>OX243818.1:16829175-16871675 GCA_945859605.1 Lumbricus rubellus
TCGGACAGGCAGACAGACAGACCGACAGACAGACAGGCAGACAGGCAGACAGACAGGCAGACAGGCAGGCAGACAGGTAGGCAGACAGGCAGGCAGGCAGTTGTGCTGGTGGACAGACAAATAAACAGACAAGAAGACAGATAGGCTGGTATACGCAGAAAGGCAAAGAGACAGACAGATAAACAGGCAGACAGACAGACAGGCAGGTAAGCAGGAAGTAGGAAAGTAAGCAGGCACACAGGCACACAGACAAGCGGACAATGTAAATCCAAATGATCTCATTGATAAAAAAACCTGTGCTATAATAGTGTTGTGTTGGATATGTTCCATCGTCATCATCGTCATCAGTTATAATATGTTATAGGAATATAGGGTCATAGGATTCAGCATAAAATTATGGCACAGCCAATGGCATCAAATCTTTGACGACAGCCTATCCATTCTCCAACTAACAATGGATTTCCAGGTTTTGTACTTCATAGCTCACACACAATCTTCACATCATACAATAATAATTATTATAGTGCAAAGCCAATGCAGCAGCGGTTGATGCGCTGACGATTACACCTGCAGAGAGACCATGCAAAAGCAGAATCGCGTGCATCCTTAAGCTTCTTAGCCTTCGAAAGCATCTCTATAAACGACGACAATTTTAACAACAGTGATACCAATAATAATAACGCCAGCATTAGCTTGTCTGCTACTGCTGCTGCTGCTGCTGATGCAGGGATAATCGCATCTGCCATCAACCATTACCTTCGTCAACGATTCTCCGTTACCATGACAACAGAAGACTTCGTTAAACGCAGAATCCGTTAAGTTTTACGGACGCATACTACAAGCAGGAAGTCGCGTTCAAAGTTAAGTAGGAGAGGGGGAAATTGAAGTCGGTTAGTAACGGACTACTTAGATTATTTAGAATGCATTCACTGGAGAATCATGGTCCAGTTAACCGTGCGAAAGATGGTTTGAAATTTTTGGGGTGGCGCGTGGAACCGGAAGGCAGCCAGATTGCCAACGAATTGACCCATATAATATATATATAGGCTAAATATATATATATATTATCTATGCTCTTCTATGTATATATATATATACATATTTATAAGAGAATAGTTTTAGTGTTAATGAAACGGATCCAACGGAACAACACAGAACACTTACAGAATAGAATTCAATAGAATAGAATAGAATTCAATAGAATAGAATAGAATTCAATAGAATAGAATTCAATAGAATAGAATAGAATAGAATAGAATTCAATAGTACAGAATGGAATAGAATAGAATTGAATAGAATGGAATAAAATAGTGTAGTATAGAATAGAATAGAATAGAATGGAATAGAATGGAGTAGAATTTATAGAATGAAATGGAATAGATCAGAATATAATAGAATACGTCAGAACACAACGCAGCAGACCAATTAGAACAGCGCTGGACATAATAAAAACTAGAATTATAGAGGACATAATAATTCAGAAACATCGAGCAACATGGAAAAGAAACGAATGGCAACAGAATGAGGCCAATAAAAAACGAGACCTCATTATTATCAATCGCAGCACAAACCCGTCGGCCTACATTCTTCTTCGCACGACCAACTCCAATAATTATGATATAGAGCCAATGAGCCGATATATAGGAAAGCTGCGTGGGCTGTTCAATGACCATAGTTCATAGGGTAGGAAGGGGTAAGATGGACAACGGGTTATGATGAACCTTAACACAAAAACCAAAGTAACATCAACTATACCCCTCTTTACCCAACAGTGGACACAAACGTGTCGCTGTTCCGTGACGAACCAATAGACCAGGAACGGAGTGGGGTGGGGTGGGTAGGTGTTTGCTCGACCGTGAGTAAGTCCAATAGCAACCGAATCAACTGACTGATAGGTTTGGAGAAGCTTTGTGAGTTCTCATAATAACGGGTTCTGTACGGCCAATACATTACACACTGTACAAAATGTAGTTCTTACCTCATTTCTACATTATTTCATTTGTGGTAAATACATTATCTCATTTCTACATTATTTCATTTGGGGTAAATGCATTTTCTCATGTCTACATTATTTCATTTGGGGTAAATGCATTATCTCATTTCTACATTATTTCATTTGGGGTAAATGCATTATCTCATTTCTACATTATTTCATTTGGGGTAAATGCATTATCTCATTTCTACATTATTTCATTTGGGGTAAATGCATTATCTCATTTCTACATTATTTCATTTGGGGTAAATGCATTATCTCATTTCTACATTATTTCATTTGGGGGGGGGTGTTCAAACACACAAAGCACCCCTATAGCTAACGGCCTTGACCGTGTCAATTCTATTAGAGGATAGAGGACAGAGTTAAGCAACCTTTGGAGAATCAGCACAAAACAGGGCAATTCAGATAATCCAAAATTAGCCTAAAACAGCAGAGGCTATATATAATAGCGTTTTTCCGACTTATGGGCAGACGTCACTGCCATAATTATGTGCAGTTGAATGACGTTGGAGAGTAAAGTGCGAAGACCTAACAGTAAAAATTGAACTGTTGATAGCTTGTCAGTCAACAACTCACGATTTTGCTGTAAAACCTTAACTTTAATTTACCAGTTATGTCATACAGTTTGACAGTCGGAGAGAGAGAGAGAGAGAAAGAAAGAGAGAGAGAGAGAGAGAGAGAGAGAGAGAGAGAGAGAGAGAGAGAGAGAGAGAGAGAGAGAGAGAGAGAGAGAGAGCGAGAGAGAGAGAGAGAGAGAGAGAGAGAGAGAGAGAGAGAGAGAGGGAGAGAGGGAGAGAGAGAGAGAGAGAGAGAGAGAGACAGAGACAGAGACAGAGACAGAGACAGAGACAGAGACAGAGACAGAGACAGAGACAGACAGAGACAGACAGACAGACAGACAGAGAATGCACATTTCTCATCATTTTAAGCATAGAAAAAATCGAGCAATATATCTGCGACTACTAACTAGTGGATGGCAGCGACGTAATAATTGGCGGAGAACCGAGACACTCGGAGACGATCACCATACGGATATGCCGGTTAAACCAACGACCTTATAATAATATTACTAGACGGAGCTTCCTGTGTTGGGCTGCCCAGTGACGTTGAAACATCGGAAAGAGTATGAATCAAGAGTATAACATGAAATATTGCCGGGTATACAGATGTGCTACGTCATCAAGCACGTTGTTTTTGTCTTCATCCTGTCAGCCATTTTTTTCTTACCCGAAGAGACTTCTCTAGAAATCACGTGATCCCACCGGTCTGGGTTAAAGAGTAATGAAAGAGAGGGCTGAATGATGTTGACGGACGACTGGAGGGAGAGAGATAAAGGTAGATAGAAAGAGAGAGAGATACAGACAGACAGACAGACAGACACAGACACGGACACAGACAGACAGGGAGACAGAGAGACAGATACAAAGAGACAGACAGACAGAGACAGCCAGACAGAGACAGAGAGACAAAGAGACAGGGAGACAGATAGACAGCAGACAGAGACAAAGAGACAGAGACAGAGAGACAAAGAGACAGAGACAAAGAAAGACAGACAGACAGAGACAGAGAGACAGGGACAAAGAAAGAAAGAGACAGACAGACAGACAGACAGAGACAGAGAGACAGAGAAACAGAGAGACAGAGAGACAGAGACAAAGAGACAGAGACAGAGACAAAGAAAGACAGAGACAGTCAGAGACTGACAGACAGACAGAGACAAAGAAAGACAGAAAGACAGAGACAAAGAGACAGAGGCAAAGACAGACAGACAGACTGTGGGTGGACGATAAACATCTTTTACGGTCTTCAAATCTGAAGTCCGTCAATTTACAGCCGGTGCTTAGGTCTGTCTGCAACTGCAGCATCCATGTGGTTCCGATCGACTGCACGGCAGCCATAGACAATGACAGATGCTGAGAAAAGTTAGAGCAAGAGATGACAGAGAGACGACCTGAAGCAACTTAATCTTCTCTGTCACCGTTCTCTAAACTCCATGTTTTCTTTGCCAGCCACTGTATTTGTAATAAAATAAATTATGTACTGTTGAAGGTTAGAGACTTGATTCTGGACGAATTAGTTCTCACTCTCTTTCAATGCCTATTCCTTTGTGTTAAAGGTCTTTTAAAAACCCAGTCTCTATTCATTAGGCGTTGTAGAGGAGAGGACGAATGAGGAAACATGGCTAGATCGATGATGTGAGCGAACGAAATGAAGTTACAAACAAAGATAGAAAGACAGAGACAAAGGTATAGAGACAGGGACACATATACAAAGACAGTGGGGCGTGGTGGTGTAGTGGGTATGTTCATCGCCTTGCAGCCGAAGGTTAATTGCAGATTCGAATCCACCTCAAGTATATGTATATATATATTCGTTTAATGTGAGAAAAACACAGGTTGACAAAACCGCAACTCAGTTACATGAAAGTCGCCGCGTATAGGGACCTTGGCAAGTCCTTCACTCGCAATTGCCCAGCGCTTCGGCGTGAAACTCCGATGCAGTGTCCGCGCTGCATTCGGGAGCGCCTCTGAGTAATGATAGATAAAAGGGGCGCTATAGCAAGTGCACATACAAACAAACACAGATATAAAGACAGATACACAGCTACAACGAGATGCA
This sequence comes from Lumbricus rubellus, assembly GCA_945859605.1. Taxonomy (NCBI): domain Eukaryota; kingdom Metazoa; phylum Annelida; class Clitellata; order Crassiclitellata; family Lumbricidae; genus Lumbricus; species Lumbricus rubellus. The sequence continues at coordinate 16,833,791 of OX243818.1, forward strand.
CAGAAGGTAAAAAAAAATAAACAGGGTTATAAAGTAAGGTATTTAACACGAATCTGGATTGATTCAACACCAGATGAACCACAACACTTCAGGTGACTGTTAAAACCTCTTGAAGTTATATAGCGCAAGCACTTCTCCGTCGGCAATCGAGGTCGAGAAGAGGATAACGAGAAAATCTGATGAGGAATTTCACAGATAATTATAATATCTCGCGAGCGATTGAAGTATTTCTCTCTCCTAGAATATAGAATGATAAAAAGTAATGAGGAAATTTTGTCGCTCCTATATGATAATAATTGGCATTATTGCTAAGGGCGCATTCAGTGAGCATCATCACCCGAGCCATGTGCAGACTGGAGCGGAATGAAATTGAATGTCGACACAGAGACAAATAAAAAGAAAGACAGGCAAACATACAAGCACACGGACATTATTATTTTTGGTAGGCCTCTATAACAATTGAACACACGGGCGGAGACTTGGTCTACAAGCTGCGGGAGACGAACAAGTGGCCGAAGGAAGGACGCGACATTTTGGACGGACTAAAAATAATGGCCGAGTCGCCGACGACATTTTCCATTTCTCGCCGACCAAAATTTCTGACGACCTTTGGTCTACATTTTCAGAACAAAATTACCATTGTCACTGTCGAAAATAGCTGATGACCTTTTTTAATCATCCAATTTTTGTCCCCTGTCTTTACTTCTATGTGCTTCTTGTAATATTACCACAATTAGCCACCGTAAAAATTTACGATGCTATTTTAGGAATATTTCTTTTCTTAAATATGGGGGGAACAAAAAATCCGAAACATCACCATGGACGGTTCCCCACCACCACAAACATTGAGGAAACGTATCTCCGTCTCCTTAAGTCTCCGCCCATGATTGAGCAGAGATTCAGGTAAGTCTAAACACTGACAATACGAGACGCAGACAGAGACAGAGACAGACAGACATAGAGAGACAGACAGACATAGAGAGACAGACAGAGACAAACAGATACACTGGCAGTCTGCGTCATAGACGTTAAAAACGATTTTTTTAAACGGAAAAAACCACAAACAACGAAAAATGAAAATAATTCGATTTTGGCATGAATTTTGCACAGATTTTCAAAATAAAAAGCCTTGTCTACACAATTTATTTACGATGATGTTAAAACGGCTAAATTTTGACGTAAATTAGCTTAAACCTAGCCTATAGCTGAATTCTTGAAAGAACAGCGACAATATTGGATTTCAGAAAATAATAAATTAAAGAAAACAATTATAGACAATAAATAAATAAAATAAGTCACAAAAAACTTTAAAAAACGAAATACCAAGACAAAAACTAAAAAATTAAAGCCGGAATTTTTCTGAGAAGAACAAAAAAACGAAAAAGTTTTTATGCAACTATGGTCTGCGTATACACAAGCAATTACTAGACACATCTTCCAGTCGGGGACGTCATTTGGGAGGGGCAGGGGGGGCATTTGCCCCCCCCTGATTTTGGCGGAAAAAACAATTTTTTTATATGTATATCAGTGCATTTTCTCATTTGATCAAAATAAGATATTTTTATTTTTCACTTGGAATTTAAGACAGCAGTTTGACCAATTACTACATGTATCCATGGTCAGTGCTGTGATCTGGTAATTTTCGGATGTCAGAACTTTGCACAGAGTGGTTTCCTAAAGTGATAGAAACCTCCCAAGAGATTGAATGAATGGATCTCGTGTGCTAGGTTGGAAAATAGCTAAACTGGCAGAACACCCCTATAGAGGTCAACAATGTACAAGTCAGGGACATAAATCCTGATGATGAAAGGGATGAACTTCCTCCCTATCTATACCGAGGTCTTTACTGTACATCTTAAGGCGGCGAAAGACTGACTTTGACCCTATAGGGAAGGTCAGCAAGCTATAGACGACTTCTAAGCCTCACAGGATGATACATAGCGATCATTGTGGACACCGATACTGGAAACCTTAGTCTGGGCCCGATTCAACCGAAAACAGATGTCGTTGACAGATACCAAAGCCGGAGTAGAGGTGGTCTGAGGAGGAATGTGACTGCAGACTGGACGCATTAAGTGCTAGGGGACTGGAAAATTTATTAAGACAGCTGGATATACAAAGTATTGGATATTATATATATATATTTATATATACAGTATATGTGTCAGTAGCCTACATATACCATTCTGCGTGAGCTTTGGGAGTGGGAGTAGACACCTAAGAATAGTTATATAGTATATTAGGCCTAGACACAGAACCAAGCTCAGTTCATTTCGAGACCTGATATTGAAGTGTCTAGAGGTTTATTACTGAATATCAAATAAGTGAAATTGGTAAATGTCACAGCCTATAGAGAGTGTTCTGCTTTGCCTTTTAAGTTCTTTTCTGCTTGTTTCCAAATTACGGTAGTCGCCAGGAGCTGTATAAAGGTGTGATGGTAAGTACAACTCTATTTTTCTCGCATGGCGTGAATCGGGACCGCTTCTGAGTATGAATGTTGAAGGGCGCTATATATATATAATATATATTGATTGATTGAAATAGATAAACAGTGCAAGTGCACACAACTCCAACAGGGCATAACAGAGACAGACAAACAGACAGACAGAGACAGACATGCAGAGCACAGGCGCTGTCTCACAATTTACACCTACACCATCAGCATTGTGTTTCCTGCAGTCTCATTGTGCAGGCCTAGCCTACATGCAGGGATGCCAATGAATATAATATATTGCAATGAATATAATATATTGTTAAACATTAACCTAGCGTTTAACTTAAACACGGTATAATCGTAATCCCAAAATTTCTAAAGCGCCCCCAAAGGCCAAGCGCCGGATACCAGCTTATTCACAAACGCTGAGTCTGGTCCTAGGCCTACATGTACTTGTATCATCGTGGACTGGGAGCGCCTCTCTCATCAGATTTATGTCTTCTGTAATTTGCGTTCTCGTGAACTGTTTCAATTGCATAACTGTATGCCTACATTTTTGCGTTCTGTCAACCGGATTAATTTTTGTTCAGTAAAGAACATTATTAGGCCTTTAATTATGCAGACATCGTGCAACACTGGCTTGCGCTGCTTGCAGTTTTTACATACATACATATATACATAGATCTATGCCTATATACGTAGGCCTACATATTTGTGTGTATATATATATATATATATATATATATATGCCTCGACAAAATACGAAACATAAGCTAGCTAAATTTTGCCCCCCCCCTGGAAAAAACTGAAATGACGTCCCTGCTTCCAGTCAAGAGACAGATTGTCAGATCCAAGGACAGTGACAAGGAATGACAGACAAACGGACAAACAAGGAAACATCGATCAATAAATAGATAGACGGACAAACAGACAGACAGAACAGACAGGCAGAAAGGCAGGCAGACGTAAATACAGATAGACAGACAGGTATGAATGGAAGCACACAGACGAAAAAGGTGCAGAAAGATGGAATGTGGTCATGACCCTTTTGAAAGAGTCAATAATATACGCTGATGAAAGATGGTTCGCGTCATTGCATCAATTTCACATCTGATGACTTCAGATCTGATCATGACGCGTGTCATTGCATCACTTTCACATCGGATGACTTCAGATCATCTCAGATGACTTCAGATCATCTCATGACGCGTGTCATAATCAAAGACGTTCGTGACTTATGTCATGCAGGCACTTTCATCATTTTGCTTTCTCGCTCATCTTACTTTCATCCTATATACAGCCTTTTACCCAATCACACACAAATCTACTTGTCTGTCTGTCTGTCTGTCTGTCTGTCTGTCTGTCTGTGTGCCTCTCTGCCTGCAGATTCTGCCCGTCGTTGTTCTCTGCATATCTGCATCTCTCTCTTTCTATTCGCTTGTCTATATGTCTTCATTGTGTGTGTGTGCGTGTCATGCGTCTCCCTGTATGTCTGCATGTCTGCATGTCTGCATGTCTGCATGTCTGCATGTCCGCGTGTCTGCGTGTCTGCATGTCTGCGTGTCTGCATGTCTGGCTGTTTGCCTGGTCAAATTGCCTGCATGTCTTCATCTTTACGTATTTCCCCGACTAAGCGACATTATTATTAGATTTCCTTGTTACTGCCCACATATTGCGTGCATCCAAGTATATGCCCCATCAATCCAATCAATCGACTATTCACCCACCAACTCACTCATACAAGCTTTCATCAATCTACTCCTCCTACTTCTGTCTCCGTCTATTCCTCCACACGTCCTCTCTTCCTCCGTCCATACCATGGTGGGAATCACCGGTGTCACGAAATAGAGTAACTCCTTAATAATCGTACCCCCCCCGGATGAAGAGAAGTTGAAAAAGTCACTTCCGCGTGCATTTATTTTTACAAATTAGCTTCCATTTGATTTGCTTTGAACATTGCTACTAACAGACCTGTGCTTGTTCCTACCAGCTAACTTTGTTTGCTCTTCTTTTGGAACACTTATAACTCTTAGAACGCTTAAGAACCACTGCTATATAAAAATTCGAGTTGCCTTAATTTGAACATTGCTTGGGACATTTTAAATATTGGTTGCAGCATAAATTTCATAAACGATGCGCATTTTTAAGTAATTGGGATCAGTGGTGTAGTCGGGGGGCAACGCGGGGGAACGCCGTTCTCCCACTTTTTTCCAGGGATAATGGAATATTATTAATAATACTACTACTACTAATATTATTATAAAGAGCGTTCCCCCACTTCCTTTTTTATGACTACACTACTGATTGGGATAGAATGGTCTAATCTATCCCCCCGGATACTCTATATACCCGGTATATCCATCCCCGGAGAGCTTTAATGGGGATAGAATATCACATGACACCGGCGGACGGTTGCATTTCGAGAGTTCAACCCCCAGTCTTTCTTACGGTCTCATAGTAAAGTCATCATTACACATCTAAAGTCCACATAAATCAACGTCCGACCTCCACTAATTATTTTTCTGCAATTCTCTTACTTGGGTCTCCATCCATGCATCCATCCATACCAACAATCCATCCAACAATACATCCATCCATCCAACAATCCATCCATCCAACAATCCATCCATACATCCAACAATCCATCCATACATCCAACAATCCATCCATCCAACAAGCCATCATCCATCTATCCATCCGTCCATCCTAAAATCCAGCGATATGGTCCCTTCTTAAAATAGTGTGCCTCTCAAATGCACTCTAAAATGATGCAGCATTTCAATACAACAGACTCAATTTCAGTAATCTGCTTTAAATTAAAAATCGACAAAAATTAAAACTTCATCTTAAAAACACGAGAATGTCATCTTGCCTGCTTCTGCCGCAGACGATGCTGTTGCCATGACGATCAGCAGCAGAGACGACACGAGAAGCAGAGAACAATGACTCGAGATGTGCGACATCCTCCTCCTCTCTCTCCTCCTTCTGGACGAGAGAATCTCATCCTCTCGACACAACATCGTCATCCTCAAACTGATCCTCAGCTGTTTTATCCTCATATTCTCCGTCCTCCTCCTTCTTCTCTTGCTCGACGGGAAATCCTCCTGTTTCAGCAACTTTTACCCGACTTACAGATAAGATGAATCTAGGATGCTGCTGCTGCAGTGATGCAGTAGTAGTAGGCGTTGCCTGGTAACTTGGAGACGGTTCCACGCGCCACGGTCATCTCGAGTGGAGACGGAGGAGGAGAGGGGATGGAAGGGAGCTCGTCGGCACATGCCAGCGACTGCGAAGGAAGGGGAGATGGCGCCCTATACTCGGTGGATTGGACGAACGTTGAGCTCGAAATATGGAAGAGGAAGAGGAGTGTGGATAAAGTAAGTGAGACAGAGGCAGCGAGAGGAAGGGAGAGAGGAAAGGAGAAAACTAGAGAGAGATGGGCAGAAAGATGGAGTACATGTATATGTAGAGAGGCAAAGGGGAAGAGAGAGAAAGAGAGCGAGAGAGAGAGAGAGGGAGAGAGAAAGAGAGCGAGAGCGAGACAGAGAGAGAGAGAGAGAGACACACACACAAACAGAGACAGAGACAGAGACAAAGACATATAAAAAACAAGCATAAAGACAGAAAAAAAGAGAGAGACATAGACAGAGACAGAAAGAAACAGAGGCAGGAACAGAGACAGAAACAAGAACAGAGACAGAAACAAGAACAGAGACAGCTAGACAGAGACAGAGAGATAGAAGGAGAGACTTTCTGTCTAAGCTTATATCTTACCAGATGGACAGAAAGTGAAAGATGTGTAGATAGAGAGAAAAAAGATTTGGAGGGAAGCGCAGTGGGAACGGCAGGCCGGAGGGGGCGAAGGTGAGAACAAAGGAGATGACCAATTGTCTGGTGCATGTTATTGTCTGAAGCGATGGACGCTTAAACGTCTTGCGCCACAGCATCATCGCCTTCGGGTGATGAACCGTAGGTGATGAGGATTGAGGATGCTGAATTTGGATGCAGAAGAGGATGAACGAGACAAGAAAGCAGGAAGGATGGATGGGAGGAGGAAGAAGACGATGAAGAAGAAGATGAATTGTAATGCGGGATGAATGGGAAAATAAGAAGAAAAATAGTAGGAGGATGGAGATGATGGTGAGAGAAGTATAATGCAGAAAACATGAAAAGGAAGGTGAGATGGAGAAAGAAGAAGAGAAAGACGAAGAGGAGGACGAAGAGGAGTAAGAGTAGGAGTAGGAGTAGGAGGAAGAGTAGGAGGAGGAGTAGGAGGAGCAGGAGGAGCAGGAGGAGCAGGAGAAGGAGGGAAAAAGAAAGAAGAAGAGGAGGACGATGACGAGGAGGAATAGGAGTAGGAAGAGGAAGTGGCAGAGGAGGAATAGGAGGAGGAGTAGGACGAGGAAGATGAAGAGGAAGAGGATGAGGCAGAAGAAGAAGAGGAGGCAGAAGAAGAAGAGGAGGCAGAAGAAGAAGAGAAGGCAGAAGAGGCGGAGGGCGAGGAGGTGAAGCATGACTGTGGTCCATGCATGGGGGAGGAAGTATTTAATTACGAGCGATAATTGCCCGTGGATTGACCGTATTGTTACTCAGTTATCAGTCTTCACCAGCAAATCCCATGACAACTCCCGCCACACACAAAAACAAAAACATTTCCTGTCAGCCAAACGCAATGAACGAATCTGTACGCAGAGATTTATCATTCGTTTTCGTCTGAGGCCATGTCTAATAATTGTCTATCTATCTGTCTTGTCTGTCTATCTGTTTACCTGTCTGGCTGTCTGTCTATTTATCTGTCTGTCTTGTCTGTCTGTCTTGTCTGTCTGTCTGTCTTGTCTGTCTGTCTATATATCTGTCTGTCTGTCTATCTATCTATCTGTTTGTCTGTCTGACTATATGTGTGTCTGTGTGTCTGTGTGTGTCTGTCTATCTGTCTTGTCTGTCTATCTGTCTTGTCTGTCTATCTGTCTTGTCTGTCTATCTGTCTTGTCTGTCTATCTGTCTTGTCTGTCTATCTGTCTGTCTATCTGTCTGTCTTGTCTGTCTGTCTGTCTTGTCTGTCTATTTATCTGTCTGTTTGTCTGGCCATCTGTCTGTCTATCTGTCTATCTATATGTCTGTCTGTCTATATATCTGTCTGTCCGACCATATGTCTGTCTGTGTGTCTGTGTGTGTCTGTCTGCCTGCCGGTCTGCCTGTCTGTATGCCTGTCTGCCTGTCTGTCTGTAATAAGAAACAAACAACTAAAACGTGGCATTAACAAGTCGACGTGTCGTCTTCTTCCCGGTGGATTTCCCGCCTCGACCATCGGTCACCTCCCGTTGATTGACAGGTGCTTGCCTGGTCGGCAGGGTCACTTGCGAGGGGAGGGGCTGACGAATTGCTCCGCTTTTAAGACGATCCGAAGTTTACCTTTGTCGCCATCAGAACTAGGTCACTCCCCCCCCTTACCGCGTGGGGAGCGCCCTAATCCGGTTCAACTGATGCAATATCTAGTTCTTAATGGCATTTCTGTCGTCGCATGGGTTAGCGCAGAGAGCGACTCTTATTTTGCTTGTCTCTTTGAGAGCGATGTAAAAATGTTCAATTATAATTATAATTGCAAAATAGATTCCGCCAAGCGAGGAGAGATCTTGACATTTTGAGAGAGAGACAGACATACAGAGAGACAAACAGACGGCCAAACAGACAGACAGAGAGAGAGAGAGCTAATCTGTGAGAGGAGCCTTATTACTATTATTTTAAATACGATAATGATTAAACTAATTACTGTTTTTTCCTCATCGACATTTCTTTTTCCCTCTGGCTATTCAGCGCGATGGATGAGGCATGCGGTAAAGTCTTATAAGACAAGCGAGATTAAAGATATTCACCATTTTATAGAGATAAAATGGAGATGAATGATATTCACAAATTTCAAATTACGGGTGTGTAAGAGGAGACATTTGCTTGATAACAGTTTATTAATTAACAAAGCAGTCACTGCTATTATGTTAGCAGAAATCTCCATAAAATCTTAGAAACCTCTAGAAATAAGCATCGTTTTCTTATTAAGAAACTAAGCTCCATTTCAGTGATCATACCTTACATCATCATGAATCTATCTGAAGGCACTATATAAATGTTGCATTGTGGTCACTCATTCTATTGACCGTCTATTTGTAAGAGCCTCGCTCTCTGTATCTCTCTCTACCCGACCAAATAATAGGGCACTTTATGAATCTTAATAAAAACCGTCCAACCGAGTCCATCGATTCACTCATGCGTGTCGCTTTCAAACCGCTACCGCTTGTGGCGGCGCTAAGCAAATTTTGCTGGGTTATTGTCCACTTCCGGTGAGGGTTTGGCTACTTCCGGTGAGGGTTTGGCTACTTTCGGTGAGGGTTTGGCTGCTTCCGGTGAGGGTTTGGCTACTTCCGGTGAGGGTTTGGCTCGCCAGAACGGGACTTCCGGTGTCGATATTTCGTTGGTCGCTGTTGTAAACGTGTATGTTGCTGTATCTCTGATTGTAATCGTAATCGTAATCTCCACATTTCTAAAGCTTCACTCGAATGCCTGGCGCAGGACACGAGATTATTGACAAGCGCTGCTAAGAAGTACGATGACAAAGGCAGCACTGCGGCAACTGTGGTGTGGGCGGCAAGGTTGCATGGATATAAAGGTGACGAGGTGGCAAGGTATCAAATTGGTAATGGTGCATGGCAGAAGTGCGATGCAGAAAAAGTGGCAAATTTCCTATTGGATGGCAAGGGTTGCTAAAGTGTAAAGGTGACAAAGATGGAAAAGTATAGGCTCTATACGTGGCAAGATCAATTATTCAAGATTAATTGCCAACAATTTAAAGCTTATGTATCAGCAAGAATCAAGACTTCCGCATAAATTTTTTGCAGGAGGGGGCAATTTTTTTCCCATGATCACAGTTACCGTAAAGGTTTTAGTAACAAGATCTTGAAAAATGCAAAGCTGGAAATTAAGATCACGAGTTTTTTCAATGAGGTTTCTTAATGCAAATTTTTCAGTTTCATTTTGTGTATTAGCTTTAATATGAATAGTTTCTTTAGTGTGAAGAATTTTTTTAAGTAGATGTTAAAAGTGGGTTCCTGAAGCGGCGCTGTAATATTATAAATCCATTGAATGAATGAATAAGTGAACAAAAAATAGGTGTCAGTTTTCAAGGTGCAAGTGTTCCTCTAGCTACTTCTATTGATACTTAATTTTGTGCAGTTGTGAAAGGTTGCATGACAGCGAGATTCCAATCAAGTAGGCCAAAATCGATAGAAAAAACTATTTGCAAGGGTGCCTGCCGGAGGGTTAAAAGCCAATGGTCACTGTTCCAGCTTTTAACAAGATTTTGAAATTGTTGATAATGCAATGCAGAAATTTAATAGCATGTTTATATCTACAGAGATTTCTAAACATAGATTTCTGACTTTCACTGCATGTATATCATTCGTATCATTAGTGCTTTAATGCGGAGAAATTTGTTAAAAACCCAAAAGTAGTAGTTAGAAAAATATGTTTCAATTTTCCAGGGGGCAAGTGCCCCCCTTTCCCCTATGTGCGGGCGCCCATGAAGACTTCGTTGCTGATTTCAGCCACCCACACACACACACACACACACACACACACACACACACACACACACACACACACACACACACACGCACACACACACACACACACGCACGCACAAACACGCACACACACACGCACGCGCACACGCGCACACATACACAAACACATGCACACGCACACGTACACACATACATGTACACACGCATACACACACGCACAGGCAGAAAGACGGACGAACAGAGCGATTGAGTTAAGGTTCTGCCGAAACCTAAGCTGCAGAATCTGTTGAAAGGAGATTTCCGGTCTCTGATAACTCAGGCAGCAGCAGCAGCAGCAGCCGCAGCAGCAGCAGCAGCAGCAGCAATGGCGACATCTAGCGATCGATTTTGAATTGAGAAGAAGAAGAAGAAGAAGACAACGACGACGACGACGACAACCGGAAGACATGTAGCGCCACCACACGGCGACGACCGATCGAGTAATTACGGCGACAAAGGGCGACATCTTTCGATCATTTTTGCAAAGACTATCGACCAATTGCGGAACTAAAGAGAAGAAAGCAATGCAGACAGAGAGAGACAGAGAGAGACAGAGAGAGACAGAGAGACAGAGAGAAACAGAGACATAGAGATAGTGATGGTGGTAGTGGTACAGCGAAACAGATAGAGTAAGACGAAGATAAAGGCAGACAAAGATAGGACAGAGACACACACACACACACACACACACACACACACACACACACACACACACACACACACACACACACACACACACACACACACACACACACACACACACACACACACACACACACACACACACACACACACACAGAGATAGTGACGGATAGCACAGCGAAAGAGATAGAGAAGATAGAGGCAGATAAAGGGAGGGATAGATAGACAGAGATAGACAGAAAGAGAGAGACAGAGAGAGACTGACAGACAGAGAAAGACAGAGGGAGACAGATACAGAAAGAGACAGCGACAGCGACAGAGAAAGAGAAAGACAGACGGAGGCAAATACAGAGAAAGAGACAGACAGAGACAGACAGAGACAGACAGAGACAGACAGAGACAGACAGAGACTTAGACAGAGTCTTAGACATAGACATAGACATAGACAGAGACAGAAACAGAAACAGACAGACAGAGAGAAAGCCACAATTCGGTGGATAGAGACAGACATAGTTTTGGTGAAAATAACAAACCGTTCATTCAAGTAATAATAGTCAGACATTTGCGCCTAATTATAAAGCTTTTAGAAAGGATTTTGATAACATAATAATTATTGTATACCTTTCTTCGAGGAATAGTCCGACCGTAAATCGCTTAAAATGTGTAAATTGTTACACGAAATGATCAGAAATGGGTTTCTCTTAGCGACATCAGTGTCTGCGCGACTAGCTGACATCTTGGAAGCTAGCAGTTTGTCCTCATTAAAATGTATCGTGTTGCCAGACACCCGGATGTCAGTTTGCGCTCTGGCTACACATTTAGTGTCTGCTGGATGAATTCCAGGGACTATCGATGTCTATTATTGGCATTGAAGGCTGCTGACCATACTAGATAAATGTTTAAACAGTGTATGGTTTCTTAATAAGCAAACGCTGCTTTTTCTAAAGATATCTGAGATTTTATAGAGATTTCTGCTAAGATTACACATCATGAACAACTCGTACAGACTCTACAATATTGTAAAACGCCATGATCATCTGCAAGGATTCATGTATATAGGTCGCAGTGACTACTTTGATATCAGACAAAATGTCTCCTATTACAAGCCGGTAATTTGAAGATTGTGAATATCTTTTTTTATCTCCCTTGTTTTATAAGACTTCACCGCATGCCTCATCCATCGCGCTGAATAGCTATTCGGCGCTAAAGCTCAGAGGGAAAAGAAATGTCGATGAGGAAAAAACAGTCATTAGTTTAATCATTGTTGTATTTAAAATAATAGTAGTAAAGCTTCTCTCGCAGAATAGCTCTCTCTGTGTGTCTGTGTCTGTGTGTGTCTCTCTCTACCTCTGTCTCTGTCTGTCTCTGTCTTTCTGTTCCTCTGTCTCTGTTTTTATCTCTGTTTCTTTCTCTGTCTGTCTCTTTCTCTGTCTGTCTCTGTATGTCTCTCTCACTGTCTCTGTCTCTGTCTGTCTGTCTGTCTGTCTGTCTCTGTCTGTATCTCTCTGTCTCTGTCTCTGTCTGAATCTCTGCCTCTCTTTGTCTCTGTCTCTCTCTGTCTCTGTCTCTCTCTGTCTCTGTCTCTGTCTGCCTCTGTCTCTGTCTCTGCATGTCTCTGCCTCTGCCTCTGCCTCTGCCTCTGCGTCTGTGCCTCTGTCTCTGTTTCTGTCTCTGTCGCTGTCTGTCTCTGTGTCTGCCTCTGTCTCTGTCTCTGCCTCTGTCTCTGTCTTTGTCTGTCTCTGTCTCTCTCTCACTCCAGTTCTCTGTAGCCGTCGTTTGTTACATTCCAGTTCAGTAATATCATTCTCTGTCTCCTCTCGTCTCTTTCTTCTCTGCATTCTTATTTCTTTCTTCGATGACAATATCTCTTGAATCGCCATTTAGCGCGAAAGTTCAGAAGGAAAAGAAAATGTCGATGAGAAAAAATTACAATCATTAGTTTAGCTTCCATGCAGCGAGGGTGGAAGGGACCAACCGCAACAAACGTCAAATGTTGGACCAGAGTATATTCTTAGACCCAGGAAAAATAACAATAATAATAACAATAACAATGACAATTTATATGGCGCCGCAGAACAGCCATGCCGATACAAGGGCGCCTCACATACAACTAACAGCAGAATATAAACCAAAAAGATCAAGACTTTCAGCGTAGCGCAACATTGGGGAACACGAGGATCGGGATAATACCGGTCTTTGCATTATGTGGTCCGAGAGGTATTTATGCATTTTATGGGCTTTGATCTTTTGTGATTTGGGGATCAGAGGGAGGAGGGTGATCTTGTATGGGATGCGCGCAGCAATAGGGAACCAGCGCAAGGACTTCAATCACATACGTGGACATGTGTGTTCGTGACCTGGCTGGCCACGTCATCGAGGACGTCCTCTCGCAATGATTTCATCCCAAGCAGCCATTTTAGGTCTTTGTCCTGAGTTGGGAATTGAACGCTTGACAACGTTTGGCAAACAACTGGAGAGAGACTTATGATGGCTCTTATCAATGATAGAAAGACGACTGAAGTCCTATTATATATAATACTATTATATATAATACCTATTATTATATATAATACCTATTATATATAATACCTATTATATATAATACCTATTATATATAATAGGCTGATGTGCTGTTGTCAACGATCGTTTTACTGGCCACATGAATAGGACGTGCCTCAATCTGTATACCCATTATTATTGCCTTTTTCTCTCTTACTATATCTGTCTCTGTCCGTCACTGTCTGTCTATCTCTCTCTGTCTATCTGACTATCTGACTGTGTCGCTTTCTCTGCCTCTCTCTATCTCTGTATCTGTCTGTCTGTCTCTGTCTCGGTTTATCTCGGCTTTTCTGTCTCTCTATCTGTTTCTCTGACTGTCTGTCTATGTCTCTGTTTCTGCCTGTATCTGTGTCCGTCTGTCTGTGTCTGACTCTGTCTCTCTCTGTGTCTCTCTGTCTATCTGACTGTGTCGCTTTCTCTGTCTGTCTCTATCTCTGTATAGGTCTGTCTCTGTCTCGGTTTCTCTCTGTTTTTCTCGGTTTCTCTGTCTTTCTATCTGTATCTCTGTCTATCTGACTGTGCCGCTTTCTGTGTTTGTCTCTATTTCTGTGTCTGTATCTGTCTGTCTCTGTCTCTGTCTTGGTTTTTCTCGGTTTCTCTGTCTCTCTATCTGTATCTCTGACTGTCCGTCTATGTCGCTGTTTCTGCCTGTCTCTGTGTCCGTCTGTCTGTGTCTGACTCTCTGTTTCTGTCTCTGTGTCCGTCTCTCTGTCTCTGTCTGTCTGTCTCTGTCTGTCTGTCTCTCTCTCTTGGTTCCACGTTGGAGATATTTACTTCCGTTTGCCCTCTTCTTTATGCCGCTCTTTCTTCCAACAACACGCTTCTCGATCTTGAGAGGGTCTACGTGAGGCGCTATATAAAGCTAAGAGCTGCAGAGATACATGGATACAGATCAATCATGGATACATGGATATCCATTTAGGAAGCACTGACATACAGATACGGTACGTATACATTCACATCCACATGTAAACAATGTGTATCAATGTTGTATATACGATACATTATTTTAATCCACGGATGCTGCAGTCAGTGTATAATGTGAAGAAGGACAGGCTAAGAGAAAGTCTTTCAGAGAGCTCCCCAACCCTTGACCAGAGTAAATATTATGTTGCAGCAAGACACACAGAGTTTATCACATCAAGTAAATATTTGTTCCGAAGATATAGGGTCATGATTATAGCTTCAGATTGACCTAGAATATGGACTAAGAAACTTGCAATTAATGACAATTATTATGTCAGCCGTCTCTCTGTCTCTGTCTGTCTGTCTCTGTCTGTCTGTCTCTCTTTAGAATCAATTTCTATCTATTAATACATAACTTCTATCTATTAATACATGCAATTTATAGTCCTAATCTATCAAATAGATAGTAGGTAAATTTTAACTACGTCACTTTTGTCCTGATCTGTTCTATATACATACTTCACTTTTGTCCAAATCTATATACATACTTCACTTTTGTCCAAATCTATACACATACTTCACTTTTGTCCTAATCTATATACCTACTTCACTTTTGCCCTAATCTATATAACTACTTCACTTTAGTCCTACTCCAAACCTACGTCACTTTTTTATTTAATTGTGATGCGAATTGTTCCCTGGATTCAAGTTTTAGTCTTAGTATTTCTACAATAATATTAAACAAACATTTAGCCGCCTTTGCAATTACAACACCGTAGGCTACACAATGTCATGACTGTATATGACCCGGCTCCACTACAAGTTGAGTTTTATTTCTTTGCGGCATTCCCATCATCAACATTGCATACTTGCTCAATAATGAATATACGATCTGGAGCCATCGTCTATAATTAAAATCTAGCACAGGACCTTCCAGTGTTTACGTCTGCGCTGATTCTTCTTTTTCTTCTGATTCTTCTTTTTCTTCTGATTCTTCTTTTTCTTCTGATTCTTCTTTTTCCTCTCATTGTTGTTGTTCTCATTTTTTTCTTAAGCTCATTATTCCTATTAATTTTATTGTTGCCGTTACTTCTATTCCCGTATTCCATTCATTCCTCCTCCTCCTCCTCCTCCTCCTCCTCTTCCACTTCCTGTTCCTCCTCTTCTTTTCTCTTCCTCTTTCTCCTCTTCCTCCTCTTCTTCGTTCTCTTCGTCCTCTTCCTCCTCTTCCTCATCTTCCTCCTCTTCTTCATTCTCTTCCTCCTCTTCCTCCTCTTCCTCATCCTCTTCCTTTCCTTCCTCTTCTTCGAACTGTTTTTGGCTTTCATCATCGTTTTTGCTCCTTTTATCTTCCCTTATATATAGATCTAATTATAGTATATTATATGCATAATTATATATATATATATATATATATATATATATATATATGACTCTTCCTTCTCGTAATTTTACGACCGACAAAAGAACAGCAATTATTATTCGTGAATGAAGATTTGTTATCAGATCCTTTCGTCATTCGTTATGAACTGACATTAGGAATAATGACGTGCTACGATTACTACAGCCGTGTATTATTATGCGCACGCCTCAGCCGAAAGGTCGTTCAGCCGAGGAGCAATTAAGACAATGACGACCAGACTTTAAAATGGCTTCATTGGACATACGAACCTGCCTGAGGGCAGAGAACGCGAAGAAGAAAGATGACCAGGCTTAATATATAACAGCCAGATTTCGCCGCAATAGACATGGATGGGGCGATGAATATCTTGTTCGACATACAATCATACCATCATAGGCTATTGTGAGGCAAGATTCTAGGTCAGGTCAAGTCAGGTCAGGTAAAGAATAAAATATTATGTGGGCTGGTAAGGTATGTAAAGTAGGCAGGTCCGAATTAAGACTAGCGCTGGTGCTGTGATAGCCTTTGTTCTGTAACACGAGATCCCTTGGGAATATGACGTGTGGCGTGCAATCCTGGTAAAAGAAGTTGGCCTACTTTAAGAAACTGTTGTGCTGTTACCAGTTGAAAGAAATAAATAATATTGCCTAATCTTATCCTCCTTTCTATCTAACCTCCATTCACTTCAAAAGCACCCATAATTATTTATTTACTAAATGGAACAACAGTGTGATAAATCAAGTATAATAATAATATTGTATAAAGCGTGAGAAAGACAGATTATGAGAAAATGTAAGTGAGAGATGAACTGAATGAGGTGCAGAGAGGGTAAGCGTGTGTGTGGAGGAAGGTTAAAAAAATGAAGATCGAGTCTGCTTAAAAAAATGCGAAAAGTAGGGCGAGATTATTAAAAAATGTAAGGCATGTTTAGGTAGGCCTACTGTATATACGGAAAGACAGCATGATGAGATGATAATTATTGGAGGACAGGGTCAGATCAGTTAGGGGAAAATGCAAGAAAATGTAAGCAAATGTGGGTAGCAGTCGTTTAGGAATTTCTAGGTAATGGCAAATGGAAATAAAAGTGAAATGAGGAAAGTAGAGCAAAGTAAGGCAAGTGAAAACAGCTACGGGAGCATTCCTTACTTTATTTCGTTACCTTTTTAGCCTTTCTCATTTTACATTCACTTGCGGTATAACTTACCTTCTAGCTCTTTCATTCTCTATTTTTACTTTACTTTAAGTCTTTCTCTTTTACTAGCATGACCTTGACCTCCAATTTCTTTTCAACTATTCTTTTCTTTTGTCTTGTCTTGTCTCGCCTTGTCTCGTCTTGTCTCGTCTTGTCTTGTCTTGTCTTGTCTTGTCTTGTCTTGTCTTATCTTGTCTATTCTTGTCTTGTCTTGTCTTATCTTGTCTTGTCTTGTCTCACATTTAGCCGTCTTTGATTCGAAGGTTAGCCACAACCTGTCCCTGGACCGTCTCTTTCCAAGTGTATTTTCCTCTGTCATCCTCAGTATAGTTGAATTATAGTCAAACCTGTCCAATACATTATTATTATTATGTCCACAATCCAGGTCGTTCGTGGTCTGCCACATAATGCTCTTTATTCAGCTGTCGTACACAGCATTATTATCTCTTTTTTTCCAAACAGCCTCCATTTTTTTTGTTTCCTTTGCGTAAACTTTTTACCCAAACTCCCAATGCATATGAATGAATTATCATTGGTCATTGAGTGACCGCCATGATGATTGGTCTGACGTCGACGCAGGAAGTTGACCAAACAACGGACAGAGTGGACCACGCCGATGTCTCTGTCTGTCTGTCTGTCTGTCTGTCTGTCTGTCTGTCTGTCTGTCTCCCTCTCTCTCCCTCTCTCTCTCTCTCTCTCTCTCTCTCTCTCTCTCTCTCTCTCTCTCTCTCTCTCTCTCTCTCTCTCTCTCTCTCTCTCTCTCTTTGTCCAGGCCAGATGGAAGACAATTTGCCAAATGACAACAATAATAGTCGTCAGAAATGGTAAGAAAGCACAAAGCGCACCGAGTGGGAAGCCATACATATGATACTGTAGCAGGTAGGCAAAGACGTGGACAACAGGCAGGCCAACAGGTAGACAGATGGGCAGACAGAAACACAGGTAGACAGACAGACAGGTAGACAGATATGCAGGCGGGCTGACAGGCAGACTAAATGACTGACATATACTTTGACAGATAGACAGACAGGCGGATATGCAGACAGACAGACAGACGGACACATTTAGACAGAGACAGAATAATCTACAGAGACATAGACACATCAGCAGAGGCATACAGCCGGAAATCACATGCAGAAGACATAAAGAAAGCTCCCCATGATCTGCAGGGTAAATATTATTACCAAGTTTAACCAGCAGACTTCTATAGCGCATTTTTTCGGAATGCTCAATTATGGCTGTTACAAGTGAAACCGAAATCAGATGGACCAATCAGAGAGCTGCAGGGCAGTTAGGATTCAGTGTAAGTTTACACAGATGACTTTTAGCATCGACATGTTTGTAATAGCAGAACTAGTGGAACTACGTGTAAGTACATGTAGATCGTAAACAAGCTAACAAGCTTCACAGTTCTTCAGTAAAGTAGGCGAACTACTGAAAGGTGTGCGACAATAATCTCTGTTATTATTGTTTTCAAAGAACTGAAACATGTAAGCTTACTTCACACGGTGCGCTTGTCCCATAGCCCTCAGGCGCTTCCACTTTCCAAACAACTATTTCCTCTGTCTTTCCAGGAAGCACTTTCTACCACTAGAGCTCAAGAAACGTTCGTACGTTCCTACGACATGCTCGACATTATTATTATAGGCATGCAAGGTGCATTAAACTCATCAAAAGTACTCACCGTATACCAGAGCTGACCTTACCTTACATGTACATCAGTTAACTAACCTCTTAAAAACCAGTCTTGTGCTTGCCTTTAGTATACATACATGTATACGATACCCATTGTATTTTACTCTATTAACCCTCGGGCTACCAGGGGGGGGGTGGTATCCACCCCCCCCCTAGGTTTTTCCCAAATCAATTTTTTTTTTCGTTAGGAATAAAATTTTGACGTTTTAGGTAGCTGTAGAGGATTCATTTGCACACATTCTGAGCTAAAATGTGTGATGATATACCATACCATTCAAAAGTTATACCCGATATACCCGAGGCACCAGGGGGGGTGGATACCACCCCCCTTAGATTATCGGCTGTATCTTATCCGTCCTTTGACATGAAGAGACACCAATTACACCATTCTGTAGAGGGAATGTGGGGCTACATTTTGGTGGTCACGGAGTTGTCTTTTGACAACCGGAAGTGCTAAAAATAAATTAAAATATAAATAAAGGTGTTTTATTTTCATAAAATTTTCATGTTTTTCCTATTAAAAATTATTCATAATTTATTTTTTAAGAGAAATAATTTATGCCATTCTATAGAGTGCATTTAGGTCTATTTTTTGATACCAATTAATTAGACATTTGATGACCGGAAGTGCTCTAAATAAATTTAAATGTGTGAAAATGTTGGGGTTTTTTTACAACGCAAACCGATAAGTCTGCGTAAACGTTTTTCAGCATGTTTTACATGTTTTTTCTCTTTTTATTGTAACTAAAACTAACTTATTACTAGTTTTTATAGTTGAATATTGGACTTTATTATATGTAAACTATTTTTAATTAAATAAATTATGTTAAAACACACAGAATCTAATATTTTGCTTATGCGAAAGTATACATTTTGTGGAATCGACGGGCGCCTACGGTAAAAAATTCATAACTTCGGGGTGCTTTCATATATTTTAAACCTAAATATACCATTTTGTGCAGAAATGAATGCTGAATTCATAGGTGTATTACAAGTTATGATATCTCAAACCAAACCCAAAATCCAGGGGGGGGTGGTAACCACCCCCTCTTGGTAGTCAGTGTTACAAAAATAGCGTGGTAGCCTGAGGGTTAAACAGTAACCCATCTAACCGCACCTTTATAATTAACCTCACATCACTTTCTCGAGTTCAAAGAGTCTTATCTGTCCTTATCTTCACTTACCTTTAATTGAATAATTACTACGACTGTTATCTTATCTAAACTGCCTACCGCTATTTAACATTACTGTGCCATATATAGTCAAAGATGATTAGTGTCACCATCCTTCCTTCTCGAGGCTTGGGACTGGCACTGTCGAAGTAGGAGCAGTGGCGGAGTCCTGACCTATATACATGTCCTATATGCTGCTTTGACAGAGGAAAGGATCGGCCAGCCCCCCCCCCCCACCACTGCACTCCACGGATCGAGTTTTCTGCCCAAGTCCATGCAGTTCCCCACTTTTTATTTTCCCACATCTTATGCAAAAGCTGCTGTGCGCTTGTAGGGTAGGGTGAGGCTGAGTGGGTAGGTGAGTAAGTGGGTAAGTGGGTGGGTGGGTGAGTGGGTGGGTGAGTGGGTGGGTGAGATGGTGGGTGGGGAGTCCTGTTCAATTGTCTTTGAATGGCACCATTTCCAATTAGTAGCGAAGTGCCATTTATATTGCCCACTCACCGTCTACTGTTCTCTTCCACCAATAGCACCTTACATACATTGACGCATATTTAGCGGTTGTTGCCAGTCCCTAGCCAGGTTGAAGCAGGAGGGGGACGCCATTCGTCTCTTGTGACCCAGCGTCAATGAGTATAGCAGCTAACCATTCATTGATTCATTTCGAGAATTTTCAAAGTGCCTCTTCAAGAAACCTACTCAGAGGCGCTCCCAGTCCAGCCACAACTAAAAAAGTAGCATCAGACAGGGCGGAGCAGTCTTTGCCTACAACCGGATGATGTACATATACCGGTAATACGAGGTAAAGTGTAGGGAAGCTAAACGGTAAATGGTACCGGTACTTACCCCGGTATGCAGGTAAAAAGAAGAGATAATGAAAGTCAAGGCAATACGCGGCAAGAGAGCAATGATGTGATTATTGTACTGGCATGAAAAGACAACATCATGATAATTATAGTGAACTTAATTAATTTTTTAAAAATCAGTGCATATAAGGCTACATGTTTTCGTAGTCATGAATCAAGTAGGCCAAGGTGCGTAGCAGTGTTTTAACCCTTTGCAAACTGGACGCCTGTTGGATATGAAGAGGGATTGCGTTCCATAATACACCGGGCTCAGTTAATATAATATGGAATCATCGTAAATTTAAGCGAGCGGATATGGCACTAACGATGGAGGGAAGAGTTCCTAGTAGAGTAGTGGTGTATATCAGATCCTTGTTGGAAGTACCCTGTAAACTGTAAAGTCTAGACTCTATAGGTAGAAGATCATGGGTGAACCGATAGACCTACATAAAAACCCATCTGGAAAGCCATCATTATTTTGGGGAAACGTAAACAAATTAAATTTTTGAAATAAAGGGCTTAAGTGAGTAAGAGGCTTAACTCCAGCTTTAATGCATACTTAGATCTATTACGCGTTTTTGGAGAAGTACTAATTTAATGAGCCTGGATTTATACGTAGATGCCCAAACTAAAGTACAATACTAGAGATGAGAATATATTAATGAATAGTAGGCTACAGTTCAGGACTTTTTTAACGCGCAGTTGTACACAAAACCTGCAGTTCTAAATGGGTTTGTGCAGTTGTAGAAGCACTTCTGTACAGTTAAAACTAGCAAAAATGGTCATTGTCCTCCGATTGGAAGTAATTGACCATGGAGGATGGGAAAGGAAAAAAAGAGTTGTGCAGTTCAAAAAATTTCTTAAAATCAACCCTGCTACAGTTAACCCTCATAGGGTCACGAAATTTCTCAACCGATTTTGGTCACCTGGGGGTAAAAAATACCCCCACTGTGATTCGCATGATTCCTATGATAAACTCCGATTTTCAAGTATAAAACTAAAAGAGGTTATTTATAGAAGGTTCGCGGAATGCACTGGAACAAAGAAACATATGCAGCACTGCAGGAAAATCAAAATGGCGGACAAAATGGCCGCCATAATCTTAAATGGTTAAAAGTGAAGTTATGTATGCAATGGAAACATGATTTCAGAGTCTAGATCAATATTTTGGAGGTCAAGGAATGCAATGGAACCAAATACACATATGTGGCACTGCACGAAAATAAAAATGGCGGACAAAATGGCGGTCAGAATAGTAAAATGGATATCAGTGAAGTCATATGTGCATTAGAAACATGAGCTCAGGGTCTAAATTGATGCTACACTTGTTAACTTCACGTGATTTGCTGTAGACAATTTCATTTATTCATCCCAAATTTATGAAACCAAAGCGATTTCTATATATATAAAACGATATACTAATCATGACATACGTTTCTATTCGTCCGTGCTGGAGTCGGGAGCGCCTCTGAGCAGTTTCCTTGAAGAGGCGCTATATAAATACTTGAATGAATGAATGATACTATGTAATGTTCAGATACTGATAAGTAGACATTGTGACAGCAAGACACTCACGTGTAACGCATGCATAATGCTATGCTTAAGAATTCCTAACTAAAATAGCTACGAACTGGTGCATTTTAGTACTTTATAGCTGTTTTGGGTGCATGGATAGATAATAAAACTGGATGCATTCTGTGCATAAAACATATTTAGGAAAAGTCACAAAAGCAATTTCTTCAACTATTTTCAGGGGAAAATATTTCCGTGAAAAACCGAGCTGGGGGTATTTTTTAACCCCCGGTGACCCTAAAAGGGTTAAACTCGAATAGTGGGAGGGAGTATGTGGGAGTTCGATGAAGAATGCCAAAAACACTTGCAATTTCTACCGATATGTTTTTAATATCGTCATTCATCGTAAGCTGTTGATCAATGTTCAGTTGTTCACACCAAGAAATCTAGTGGAGCATACCTGCTATGCAATGGAATATCGTCAATAGATAGTTGCAATGAATCACTCATGAGGAGGGGGCATTTTTATTAGATCAAAACAGTATAAAGTTAGTTTTATCTAAGTTTAAGGAAAGCCTATATTTGCAGAGAACCATTCGGCTATGAAGATAAGTTCATTATTAATTGTCTGTATACGAGAGTCTGTACGTTAGAATCTACGAGAAGAAGACAATTGTGTCGACAGCAAACGAGATGAATGATAGCATAGCACGGATCGTTTATACACAGGACCGGAACTTCTTCTTTAACTGCCTTGTAAAAGTTTGGACGATAATTAATCGAAGTTCCGGAAAATTATTTCACATCTTGCATGCAAAATAAAAGCATTCAATTAATTGCATCTACGAAAGCAGATTGACTAACAATAATGTTTGCAAGAAATGCCTTTGTAGGTTCAAATTGTTCACAAGTAAACAGTCCTGTAATAGGAAGTCCTTGTGCGCTAAATTCCAGGCTTCATTCTATGCTTACATTATCAAAAGGATGCGCTATCGGGCATTTCCCATGGAGTGTGAGAATAATTGTGGAGCTTGGACGATGATCCTCTTAAACTTGTGTTGTGAAAAACAGACTTTACTATTGGGGTCTAAGAAAGATTGGGGGCTGAACCCCCGGCAATTCTCACCCTGGTATTTCCCCGATTGCAGATTAATGGCGGATACTCTAAATCACCAGCAGCATAAGGAATAGCATCGGGTTCTAGCGAGCCACACTGGAATCATTGCAATCGAACTTCCTTCATCCGTCTTTTCTTCCATCCATCTTTCCTTTCATCTCTCCTTTTCATCTTTCCTTTCATCTCTCCTTTCATCTCTCCGTCCCTTCCGTCCATCCTTCCGCCCGTCCATCTTCAGTAGCTGTTCTTCTTATCTGTTCTTTCGCCGATAGTCTGGTGGCTTTCTTATTTTTTATATCCGGCCTCAACACGATCGCTAATCGTCTGTCTGTCTGTGTGTCTGTATGAGCGTCTGTCTGTGCGTCTGTCTGTTCGTCCGACTGTCCGTCTGTCTGTGTGTCTGTCTGTGTGTCTGCATGTATGTTTGTATGTATATGTGTCTGTCTGTTTGTCTGCGTGTCTGTCTGTTTTTCTGTCTGTTTGTCTGTCTGTTAATGTCATTCTCTCATTTCTCTGTCTGTCTGTTTCTAAACGAGTATATCTTTCTGTCGTATCGGTGACTGTGTAGCCTATGTCTGCATCTGTCTGCTTCTGCCTGTCTGTCTCTTTGTTTGGTTATGTGTACGTCTACTCAGTGTGTCCACACAGAAACATACAAGTACAGGGTGGACCAACATAAATGCTCCGACTTTGTAGGCATAGCCTATACCTCCGCCAGTTGTTGGAAATTATTTATACTTAATGCGTCAAAGTAAAGATATTTGATCTAATAGGCCTATTAGACTTTAAAACGTCTATAATATGGTATTAGTTTAAGTTTTAATTAATTGCTCGCCATAGTGCTAGCTACCATATGTTGTTGTCATTTCTTACGCAATATGTGGCCGTTAACAGACGATGATCGAGTTTTTATCCATATTTTGCAAACTGATAAAGACTTTGAATCGTTTCAAATGATTAAAGAGCTTTCTAACATATGCAAGAATAAAAAGCACCCTCGCAGGTTACCGCAGGTGACCAAAAAGCCAATCTATAACTTTCATGACCTCTTTAGCGTATTTACTATGGCACAGATTATTTTTAGAATCCATTTGTAGAAAAAAACCTTTTTATTTGACGCATTGGGTATAAAAAAATTCAAAAATAAGCGAAATCATACGCCTGCAAAGTCGGTACATTTGTAATGCTGGTCCGCCCTGCATGCATATCAGATGTCGAATAATGAACAATGAACGATTTTCAGACAACCAACCTGAAACCAGAGACAGAAATGAGATCGACCGACAAAAGAACAGATAGATAGATAGATGTGTCGAACTAAATCACAATTGAAATTTAATTAAATATGATCCCAAAACATTTAAGCTCAAAATATTATATGCATGGGCGGAGACTTGGGCGGAGACTTGGGGGGGGGGGGGGGGGGGAACGAACGAGTGGCGCCGAAGAAAGGACGCGAGATTTTGGGCTGACGAATGGCTTAGCCTAGTCGCCGACGAAATTTTCCACTTTTGGCGACCAAAATTTCTGACAACCTGTTTTTCCCCGTCAAAAAAGTTGATGACTTTTTTAGTCATAACACTCAACGATTGGGGGCTGGAGGGACAAATACACGGGCCGTCCCCCCCAACACATTCATTGAGGGAGACCGTCCCCTCTATCCCCCCATAAGTCTCCGCCCATGATTATATGCAAAAGTTCAGGCAAGAAGGCAGGCAGATTTTGCATGCAGGTAGGCCTACACTTGCGTCAGAGGCTTTCAAGCGTTCAATTAATGCAGCGTGGTGGGGGTCGGAATAAAAGAGAAAAAAGTAACACACGACTAAAAAAGAAGGGCATCAGCTTTCCTATAACCGGAGCTGCCACGGTTTTTTAACAAAATTTGGGAGAACGACTAAAAAGGTCATCAGATTTTTCCGGCGAAAGACCAAAGAAATTTTTTGACCCAAGATCAAAAATGTTGCCTTAAAAAATTCTGTATCCACCTCTGACTTGCGTGCAGATGAGCAGACAGACAGACAGACAGACAGACAGACAGACAGACAGACAGACAGACAGACAGACAGACAGACAGACAGACAGACAGACAGACAGACAGACAGACAGACAGACAGACAGACAGACAGACAGACAG
Organism: Lumbricus rubellus; assembly: GCA_945859605.1. NCBI lineage: Eukaryota > Metazoa > Annelida > Clitellata > Crassiclitellata > Lumbricidae > Lumbricus > Lumbricus rubellus. The sequence goes on from OX243818.1 coordinate 16,859,011, forward strand.
ACAGACAGACAGACAGACAGACAGACAGACAGACAGACAGACAGACAGACAGACAGACAGAAAGGTAGACAGGCAGATATGCAGGCAGGCAGAAGGCCGGCAAGCCAGATGGAGGCTGGAAGGCTTCCATTTCGCATCTTAAACAGGATGCACAAACTGTATCGCCACCTAGCGAAAGCTTTGAGATCATTGCTGTAATCGCATGGAATCGAAGCACTCAGAATTTCTTCTTTGAATTATTTTCTCTGTCGACGGAAGTAAATGCGCTAAATAAATGGCAGATAAACTGTGCAAGGTGTCAGAAAACTCTGAACAGAAATGCAGGAATCTAAACTGAACATGGTTAACAGCAATTGCTGCTGAATCTAAGAAGACTTAGACTATAATAATTATTGGTACTTATGCAGTATCCTCCAACCAAAAATTATTTGCACCTATGCAGGAACCTCCAGCCGTGTATTCTGCGTATGTTCCTACCTTCCAATGTGTCTGCTTGCATCTCCGTACCTGCATCTACATGTATACGAGTATGCGTGTCTTTCATAATTATCCTTTATGCTTAGCGTGAATGAACATGTCATATCCATTGTCCACCTTCGTTCATTCTATACGCGACTTCCGTCGACAGAGAAATTCTCTTCGCTGAACACCACAATTAAGCTTACGGCATTACAATAAAAATCATGTCCATCTAAATCGCGTAATGAGGTTTGCAGCCATTCATTGCTTTTTATTCATTGTCTCCTATTCGTCATTAATTTAGCCGTTCATTACAATTGTTCCTAATTCATTCGTTATTTTTCATTTGTATTCGTCTATTCGTCTTCATGTACGCACGTACATGCATACATGCATACATACGTACGTGCGTGCGGTACGTACGTGCGTGCGTGCGCGCGTGCGTACGTATGCATACGTGCATACGTACATACGTACATACATACTTACAATACATACATACATACAATACACACATGTCACATGTAAAATAGGCCCATTCTAGCTTGCTCTGAGGGTCTTCTCTGAGTCCCGCCTCAATCCATCCAATCCTCCATCTTTTAATCGTTCTTGTTATCAACAAAACCACTTCTGCATCCGCTGCTAGCCTGCTATGCATGCATGCAGTGGAAGGGTGTACGCAGGGATGTCACGCTAAGCCTATTAACTGCTTAGCGTGACATCCCAGTGTCGACGATCCTCAGAATGACACTTTGTACACTGTATATTGTATAAAGCTTAGGCTATTGTTGAACAGTGAGGCTCAGTGGAACCCACTGGGGATGACGAATGATGAATGTAGGGAGAGTGCAAAGAGCCAGGGACAGCGACACAGTGATAAAAATAGAGACACATCACGCACACGTACAGTGGCAGATGCGGAAACTGACGGATCACAATGTAGGAATAGACAGAATAAAACAAATAGACATGCACATATAGAGAGAGAGAGAGAGAGAGAGAGAGAGAGAGAGAGAGAGAGAGAGAGAGAGAGAGAGAGAGAGAGAGAGAGAGAGAGAGAGAGAGAGAGAGAGAGAGAGAGAGAGAGAGAGAGAGAGAGAGAGAGAGAGAGAGAGAGAGAGAGAGAGAGAGAGACGGAGACGGAGACGGAGACGGAGACGGAGACGGAGACGGAGACGGAGACGGAGACGGAGACGGAGACGGAGACGGAGACGGAGACGGAGACGGAGACGGAGACGGAGACGGAGACGGAGACGGAGACGGAGACGGAGACGGAGACGGAGACGGAGACGGAGACGGAGACGGAGACGGAGACGGAGACGGAGACGGAGACGGAGACGGAGACGGAGACGGAGACGGAAACGGAGACGGAGACGGAGACGGAGACGGAGACGGAGACGGAGACGGAGACGGAGACGGAGACGGAGACGGAGACGGAGACGGAGACGGAGACGGAGACGGAGACGGAGACGGAGACGGAGACGGAGACAGAGAGACAGAGAGACAGAGAGACGGCAGAGAGAGAGAGAGAGAGAGAGAGAGAGAGAGAAAGAGCGAGAGAGAGAGAGCAGTTAAAAGAGGACCGTAGTTACTGTAGTGTAGTGAGCATAAGACAGACTGAACGGGAAACAAAGAGACGCATGCATACATAGAGGTAGAGTGAGGAAGAGTGATATAAGAGACAGACGGTGAAAGTCAAATACAGATGGACAGAGAAAGAGTGAGATACAGGCAAATAAACAAGAGAGAGAGCGGGAGCGAGGGAGATAGGGAAGGAGGGAGGTATGTAGGGAGGGAGGGAGGGAGGTAGAGAGGTAGGTAGGGACGGAGGTAAGGAGAGAGGCAGGGAGGGAGGGAAGGCGGCAGGGAGGGAGGGAGGCCTTTCGCCTAATTCAACTACCGTCAGATTATATGATCCAACTTGACCGGAATAAGAATAATGCACTCAAGTCAATTCGGTGACTGACTGGCTGACTGACTGAGAGACTGACTGACTTACTGACTGACTAGTTATACGAGTAATATTAAAATCTTCTTGAAGACCTGAATATTTATGCTTATGTAACCTTGTGTGTGCGTGTATGTGTGCGTGTGTGGGTGTGTGTGCGTTCATACGTGCGCGCGTGTGTTTGTGTATGCATATATGTATCTATTTGTGTGCATATGCGGATGATGTATGAATATAAGCTGATACGAACAACTATGAATGAACGAGTGTTATTTATAATACGCTCGTCTGCAGGCACATTCACGTGCACATTGGCACATGTTATTGATATGCAATTATTGGTTTAGCACTGACCAAATCCTGTATTCTGCGGATATAACCAGACGGAGATAGACAGGAAGATAAAGAGACCTCTAGGTTAAGATGGGTATAGAGCATAGGCGTACGGGAGATTTCAGCAGTGGGGGCGGGGGCAAAGATTGAACTTCTGCCCGAAAAATATATCCGGCAAAAAGTTGACTTTTTTGTCGTTCGGTTCTGTGATTGCCCGAAAAATCAGACTTGTCCGAAAGTTGAGGGGGCATTTGCCACCCTTCTTGAACCCCCGCCTCGTACGCCTATGGTATAGAGGGAGAGAGACAGAGATGGAATGGCCTGACTTAAAAACCAAAATCCCCGACTTAAAATAAACGCCGTAGTCCTCTAGATGTAAATAGGTGAGTAAGTAAATAGGTAAATAAGTAAGTAAATAGGTAAGTAAGTAAGTAAATAGGTAAGTAAGTAAATAGGTAAGTAAGTAAGCAAGTAAATAAGTAAGTAAGTTGACAAGTTAGTCAGCAGAGTTGATTGCGTCACAGTCGAGAATCGTCTGCATTACCTTCAGTCGACGCATGCGCTCTTCAAGATTTACCAGTTGGCACGCAGTCTTCAAAAATGACGTCTGTCAATTAAGAGAAGTGCTACAGATGATGTCTTTACTTGACATATTAAGTGTAATCTGACGAGACCTTTATCGAATTATTATTTCGTTTATTTCGTTTATTACATTATTTTGATTGAGAAAGACAAGAGAGCGACCAGCCTCTTCAGCAACGTCATGAATTTTAGCGACTTCGTTTTTCTCGGCCCCGGCGTATGAGAAAAGATCGGAGAGGGAGAGCCAGTGATGATGACAGCTTCAACAGTACTGTAGATGTATTTGAACAGAGATGATTGAGCGGAAACGTGTTTAACTACAGGAGTCAATGAACCGAGTTCCATGCAACCGAGATACGATTGGTAAGAGCCACAGACAACAGCAGCTATGACATGTCGACGAATACACACACTCACACACAGACACACACACACACACACACACGCTGTCACACACACACACACACACACACACACACACTCGCTGTCACGACGCCATTACGACACAGTTGGCCTACACCGATAGTACACGATGCAATGCAGAAGCACTATATAATGCATTCAGTACACGCGGATCTACAACGACTCACAGCGGAAACGGGTTTCAGTTCTGTAGAATCTGTCTGTTGAATCGATTCATCGTGAAACACGAACGTAGTCGAAGCGGTGCAAATGTCGGATGCAAGGAAATTTTAACTCAAAATTTTGACTTATAAATGCGAATTGATCGAAGCTGGGAAAGGTATTTGGTTGATGAAAGCCTTGGAAAACTTAGGCGCTATATAAATTCCATGGGTTGAACATTTGAACATGCATTCGAACGTTCTTGGAAAAAAACTGCTAAGAACGTAAGATTCTACACCAGCCTTGCATTGTTCTTACACCTCACTTCGATCCGAATCAGTTCGAGTTTCAACTGTCACGTGATCAGCCTAGGGTTCGCAACAGAACCATCGTCGATATATTATCTTCTTTAGGTCTATAATAACGTGAACACATTCAAGATGGCGGACCCGAGCCATGAAAAGACTCCTATTGTCAGTAAAAAGCATCGTGCTCTACTCGTTCAAGTGAGTTAATTAATTTATTGTTTCAGGTTATTTAGTTTCTTCTTTCAGGTGATTAACGTTCATCTTCATCCTAAGTTATATCTCAATTATATTATTAATTATCAATTGGCCATAATGACAAGCTGGCTCAGGGCCATGGAAAAGGAGATGAGCGCCTCCCTATGTTCCTCGTGGAACGAGATAAGACTTTACTTTTTTTACTTACAATGACAATATTATTGCTGAATCTGGCACTATGAGGCTATTACTGACGTGTTACGAAGCTGATGGCAGTTTGGTTATTGGCCTAGATTAAATTATTATGTATGTAGCTACATCCGGACTTTTGCAGGATAAATTGAATTAATTTAATCAAGATAACACTGCTAAGAACCCGCATAGGCAACCACGGACATCACTTGTAGCGCATCAAAAATTAAAGACGATCTCTGATTGGCTGACAGGTTGAGGCTTCATATCCGTTCGACGTGTTTTCCCATGCAGTTGAAAGCTGAAAAAAATTGACTTGCCTTGTCTCGCCTTTCCTTTCCTTTCCTTTCCTTGCCTTGCCTTACCTCACCTTTCCTTGCCTTGCCGTACCTTGTCTTGCCTCACCTTGCCTTTCCTTGCCTTGCCTTGCCTTACCTTGCCTGTCCTTGCCTTGCCGTACCTTGTCTTGCCTCACCTTGCCTTTCCTTGCCTTGCCTTGCCTTGCCTTTCCTTGCCTTGCCTTTCCTTTCCTTGCCTTACCTTGCCGTACCTTGCCGTATCTTACCTTGCCTCACCTTGCCTTTCCTTGCCTTGCCTTTCCTTTCCTTGCCTTACCTTGCCGTACCTTGCCTTGCCTCACCTTGCCTTGCCTTACCTCACCTTGCCTTTCCTTGCCTTGCCGTACCTTGTCTTGCCTCACCTTGCCTTTCCTTGCCTTGCCTTGCCTTACCTTGCCTTTCCTTGCCTTGCCGTACCTTGTCTTGCCTCACCTTGCCTTTCCTTGCCTTGCCTTGCCTTTCCTTGCCTTACCTTGCCGTACTTTGCCGTACCTTGCCTTGCCTCACCTTGCCTTTCCTTGCCTTGCCTTTCCTTTCCTTGCCTTACCTTGCCGTACCTTGCCTTGCCTCACCTTGCCTTTCCTTTCCTTGCCCTGCCTTACCTTGCCTTACCTTTCCTTTCCTTGCCCTGCCTTTCGTTGCCTTGGCTTGGATAGAATACAAACAGACCAATGGCGTCTTTACAATGAATTTGTTGGTCTCGCATATTTAGGACATTCCTTTTCAGTCTTTCTCGTGACGTCTTTAAGTATAGATTTTCATGTGATTGTGTGCAACTTCAAGACACTTAGTATATGGCTTTTAAAGTGCATCTCAAAAGTCCTGAATGTATGTGCCAGACTAAATGGAATCGCAGTTACTAAAAACAATCAACAATTGTCCTCTGATAGCCAGAAGAGCTACCAGTCGTCACCTTAGAATTGTAATGCTCTATCATAGATTTTGGTGACTTACTTGCAAAAATAAGATTTATTTTAAATGAAAACAAGTGAAAAATATCGAAAATAGCAAAAAAGTGCAAACATTCATGTTAGAGCAATATAATTCTAAGGGGACGCAGTGTCAAGCTCCCGAAGACCCATAGAGTCTAATGGACGGAGTTTCTTTATCCAGAGCTGACCGTATAGACGCCATGCTCAGTGAAGGTCCTCTGGACCATCTAATGAAGGTCCTCTGGACCAGCTAGAATCGAAGAAGAGGAGATTGATCCTCCCCTAGATGCGTATTTGAAAAAATATGCGATAATATTGGAACCCGCGACTTGCACATCACCTGACCTCTGTGCCACGATTCGATCGCAGTAGCCATGCATAGCATGACGTGAAGATCGTCAAAGCGAAAAGCGCGCGAATTGTTTGGCGCGCTTCGATCGGCGGGAAAAACCGGGTGCAGTTTTTGATCGCACTTGAACAGGAAAACTGCATTGGGTGGTTTAAGAATGATTAACGACCGCGGAATGAGTTTGTGTGCATAAAAATAATGGCGCTTTCAAAGCCAGGTTAGGTTTGTTTGGTCGGACTAAAAATCAGATTATATGTTCAGAAAACTTCAGATCATGTCAGAACAGAAACTCAGAAGCGATCAGATGATAATATAATAATAAATTAATAATAAAATTAAAATAATAAATTAATGATATTATAATAATTTCCTTTATTGAACAATCTGGTTGACAGACCGCAACCGCCAACCAGTTGCAGCGTACAGTTTGTTTGTTTCTTTGTACATGTATGTGCACTTGTTATAGCGCACCTTCAAGCTCTCCATACTCAGAGGCGCTCCCGAATGCAGAGCGGACACTGCATCGGAGTTTCACGCCGAAGCGCTGAGCAATAATATTGTGAGTGAAGGACTTGCCCAAGGTCCTTACGCGGCGAGGGGGATTCGAACCTCGAAACTTCCGGCTCCAAGGCAACGACGCCACCACTACACCACCGCGCCCCAGTTATGCAATGTGAACGGTTCCCAAGAACGCAAATCACAAATCTTAACTACTGGCAGAACATGCAGACGACCTGCAATTATAGACCTACTAGGGCGCTATAGCAGCCTATAAAGCGCGTCTATATTCTAAGGGAGCTTCGGGAAGCTAACTTGAGTCCACTGATGTCCATGCCAGCGTGTTGTACAATGCGCCACCCCTACTGTAACAATTCTCAATTGTCATTTACATTGACACGAATTATACTGAAGAGTAAATTATAAATTTTCGTCCATGTTACTACGTCACTTTGCTTCGAAATATTCCTTCTTCTAACTTTAACTTAACAGCAAGTCTTTCTCTGTTCGAAGCTATACCGTACGATATTAACAATACTCCATTTCAGGAACACCTGGAACAGGATAAGGTAACAGGACTTGGGGCGCGGTGGTGTAGTGGTGGCGTCGTTGTCTTGAAGCCGGCAGGTTCGAGGTTCGAATCCACCTCGCCGCGTAAGGACCTTGGGCAAGTCCTTCACTCACAATTGCTCGGCGCTTCGGCGTGAAACTCCGATGCAGTGTCCGCTCTGCATTCGGGAGCGCCTCTGAGTAGCGAGAGCCTGAAGGGGCGCTATAACAAGTGCACATACAAATTTCAGCTACATTTCCGGTTGTTGCGCAGCCCTAAGCTTACCCGACGGCGTGCAAATATGCCTTAATCAGGGCGTATATCTCTTCTGCACTACACAATGTCCATTGATCTGACGAGCCTTCAACAGCGTTCGCTCACTCAGCCGCTTACAAGGCGTCGATAACAGACCTATTGTCTCTGACGTATTGTCTTTCATTGTACACGGTGCCATGCAGGTGCGCTATGCATGTTTCCCTCATAATATTATTTCCATTTTTATTCCCTGAATACCCTTCATTACTTTTCCATCAAGTCCAGTCACCTACTCCTGTTCCTGGATGAATGGATGAATGGATGGATGGATGGATGAATGAATGGATGAATGAATGAATGGATGAATGGATGAATGGATGAATTGATGGATGAATGGATGAATGGATGGATGAATTGGTGGATGGATGAATGAATGAATGAGTGAATGAAAGAAGGAAAGAATGGATGTATGGATGGATGGATGAATGGATGGATGAATGAATGGATGAATGGATGGATGGATGTATGGATGGATGGATGGATGGATGAATGAATGAATGAATGAATGGATGGATGGACGAATGGACAGATGGATGAATAGATGGATGGACGGATGAACGGATGAATGAATGGATGGATAAATTGATGAATGAATGAATGAATGAATGAATGAATGAATGAATGAATGAATGATCTAACCATCGGCTTTCCTTTCACTTCCTTTCAAATCTCTTATACCGTCGCCATATTCAATATTCCCTTATTCTACCTTAATTTACCTTGCCACACAATGCAGTACCTTGCCATCAGTTCATATTATTGCCTCTCTACCCTTGTTGTTCCACCCTTGTTGTTCCACCCTTGTTGTTCCACCCTGCATGTCTTCGATTGCCAACCATTGGTCACATTGGCGAGCGTGACAAGCGGCAATTGCCTCGTCATTGCACTTGACTATCGTCGTGCCATCACAATCGATGATCTCTCATTTCCCTCTCACTCCATTCGCAACACTCATCGTAATGCAACGTGATGTAATGTAATGTAACGTGATGTAATGTAATGTAAGTTAATGTAAAGTATAGCGTAATATAACGCAGCGCAACTCAGTGTAATAATTATAATAGGCCTATAGCGTTACGTGGTTTAACTTCAGGTGATGGTGCGTAGCGTTATGTAGAGTAAAGAAACATGACATCATGTACAGTGTAACGTAAGTTATGCGTGGGGCGCTTTGGTGTTGTAGTTGATATGTTCATCGCCTTGCAGCCGAAAGGTTGCAGGTTCGAATCAACCTCAATCCGCAGCGTATAGGGACCTTGGGAAAGTCCTTCACTCGCAATTGCTCAGCACTTCGGCGTGAAACTCCAATTCAGTGTCTGCGCTGTAGTCAGGAGCGCCTCTGCGTGGATATTTTGAAGGGGCGCTCTGACAGGTGCACATACATACATGTAAATTCAAGAGACTTACGTACAGTCGATGACCTAGCTGCAGGACATGGCTATAGATAGGATGGGTTGGTGGGGGAGAGAGGGGCGAGTGCACCGTGGCATGCATTCAATGCATTGTAGGATGATAGCAGATCATTTTGATCCGGATTATATGACGGAAAGCTAGGAACAGGTGGAATAACAGGCGATCGAGTGTCTACTCACCGTTAGACACTATTGTGGATGGATGGACTGGATGAGTATCTCACTGACTGACTGACTGACCGACTGATTGACTGACTGACTGACCGACTGATTGACTGACTGCCTGACCGACTGACTGACCGACTGACTGACCGACTGACTGACCGACTGACTGACCGACTGACTGACCGACTGATTGACCGACTGACTGACTGACTGATTGACTGACTGCCTGACCGACTGACTGACCGACTGACTGACCGACTGACTGACCGACTGACTGACCGACTGATTGACCGACTGATTGACTGACTGACTGGGTAAGTTCTTTTATTTGTTCGTTCACGCATTTGTGCATGTCAGGTTTCTACTCCAACTGCTCCCTCAGGGACCCATACATATGCATTATGCATAGCTCTTAGGACGACGTTTATTTGATGGATCTGAATGACAAACCGGTTCACTCAGATTGACGATGAATTTCGGATCAGAATCTGTCAATTTTCGCTTCAAAAACAAACGTATGCGATGAAACGAATAGAAAGAGGAAGAGAGACAGATAGAGAGAGACAGACAGACAGACAGATACACAGATTGGCAGACAGTAGATGGAGAATGGAAATAGATGGCATTGTTTTGAAATTCTGTAGATTTACATTTACAATAATCACGTTAGTCCAGACACGTATAAGAGTGCTCAATACGAGTTGCTTTGACATCAAATTCACATCATGAAGAGAGTTGCAATTCGTGTCTCTGATGAATTCATTATCCAGACATGATAATTGAGACACCACTGCCAGGGGCGGTGTGCATGACGACATCGTGGCCTACGTGTCGACTAAGCTCTGCATCGAGACTTGCTGGGTGGCATCACACACTTCATACAATCAGTGTGGACGAGGCTTTTGCGTTAAGCGTTACAATAGCTATAACTAGTTCATCGGAATTATACTGAAAGTTATTAGTTCTGGTCGATTCGCTAGATGGCGTAACGCTCTTTCGTTCGTAAGGTGTCAGCACAGTCTGTACCTCTGGTCCACTGGAACTGATGTCGTCACTTCGATTCCCAGCCACCGTTTATAAATAAGGATTCCATGCATATTAAAGGTCTATTATAGTTGAACTTTTACCGTTGTTATTTTTGCTAATATTGTGCTGCTTGGGTAAAGTATCTTTGAATCTGTTCATATAGAGTAGGCCTATGCTGGCTATTATAGCTTAACTCTCTTTATTGTTAATGGCGTAATGTAATTAGTAATTTCTATAGCGCCGCTCACAGCTGAGGCCATTCAGTAGTGCTCCCAGTGCGATGACCCCTAGAGAAAAAATAGGTCTTAAGAAGAGAGAGAGAGTGAAAGACGTAGAAATATTGATCCTGAAAGTAGAATCCCACGCAGAGTGGAGGGAAGAGAATTCCATAAGAAGGACCCAATGATGGTAATGGATCGAGTTTGAGCAATAGTGCTCTGCCTTCGACTATGTTGACCTAATGCTCTCGTGAAACCCCTTGAAGGGTCGGATGGTTTAGCCTACTGATCAGACGGTTCAGACCTATAATAGTCGTACCGGTAATCGGAATTTTTAACTCCGAACATGTGAAGCGCTACTCGCTAGCTAAACGAAGGGCACCAGCTTATTTGCGAGCCTACCTGTTTGCTTGTCATTATGCCCTTCAACCGTCTATCTACCTTTCTCGTTAGTTGTCCATCACTCCCTGAGTCCCTCTACGTTCGTCCGTTTGACCTCTTGTCTTCCGTCTCAATCTTCCACCATTCAATGATCTTCTGCCCTCTATTGATTACCTCCAATTCCCCCTTACCCTACCCTCACCCACCCCTTCCTCTTTCACCCCAAGTCGGGGCTCGTCATCATCGTTCGTGCTACTACATCACGCAGGCGTCAGAGTCTGACTCCAACCATCCCTCGCATCCCCCCTCTTATCACCATCGCCTCCTATATGTCCTCAACCCCTTTCCCATTTCCATTCCACCCAACGTTAAACGCCCCCCCCCCTTGTTCAGTTGAAGGACGGGTTGGTTGCCATGGAGATGTGCCGTGTATTCTCCATTTCATTTCTGTTATGTTAATCCTCTTCTTTGTCCTTATTCTCAATCCTCCTTTTCAGTTTCTTTTCCTTTACCTTTCTATTTCTCATGTTTCCCTCTCGTGTCGCTTGCATCCCCTCCATGCTTTTCCTCCACTTGCTCGATCGTTCGTCCAAAACTGATTCCGTCTCCTTTTAAAATGCCTGCAATCAGGAAGCAGAGCGACGAAATTGAAGAAGAGGAGGATGAGGATAAGAAAGCGGATGAATGAGGGCTGCAGGAAGGAGAGTAGAAGGGAAGGATATATGGACTCTTGGAGGGTAGGAAAGAGGAGGGAAGGATGGAAGGAGGGAAGAAGGGAAGGAAGGAGAGAAGAAGGGAAGAAGGGGAGGGGGAAGAAGGGATGGATGGAAGGATGGATGGAGAGGTGGTAGATGGTGGCAGAGGCATCGACGGAACGAGCGTTGGTTGTTGATGAGGCAAGAAGAAGGAAGGCATCTGTCGCTGGTACTGCATGATGATGATGCATTCAAAGACTGCGAGAGGAAGATGCTACAGCTGCTGCTGCTGGTCATGCTGCTGGTGATGCTGTTGCTGCTGACAGCGCGGGCAGGAAAGCTGCAGTCGATTGAAGGGTAAGACGAACTGATTCACGGATTCATCGATTCAGTTAATTGATTAATTGATTCAGTTAATTGATTAATTGATTCAGTTAATTGATTAATTGATTCAGTTAATTGATTCAGCTAATCGATTCAGTATATATATATATGTATATATATATATATATATATATATAGTTATACACTGTGTCCACGATAAAGTAGATCACACAATAAAGTGTCATAACTCGGTCAAAACTTGTATGATTTGTCTGAAATTTAAAACACAGCAACAATTATCATATTTACACGCGATCCTAAAGCCGATTAGAAATATCCGCGAGTTTGCCAAATTTATGAGCGTTTAAAATGGAGCACCAAAAATTGAACTTTCCAACATGCAAAAGCTGAAAGGAAGCAAAATTCAGCTATAATTAGTGCTCAAAATGTCATTTTTGTTCACGAGCACACGACCGTAGACGTAGTAGTGTAGTAGCTGTCCCGGAAGACACTCGGTTTCATATCCCGCAGCTGTGGCCGTCCAGCAGTCCAGATCTTGAACCGGAGTACATGTACTGGAGGAGCGTGATTTTCGTTCACGCGTATTCATGACATCGATAACCGTAGGGCGTAGGGCGCGTCTGTTTGAAGATTGGAAGTTGTTTAACCAGGTGATCATCGACAGGACCATCAAACAGTAGCGTCTACGTCTACGGTCGTGTGTCCGTGAACAAGGTGGACATTTGGAACACCATATTTAGCTGAATTTCACTTCCTTTCAGGTTTTCCATGTTGGAAAGTTCAATTTGTCGGTGCTCCAATGCAAACACTTATAAATTTGACAAACTCACGTATATTTCTAATCGGTTCTAGGATCTCGT
>OX243818.1:16874175-16876675 GCA_945859605.1 Lumbricus rubellus
TCATTGTAATATGATTATAGTAAATGATATAATTACAAACGTTATTATATAAAAATAATATCACGGTATATTATAAGAATTCGTGTCGTAAACAACAGCCAAACACTATTATAATTTTCGCACTCTATCTCCGTTTCACTCTCTCGCAAATTCTCTCCCTCGCATTCGAAACGTTTTACCTCGTTCTCGACGATGTCATACCAAAAAATAAGCGGCCATCTTGTGCGAGCCACACTGCATTTCAAACGCCAATCAGACAATGCAGGGACGTGAACGACTACCAGTTGCAACTGTATACCAGACATATTATTATCAGTTGGGGGTCGAGAGGGGAGCGACGTGTTCGGTTGGCAGCAGTTGTGCAATTAAGAACTAATCCACGTAATTAAATCCTCGGCGACGACAGCGCCATCCAGCGACGGATGGAAATGGAAAGGCGGTCGGTGGGGAAGAGGGATGCGGAGGAAGGCAGAGGGATCTGAGGAAGAGATGGGGATACAGAGACTGCGGACTGAAGGAGAGAGGGAGAGAGGATGGGTGAAAAAGAGAAAGAGAGACAGAGAGCAAGAGAGTCAGAGAGACAGAGAAAGAGACAAACGGAGAAATAGAAAACCAGGCAGCCCGATATAGACGAGGAGACAGAGACACAGAGACAGAGACAGAGAGGCAGAGACAGAGAGGCAGAGAGAGGCAGACAGACGGAGACAGAGAGAGGCGAAGACAGAGAGAGAAAGAGACAGGCAGAGAGAGAAGAAGAGGGAAAGAGAGAGGAAGAGGGCAAGAGAGAAAGAGAGAGATATAAAGCGAGAGAGAGAGAAAGAGACAGATAGACAGAGAGAGAGAGAGAGAGAGAGAGAGAGAGAGAGAGAGAGAGAGAGAGAGAGAGAGAGAGAGAGAGAGAGAGAGAGAGAGAGAGAGAGAGTGAGAGGCAGGGATAGACACAAAGAGTGAAAGTGAGATAGAGAGTACGACATAAACAGACAGAGACAGGCATAGACAGGCAGAGACAGGCAGAAACAGGCAGAGACAGGCAGAGACAGACATAGATAGGCGGAGACAGGCGGAGACAGGCAGAGACAGGCACAGACAGGCAGAGATAAGCAGAGATAAGCAGAGACAGGCAGACACAGACAGACACAGACAGACAGAGACGGGCAGAGATAAGCAGAGATAAGCAGAGACAGGCAGACACAGACAGACACAGACAGACAGACACATCCAGACGTTGATTGAGAGTGGACTGCGAAAATGAGATTATGTAGCGCCATCTTTATTGTCGTTCTTCGGGACCGTGACACGACAGCTGGACAGCAGCAGCGGATATCAGCATGATGAGTAGGGTTCCAGCGTTTAACTAATGTGCGCTGGTTCCCGAATGGACCGAGCGAATTATCTGGCGCTCATCATCTGTTCGTTACTTGTCTCTTGGGAATAAGAATTAGAGAGAGGGATTGATGAAGGCAAACAGAGAGAGACAGAGAGACACAGAGATCGACACAGAAAAAGACATAGAGACATAGATGGAAAGTGATAGAGCGAAAGAGGAAAGGGACTAGTTAAGAAAGATGGGAGAAAGAGGACAAAGAGACAGAGAGAAGAGAGACAGAAGCACACAGAGGGAGAGACTTTGAGACACAAAGACAGGCACAGAGAGGAAAGAGAGGAAAGGGAAGAAGAAGGTGAATAGTAGAAGAATAGGTAAGTAAGTACTTTGTGACACACCAAAGGAGGCGGAAGGGATCAGCAAGCTAAACTGGCTGACTGATTGACTGACTGGCTGACTGATTGACTGGCTAACTGGTTTAATTTTTTATACGGCTGACTGACTGAATTAATTAATTAATTACTAAATAGGCCTACTGAATGGATGGATGGATGGATGGATGGATCAATGACTGACTGACTGACTGATTGGCTGACTGACTGACTGACTGACTGACTGACTGAATGAATGAATGAATGAATGAATGAATGAATGAATGAATGAATGAGCAGTTGCCTAATTCAACAGTTGAATGAATGATTTTTCAGCGATCTCTCGTCGGTATCTTTAGTGATCGGTCCAAATCGTTGATGAGTTAAAAACGACTTTGTTGGACTTGATTGTGACAAGGCGCATGCATGTGCTTAGATTTGTTCTACGCTCAACCCTAGGCACGTGCTCTTCCACCCGACCCCTCCTCCCCTAATTAAGCAGTCAGAGCGCAACCTTGGACCAAGCAAGGGCTCACGACAGACTTCTCCCGGAGGCTGACGATCGAATGCGAAGAAGTTTTCTTTCAATGTAAGTTTGCAATAATTGTACATGTGCTTACATTACATGCTTATGTACAATGTCGTTTGTTACTCAGAATGCGGTCGACCACTGATAAGAATTAAAGTCGATGCTTTTCAGTTAATGGATAATTGTCGATCATATTAAATTTTATTTATTTATTCATTTATTTATTGTGCTCATTTTTCAGAGACGTGATACGCTCGTGATGCTAAGAGTGCTACG
>OX243818.1:16881675-16916675 GCA_945859605.1 Lumbricus rubellus
CCAAACAAAATTTACACCATAAATGAAGTAAACTGTGTTTTATTTTATGGTAGCAATTAAAAATGTTTATTAATATTATGTATACACCAAAACAGTTAAAAATCGTTCGTACTGCGTTTTGGTTTGACATTTCAATGCGAAATGAATACCCCAAAACACAGTAGGCCTACTGCGTTTTGGCTTGACAACTCTATGCAGCGTGCGTGTGTTACATTGATCAACCGATATTGATCTGGATATTTTTGTACAGATCACTGAAGTTGGGACGTGGATAATTTGATTTTGGCTCTAGTTAGAGTAAAATATCTTAAAACCTCATTAAACCAGGATTTCATTCATAATTACCATTTCATTCATAATTCATTAACCCTCCGTCCATCCGTGTATAATGCCTATTCACACACGCGTAGCAATAATAACAACACGTGCCGTGTAAATAATATAGGAAATATTCGCCGAGGTGTTAAAATTCATAATTATAATCAGCAATTAAATAGATAAAAAAAATATAATAGGGTCTGACACTTACGTAGAATGAATAGACAAACTTAAACTTGAAAAAAATGAATGAAAAACCCAATAGGGCCTAATATTAGATCACTTTGTACTAATAAATATATTTCACGCGTCTTGTAAACAAAACCGGAAATAGAATAAAATTATTATACAGAAATATGACGTATTATAGCGCAGTAACAGTAATTTATGTAGTGCCTATGGTAAGCCAAAACACAGCACTGTGTTTTGGCTTGACATTCGTTTGGGAAGTGCAGCAGATTCTGTTGTTATAAACACAGTGCTGTGTTTTGGCGGTTCTAGGGCAATTACCCCCTGGACAATTACCCCCCGGACAATTACCCCCCGACAATTACCCCCTGGACAATTACCCCCCAGGACAATTACCCCCCGGACAACTACCCCCCGTGCCAATTACCCCCCGGACAGCTACCCCCTGTACCAATTACCCCCCGGACAATTACCCCCCGTTTCACAGTGTGAGCTTGTTCTCTCACGCGTTAATCTCTTTACCAGTCTCTTTGTAATTGTCGGAAGTTCAGCGCTGCCTAGGCCTATCCTAAATTAGCTGTATGGCCTACTGTGGTAGGCCTATAGCCATCTTTCTTCGCTATCTCACTCTACAATACTTGTTAAATACAATACGGAGTTAACTTACACACAGTCTACTTAAATTAGATATCTAGTCATGGTAGAATTTTCTAAATCTGAGAGAAGGAAAGATAAACGTTGTTTCGAAGGTTTATTTACGTGAAACAGAAAAAACACAAGAATTTAGCAAAGTGGTGTCGTTTCGCTGAGTAGGCTACGAAAATAGACAGAACTCTATCGATAATTACATTTAAATATTTTATTAAGCAGGCGTTTAAAACGTTGAAGTTTTCTTGAACTTTTAACCTTTTTCACACATTAGCTTAGAACCGTTTTTAGATTTGATTTGATTTAGTATTTTTCAATAATTTGCCTATCTTCGTGGAGTTGCTCTTAACCTTGCTTAGTTATTATGCTAACTAAAGTCATAACTCATCAATAACATTTAAATATTTAACTAGGTAGGCATTTAACATGACATAAGCCTAGATTTAATTTTTGGCACGGGGGTAATTGTCCGGGGGGGTAATTGGTACGGGGGGTAGTTGTCCGGGGGGTAATTGGCACGGGAGGTAGTTGTCCGGGGGGTAATTGTCCGGGGGGTAATTGTCCCCGGGGGTAATTGTCCGGGGGTAATTGTCCGGGGGGTAATTGTCCAGGGGGTAAGTGTCCTGTCACCGTTTTGGCTTGATTTCCAAAGAAAAATATCCGACTTACTGTGTTTTGCCAACATAATATCTCGGAAACCAGTGAAAATAAAGCTCTGACACTTACAGGGCATGAAGATAGTAACATCTTAAGCGCAAAAATCCAATAAAATGAAAAACGATTTTTTTCGAGTTACTGCGTTTTGCCTTTTCAGGGCAGAATAGCCCCCATTGTACATTTCCTTTACATTATATTACATTTCTCATACCATATATTGCATCGTATATTTTCCATGTATATCAGCTCTATATTGCATTTCCATTACAATCACATTTTTCTTATACTGCATTACATTTTCTCCATTGTATATGCATTATGCATATTTCCCTTATTTTGCATATACCTTACTTTACACATACACTGACGGTCGGTCGTTCGTTGCAGCGTTGATTAATCTTACATTACATTTTCTATATTGTATATGCATATTTTCCTTATATTCATTAACATTTCCATTACATTACATTTCCATTACATTACATTTCCATTACATTACATTTCCATTACATTACATTTCCATTACATTACATTTCCATTACATTACATTTCCATTACATTACACCTATTATATACTTACGTTCGTTGCAGCGTTGATGAGCGCCGCCATATTCGGCAACGTATCGTCGATCATGCTTCGCGTCTATCAAGGGACGGAGGAGTTCCACGAGAAGCAAACGAGCATCAAGGAGTTCATCCATTTCCATCACATTCCAAAGCAGTTGGCCAACCGATTGATCGAGTCATACCAACATGCAAGGTCCTACACGAACGGAGTCGACATGAACAGCGTCAGTACATGTTCCACTCACATCGTCAACTGCATGGTTGTATTCCATTAGATGTCCGCAGGAAACGAACTGGTTCCGACTGGTCTGACTGGTTCCAACCGACTCCCATTAGATGTCCACAGAAACCGAACTGGTTCTGACTGGTTCCGCTGGTTCCCGTAGATGTCCACGGGAACCGAACTGGTTCCAATTGGTTCCCACTGGTTCCACTTGTTCACACCTGAACAGAACTCGTTCCACTTGGTTCCGTCTGGTTCCCACTGGTCTGACTAATCTCGACTAATGTAATGTACTCTGGTCTCATCTGGTACAAGGACAACACCCAGCCTCTGATCCACTGGCAACCACCGGACTCTGACGTCCTTGAGACTATAATATGCATACCACTGCTTGGACAATCCCCCTCTGACTCGCAGAATAAGCTGGTGCCCTACGCTTGTCTATCGAGTGGAGCCTTAGAAGTTTAAGATATGATTACGATGCGGTCCGACTAATTGCATGTAGAGTCTTCTTTTATTAGAGTTAAGTTTTTAGAGTTAAATTATCAGAGTTAAGTTTTTATAGCTAAGTTGTTAGAGTTAAGTTATTGGAGGCAACTTGTTAGAGTTCAATCATTAGAGTTAACTTGTTAAAGTTCAATCATTAGAGTTAACTTGTTAGAGTTCAATCATTAGAGTTAACTTGTTAGAGTTCAATCATTAGAGTTAACTTGTTAGAGTTCAATCATTAGAGTTAACCTGTTAGAGTTCAGTTATTCTGTTCTACTCTGTTTCACGCCATTCTTTCGTTCTATTCTATGCTATTCGATTCAATTTTATTCATTTGTTCTATTCAATTTAATTCAAATTCATTCAACTATTATTAAATTTATTATATTAAATATTCTACTTAATTCGATTATTCATTTCAATTCTATATTTCATTCTGTTACGCTCTATATGCCAACCCATTGTATTCTATCACATTCCACTCTATTCTAGTCCTTCTAGTCTATT
The DNA here is from genome assembly GCA_945859605.1 of Lumbricus rubellus. Classification (NCBI taxonomy): domain Eukaryota; kingdom Metazoa; phylum Annelida; class Clitellata; order Crassiclitellata; family Lumbricidae; genus Lumbricus; species Lumbricus rubellus. Next base: position 16,885,274 of record OX243818.1, read on the forward strand.
CTTTCTATTTTTGTATGCCCAATGAACTATTCCGTCCAGTCCAATCCTATTATATTACATTCCATTCTATATATATATATATATTATTTATTCTACTCTTGTCTTAGTCACAGTGACTTCCGTTCCAGGTACTAAAGAGTTTTCCGGAGTGTCTCCAGGCGGACATCTGCCTCCATCTCAACCGGAACCTGCTGAGCAACTGCGAGGCATTCAAAGGTGCCAGTCCAGGTAAGCTTAGTGCACCTGATTGTCTTACCTGAGCCAGTGCATGAAGGTGAGATAATTGTATCGATCCCAATTCAGGTAAATGGTCATCCAGGTACATGTGTAAGTGGCCATGCTCTGACGCTTCAGTAATCTGCTGATGCCAAACAAAAAAATCATCCAATTAAGTCTGCAAGGCCAGGTAGGTGGTAATCGTGCAGTTACAACAGGTGATGTCGCTGACGTGTGCTAATAAAATGATTGAGTAAAGCATTAATACAGGTGTTGAGAGGTGCACAATAGCTTTAGGATATCATCCAAACCATCTTTGCCTCCACCTGAACCACCATGGACTACTCTTACGGACAACCCTTTTGACTCAACGCAGCGCTCGTGAATAAACTGGTGCCCCGCGCTTGGCTTTCCAGTGGCGCTTTAGAAATTTGGAGATTACGATTACGATTACGATCACATATCATATTTTATTGTCATCAGTATTGTTATTATTGTTGTTGTTATTATTATTATTATTATTATTATTATTATTATTATTATTATTATTATTATTATTATTATTATATATATATATATATATATTATATATTTAGGTCTTGGTTTAGTTTTAACAGATCAATTTCAGTTTGCTTAGAGTGGCCGGTCCATAGCTCCAGGTAAACCAGACAAGGTGCCTTGGTAGGCAACGGCGTTGTAGCGCTGGATGGTGACTGAAATGCTCTGGAATAGAAAGCCTGCTTCACGTGAATCACCAGAGATCTTCGACAGCCGGCGTCCGATCTCGGATATTATTATTATTATTATTATTATTATTATTATTATTATTATTATTATTATTATTATTATTATTATTATTATTATTATTATTATTATTCAATGTACAATAACGCCACGCATAATTATTTATTTTCTGTGCATCCATCTTTATCCCTCTGTAACCGTCCTTTGTCATCATCCAGTCCAGTAGCATTGCTCTATTTCTTCCTCTTGACTTTCCCCCTCCATTCTTATATATATATATATATATATATTTATATATATATATATATATATTACAATTCTTATAATGAATTATTTATGGTATAATTGTCGTATTATATCACGTAAATAATTATGTACAGGATGTCTTCGCGCTCTTTCGATGAAGTTCAAATCGACGCATGCGCCACCTGGCGACACTCTCATACATCCGGGTGACATCCTCGACGCCATCTACTTCATCGCTCGCGGATCGCTCGAGGTTGTCAAGGACGATATCGTCATGGCAATACTAGGTGATTGTGACGTCATACCTTTGAAGCCCGGATGTGGATTATTGTGGGTGGGAGCAAGGCCAGGTTGGGAAGAGCGGGGTCATGTGTGGGGCGCGGTGGTGTAGTGGTGGCGTCGTTGCCTTGAAGCCGGAAGGTTCGAGGTTCGAATCCACCTCAAGTCGCCGCGTAGGGACCTTGGGAGAGTCCTTCACTCCTTCACTCGCAGTTGCTCAGCGCTTCGGCGTGAAACTCCAATGCAGTGTCCGCGCTGTAGTCGGGAGCGCCTCTTAGTAGCGGTTGAGAGCTGGAAGAGGCGCTATAACAAGTGTGCATACAAACAAACAAACAAATATGGGAAAGAACGGAATGTGGTTGGAAATAATGGGAAATTATACAGGCTGGAGGAATTACATTATAGGGATAATGTTTGGAAAATAGGGGTTGATAAAGGCTTGGAAGAGTGAGACGGGAATGGAACTGGAAGGTCAGGGACAGATTGTGAAGAGCGAAACAAAGTTGGGAGGGACGAGGCCAGGCTGTGATGGATGGTGTACAAATAGGGGGTAGGACTCGATTTTTCCTCTGATGGAATAGGTGGCGTGCATGCGCGCATTCACACACACACACACACACACACACACACACACACACACACACACACACACACACACACACACACACACACACACACACACACACACACACACAAACAAACGCACAAACGCACATGCGCACGCGCACATACACACGGACGCACACGCACGCACACACACGCCCACAAGCACATATATACACGTATATATATGTATTGTGTACATATAATATATATATATATAAAGTATACAGAGATTTTAAAGCGGTTTTTTCAATGTAAGTTGCACGCTTTCCAGCAGCCATGCAACTGTTAGATGTGAAGACAACGCGTGCAGTAGTCATGACAACGTGCAGTAGTCATGACAACGGATGGACTTCAATTACAGGAATACCACAGGAATTGATTGATCATTAGACTTAGGCGGTCACTCGGTTTACTTATATATACATATATATATATATATATATATATATATATATATATATATATATATGTCCATGGCTCTAACCATAGGCTTCTCTATCTCTCTCTGTATTTGTCTGTCTGTCTGTCTGTCTGTCTGTTTGTCTGTTTGTCTGCCTCTGTCTGTCTGTCTCTCTTTCTCTCTCTCTCCCTCCCTCTCTCTGTCACTATTTCTGTCTCTGTATGTCTGTCTGTCTCTCTGTCTCACTCTGTCTCTCTCTTTCTCCCTCTCCCTCCCTCTCTCTGTCACTATTTCTGTCTCTGTATGTCTGTCTGTCTCTCTGTCTCACTCTGTCTCTCTCTTTCTCTGTCTCCCTCCATCTCTCTGTCTCTATTTCTGTCTCTGTCTGTCTGCCTTTCTGTCTTTATATCCATCGGTTTGCGTATTCGGCATGTATGTCTGCATGCTGCCCTGTCTGCACTCTGCAGTCATGACTTAATGATATTATAAATAGACATGCAGGGGAAGAAAAGCTGTCCGTCTGTCTGCCTGTGTCTGTTTATGTGTTTGTCAGTTCCATCATTTGTCTGTCTGTCTGTTTATCTGTAAAAGGAAAGGATGACATCTTGGGCGACGACATAACCCAGGACTTGGAGTCTACGACTGTCTATTGGCAAACTGTGGCTAAGTCCAACTATTCCGTATCCGCTCTTTCCTACTGTGACCTCAACAAGATCGCCATCGATGACCTTCGTATGATCCTTGACGTCTATCCGGAATTCGCCGGGGACTTCCTACAACACTTCCGGGTCACCTTCAACCTCAAACTGGTCGGATATAATATCTTCATTATCCATATATCATTCATACATCTGCTTGTTTACGTTCTGACTGGTTACACAAGTCAGTCAGTCAGTCAGTCCGTTAGTCAGTCAGTTGGTCAGTTAGTTGGTCAGTGAGTCAGTGAGTCAGTCAGTGAGTCAGTCAGTCAGTCAGTCAGTCAGTCAGTCAATCGGTCAGTCGGTCAATCGGTCAGTCGGTCAGCCAGCCAGTCAGTCAGTCAATCAGTCATTTAGTCAGCCATTTGGTCAGACAGCTAGTCTGTAGTCAGTCAGTCAGTCAGTCAGCCAGTTGGTCAGTCAGTTAGTCAGTCTGTCAGTGAGTCAGTGAGTCAGGCAGTCAAGCAATCAGTGAGTCAGTCAGTCAGTGAGTCAGTGAGTCAGTCAGTGAGTCAGTGAGTCAGTCAGTCAGTCAGTGAGTCAGTCAGTCAGTCAGTCAGTTAGTCAGTAGTCAGTCAGTTGGTCAGTCAGCCAGTCAGTCAGTCAGTCAGTCAGTGAGTCAGGCAGTCAAGCAATCAGTGAGTCAGTCAGTCAGTGAGTCAGTGAGTCAGTCAGTGAGTCAGTGAGTCAGTCAGTCAGTCAGTGAGTCAGTCAGTCAGTCAGTCAGTTAGTCAGTAGTCAGTCAGTTGGTCAGTCAGCCAGTCAGTCAGTCAGTCAGTCAGTCAGTTGATAAATCGGTTGCTATATGGGTTTATGTGCGTCTGTGTATGTATGTGTGTGCATGTGTGCGTGTGTGTGTTTGTGTGTGGATCCATATTCAGGCGTAACCATCAGGCAGAATAGAGCTTTCTCGATTGTGAATCCCTTTGTTTGGAATAGCTTCCCATGTGGTCTGCGTTCCCGTCCATTGTATTTGTCTAACTCTTTTAGAAACTATTCACGACTTTCCTCCCTGGCCGTGCCTGGGTCGGAAGTGCCTCTGAACAGTTATCTCGAGGGGCGCTATATAAATTTCACATATAGATAGATAAGTGGATGGATGGGTATAGACGAACAGACAGACAGACAATCAAAGAGGCAGATAGACAGACAAACAGATATATTTATACGTGTGTGTATTGTCGTATTGACAATTTTTACATAATATGTATTTTCATTTTTTTCTATAATTGTGTTTGAATTTTTCTGTGTAGACCTATTTACTTAGCGTCAGTTGATAAACGAATTAAGACGATATATTTTTTAAATTTTTAGGTGGTTAATTATTATTGAATAAGGATTTAATAACTTGTCAATGTTGTATATTTTCTTGATCGTTCGTTCGTTTATTAATTATTATTCGTAAAGTAACAAATATTCACATAATATCTTTTAATGTTTACTGTTTTTGGACGCGCACAATCCGACAGCAACATCGTAAGGTACGAATACCGGTTGAAACCAGTCTATTCTGTAATGAAAACCAGTCATATAATATTATAAACTACAGATAAAACTAGTTGCCTATAATAGACATTCTCACACCATAAGGTACAAAACAAAATTTTATCGGGGTGAGATAGTAAGCAAGAAATTATTGCTTAGAATAAACTGCGCAGACCTGAACTAAACTGGACTTTAATAATTATTGTAGTATGCCTATTATATTATGTCAGACATGCCGGTGTCACGAAATAGAGTATCACCCTAATAATCGTATCCCCAGATGCAGAAAAGTTGGAAAAAGTCGCTTTAATGTGTGTTTATTTTTTGCAAATTAACTTGCATTTGCTTTGTTTTACACATTCTGACTAACAGGTGCATATGCGTTTATTCCTATGCTATAGCTAACTTTGTTGGATTTGCCTTTAGAACACTTAGAACATTTAGACCACTTAGAATATTTAGAACACTTAAGAACAGTCAGAGTCAGTATAGCTAAATTCGAGTTGCCTTTTTTGAACAGTGACACTTAAAACACTTTGATCGTAGCATAAATTTATCAATTATGAGCATTTTTCAGTGAGAATACTCTCTCGGATTACCCCCCACACCCCGGATACTCTATGTTCGGCATATTCCATCCGGGAGGATAGATTAATAAGTGTCTGGACGCCGACCATGCATGCCGTCCAGCCACACTAAGCTCTGGCGTAGCCTTTATACGCTGTTGTATACGTCTGGCTCTAATTATGCATGTGATAATCGTCTATAGAAATACTCACTTCTGATATATTGTTTAACTCAGTTTGCAAATGCATTGCATGGAGCTTTTCTGCATTTTTATCTTCGTATAATGCAGGGAGATTTTCTTCTTCGAAGTGCTTCGTCTAAGATGGACACTGAGACTATTCGCTTTATTCGTCAGAAGAGACCTCGACTCCAATGTAGACGTAAGCTCAACTATAATTATCTTCATTCTCATCTAGGCCTATAACTATAATGTAATGTAATGTAATTAGTAATTTCTATAGCACCGATCACATGCAGCCGAGGCCATTCAGTAGCGCTTCCAGTGCGATAACCTATAGAGAAAAAATAGGTGTTAAGAAAAGAGAGAGAGATATGTAGATAAGGATACAGAAAGAAGTACATGACTGCTCGGCATAGGCTACTGCTGAAGTACTATAACGTATACTCGCCAGTATAATTTATTACAAACAGCTTATAATGGTGTTTCAATGGCATTACAGAAGATTATTATTCCTGCCTAATGTACTTTTGTATACATATAGTGTCTTAAGTAACATTTTGTCTACATAAATTATATTATACGATGGGATAATTTTATTATTATAAAATATAAATACATGACAATCATGTATTTTATTGTTTCTGTTTATTTCCAGCTTGTTGTCATAGCTTCTCGGTTGAGGACATTTCCGCTCTTTTAAAGCAGTAGTCTATATTTAGCGATTGCATTGTGTTCTGTTTCTTTTGTTTCGCTGTTTCTTTACCCCGCTTGCAGAGTGCAAGCTTGACGTTCCGTATCCTCGTCTGTCTGTGTCTGTCCTTGTGTTTGTCTGTCTGCTGCCTGCCTTGCCTGCTTGTCTGCCTGCCTGCCTGCCTGCCTGTCTGTCTGTCTGACTGTCTGTCTGTCTGTCTGTCTGTCTGTCTGTCTGTCTGTCTGTCTGTCTGTCTGTCTGTCTGTCTGTCTGTCTGTCTGTCTGTCTGTCTGTCTGTCTGTCTGTCTGTCTGTCTGTCTGTCTGTCTGTCTGTCTGTCTGTTTAACACCATTTTCATTATGTACATATGCTCAAGATTTCATATCCCTGCGTTCCATTTTGTCAATTACCATTATTACATTATTTACCATTACCACTTATAGAAATGGTCCTACGGTAGTCATCATCGGGTTCACACCCCACACCTCGTAATTTGTTTAGAAGTCTCTACAGGTTGGAACGAAGGCCATGTTTTATATAGCGCCTCTAAACATAGTTTGAAAATGTGCTACAAAATTTCAGCTGGTGACCGAATGACTGGAATGCGGAAGTCGTTTGGCGACCGGATGTCACGTGTCACCGTTGAACAGGAACCGTCGAGTGGTGACGACGAGCAGGTCAAGCCCGCCATCTTGGTTCTGTCGCCAGATCGCGCAAGCGCACTCGCGCATGAGACGGACTTCCGGTCAGCTGATCTCAAGCAGAAGTCGCCGACGAAGAGCATATCATTTGGTAGATCAATGATCAATCAATTAATCAATTAATCAATCATTCAATCAATCTATTAATTAATTAATTAATCAATCAACCAATCAATCGAGCAATCAAATAAGCTATCAATCCGTCGTTCAATCAGTCAATCAGTCAATGGATCAATCAATCAATCAATCAATCAATCAATGGATCAATCAATCAATCAAATGAGCCAATCAGTCAGGCAATCAATCAGTCAATGGATCAATCAATCAAATGAGCCAATCAGTCAGGCAATCAATCAGTCAATGGATCAATCAATCAATCAAATGAGCCAATCAGTCAGGCAATCAATCAGTCAATGGATCAATCAATCAATCAAATGAGCCAATCAGTCAGGCAATCAATCAGTCAATGGATCAATCAATCAATCAAATGAGCCAATCAGTCAGGCAATCAATCAGTCAATGGATCAATCAATCAATCAAATGAGCCAATCAGTCAGGCAATCAATCAGTCAATGGATCAATCAATCAATCAAATGAGCCAATCAGTCAGGCAATCAATCAGTCAATGGATCAATCAATCAATTAAATGAGCCAATCAGTCAGGCAATCAATCAGTCAATGGATCAATCAATCAATAAAATGAGCCAATCAGTCAGGCAATCAATCAGTCAATGGATCAATCAATCAATTAAATGAGCCAATCAGTCAGGCAATCAATCAGTCAATGGATCAATCAATCAATAAAATGAGCCAATCAGTCAGGCAATCAATCAGTCAATGGATCAATCAATCAATCAAATGAGCCAATCAGTCAGGCAATCAATCAGTCAATGGATCAATCGACACTTTTGGCAGTGTGAAAGGGTGTGGTCAGGTTTCGAAGGAGGGATCGGGATTAATCCATCCATCAATCCCGCCATTCATCCATCCATCCATTCATTCATCCATCCATTCATCCATGCGCAAGCCAATCCATTAATCTATCCGCTATCCATTTATTTGTCCATTCATTTATGTATGCATCCATCCGTCTATTAATTCATTGATCCACACATTCGTTCTTCTCTGTCTGTATCCATTAATTTAATCATGCATGCAATCTGCCAATGTACGCATACATTCATCCATCCATCCGCTATCCACGCATGCATGCATGTATGTGCACATGTGCTCAGTGACTATTATGCCTCTTTGGATTCGCCCATAGGTCTACGGATAGACATACTGAGCGAGTATGTATTCCTATGTACTGTTTAGGTCGTCGAAGTCTTTCCAATCCTGGTCGACCAGAGACCTCATCGTTCGATAGGGTGTCCCAACCTTTTCTCCGCAGCAGGCACTCCGTCTCTGCCACCACCTCCACATCCAGATCCGGTTTCGTCCGGGTCGTTCCGTTTCCATGCGTTTCCGCCGAATCCGGACTATCGAGGAAAACGAAGAGATTGAAGACTGGACCGTGCAGGAGACCTTCGACCATCGCCTACTCCAGGACGAGGTCGAAGAGGGAACTGGAAAGGGTGGAAAGATCCACTGATACCACAACCCTAACGGATATCGATGAAAGATTGGAGGCTTTCAATACGTAAGTTCTGATTGGCCGATTAATTATAGGATAGGAGGAGTTAAAGTATTGTGAGTCGTTAACTAAGTTCTGATTGACCGATTAATTTAGGATAGGAGGAGCTAAAATAATGTAAGTCGTTAACTAAGTTCTGATTGGCTGATCAGCTTAGAATAGGAGGAGCTAAAGTAATGTAAGTCGCTAACTAAGTTCTGATTGGCTGATCAGTTTTGGACGGGAGAAGCTAAATTAATGTAAGTCGTTAACTAAGTTCTGATTGGCTGATCAGTTTTGGATAGGAGAAGCTAAATTAATGCAAGTCGTTAACTAAGTTCTGATTGGCCGATCAGTTTAGGATAGGATGAGCTAAAGTGATGTAAGTCGTTAACTAAGTCCTGATTGGCCAATCAGTTTTGGATAGGAAGAGCTAAATTAATGTAAGTCGTTAACTAAGTTCTGATTGGCTGATCAGCTTAGAATAGGAGGAGATAAAGTAATGTATGTTGTTAACTAAGTTCTGATTGGCTGATCAGTTTTGGATTAGGAGGGGCTAAAGTAAAATAAAGTATTAAAAAGCGCAATAGACGCATGTTTGTCTAAGCATCTAGGCCTATTTAATGTGATTCGCAATCATTAAGCGCCTTTCAGAAACACAACTTTGTGGCAATCCGAAGAATGCATGTGCATTTACATGTTTTTAAAATGTTTTTCTCGAATAGTCGAATGGGAAACTTCGAACAAGAACTCTTTACAGTTGTCGACGCCATTCTCGGCTTACTAGGTCAAAGGCCAAGCGTGACAAGAACTACTTCTGAACAGGAAGTGACGATAACTGAGAGGTCACCTGACACGATGACTCAGACCACAAATATGCCGCAATCATTATCATTGGCTCTGCCTCGATATCTGCCTTCTTGCCAATTGGCTGATGTTGCTGTAGCCCCGCCCCAAAGTCTCGTAAACAGACCACGCGTTGCTGAATTCGTTTCTGATTGGACAGTTGGTGTCTGAACTTCAGAAAAGCGTTTCAAAAACATAATAATTATGCTAATGATGTAGGTGGGGTCTGTGAATTAACTGGATTCTTAGATTAGACAAGGTTTTGAATTTTACATAGATCTATACATAATTATGCTAGACCTACGGCTTAATAAAAACCGCATTTTAGAAAGAAGCTCATGCACTAATAACGGATAGGGACTTGTGATAATTATTTATTGTCCTGGAGATATTGGATACAGAGGTGTCCAATAAGTAGGAGGGGCGTCAGAAGTAAAACCAGACGAATTAGAAGACGCTGAAGACGAACATTTTGTACTATGACGATTGAAAGTGCCAAATAAGTTTGAAGATTTTATAAGCTACAAAACAGTTTGCAAAGAGAGGTATAGGCCTATAGTTAGACAACGAGAATGACGTTAAAGAACCAATATTAATTATTATGAGACGAAATCTTGCAACTACTCATGGAGTAGGCCTACTGTTAGGCTAATTGACTAGTGTTTTTCAGACCATGCTCATCTCAATTGGACGTACAAAAGAATCAAATTAAATAATACTTTCGAAATCTACTTCACGGACTTTCAACATTATAAATTCTTCTGAAAACGTGGAAATTAACTGGACCCCTTTATCCATTAGCCTACTCCGTTAGGCCTATGTATAGCCTATTAACCATGTTTTATTTATTGTAGGCCTACCCATGTCTGTAGGCCTACACCAAAATGCGGCTATAGCAATTGGTGAATTAAAGAATATTCTTATATTAACTTATCTTACTGACAACGTTTTATGCGCACCTCAGAAATGTCTATCCAACTGGCACTGCTGTTGATTCGCCGATTAGTAGGCCCTAAATTTAGTTACGAAATGTGACAGTTGCGTAACTGTAAAATGTATGGCAAAAATTACACGCTGTTAACTGTTTACTTTATAGTCTATGTATTAAATTTACTGACTGTTTACATTTGAAAATTTGAATGTTGTCGCGCGGTAGACCTATTTTGTACACTATTCGTACTCGTGCTCGTATACTTTGCCGAATATTTGGTCCAATTATTCGTATTCGGTAGAATATAAGTTTTAGCGATCGATAATCATCTGTGCTTGTTGCTGTTTAACGACACTGCCATTGCTAAGATGATTAGTGTCGCCCTCCTCCTTCATCCAGGCTTGAGACTGGCACTGGAAGAGTGCAACCAGTGGCGGAGCATATTTCGGGGAAAAGCCCTATATATAATACAGGTAGGCCAAAGCTTATACGGTAGGCCTACACCAAGGTAAGACATTATAATCAGTGGCGGCGCTACGCCAGGGCATGGTAGGGCAAATGCCCTACCAAAAAAGCCTTTGCCCTGCCTGTTGCTCTGGTCGTTGCCCTGCCAGAAATGTTTTCCTACCAGAATTTGTTCAGGCATATTGTTTGTTACTGTCCACGTCCGCCTGCTCTCTGGAATGAAAAAATTCACTCGGGAATGCAATAGTTCTGGGATAGAAAAATTCTGGCAGGGCAATAGTTCTAGCAGAGAAAAATTCTGTCAGAGAAAAATTCTGGCAAGGCAAAAGTTCTGACAAGGCAAAAGTTCTGGCAGGGCAAAAGTTCTGACTGCAAGGGAAAATTCAGTCAGGACAAACATTCTAATCGGGAAAATTCTGGCAGACAAAAGTTCTGGAAGGCAAAAAATACGGCAGGGCAAAATCTGGTAGGACAAAATTCTGGCATGGCAAAACATTCTAATAGGGCAAATTCTGGCAGACAAAAGTTCTGGAAGGCAAAAAATACGGCAGGGCAATCTGGTAGGGCAAAATTCTGGCATGGCAAAAGTTCTGGCCTAGCAAAAGTTCTGGCAGGAATAATTCTAGCATAAAAAAAGTTCTGGCAGGGGCCGCAGGGCTTTGTCTATAATATTATTGAAATGTCGAAACGGCTTATTTCTGCGAAGAGCTATTTCTCTGAATCACCATGCAGATTATATAAATTATATTATTCGTGAATTGACAACGTCGGATCTTGATTGTGAAGTTTAAAATTAAAATTAGTGGAATAAAAAGTAGGCTATGTAGCAGAACCATTTTACATTGCATTTCACTATATAAATACAATGTAGGCTATATTACAATGCTCAGTGCACATGGAGAATATTCATGCGTTGTAAATAGCCTAAACTGTGTCTGGATAAAAAGTATGCTGCGTTTTAAACGCTTATAAATTTGACAAACTCATGAATATTTCTAGTCGGCTTTAGAATCTCGTGTATATATGGTCACTGGTGATGTGTTTAAAATTTCAGACAATCCTGAAAGTTTTTACCGAGTTATGACACTGTGTATTCTACTTTTTATCCTGACACAGGCACAATGGTCCAGTAACTAAAATAAACCCGGAATTTGCCCCCCCCAAACAGAAGCCCAGTCGAAAGCCAAAAAATCCAGATCTAGTGGAAAACCAGCTGTGGCATCACTTTATGGCGAGCACGATAGCCAGGGCCGGATTAAGAAATATGGGAACCCTGTTCTGAAAATTTGTTGGGGGAATCTTCGGCTAAAGATTTTTATGACAGTTTTTTAGTCGTTTGGTCGAAATTTCGGTAGAATATGTCAATTGTTTTCTTTAAAAACATCGCATGTGTGGGCCCCTAAAGTGTGGGCCCCCAAAACTATGGGCCACCTGTTCGGCCGAACATGTTGAACATGTCTTAATCCGGCCCTGACGATGGCGCCAAATTATAAGCTAATGTAGGTCCGTACTACCGAACACGCGATTCAACCTCTGCCCTGGTTATTTGTGTGACTGCCCTGGCTATGCCCTGGCTACAAAAAGTGTCTGGCGCCGCCACTGATTATAATCGCTCATTTGGAACGGCTATGAACAGTAACTGTTGTCTTGTTCTGTGGTCCATTTTTTCTGCTGGAGCCATTCAATGAGGAGGCTGGCTATTGTGAGCATAATGTAAAATTTACTAAAAATGCCAGGACATGAGATATTTTATGTGGCGCCTTTGTAGCACGTTGTACACGAGTTTATGGATCGCATGCCAAACAAAGGCATTCGGTTACTGAAACAATGACACCAACCGCGAATCGATACCGAGGCTGGTCCGCCTCAACCGACCAATCAGCGATCGACGCCTAGATGGCGCCTTTCAAAGAAGCGCGTGTTGTCATGACGACAGCAGCACGACAGACGACAGCAGCGCGACACGTTGACTGTGCGCGCGCACTGCGAGGAAATGAACAATCGCATCGAGTCCTGGTATACGATCAACATCATGGTCTAGAATACGCACGTGAATATTTCCAGGAAACTCATATAGCGCTTTTCTAACTTGGAAAGCACGGCGCATTCAGCAATAAATGACGATCTGTTTGTGCGATCGTTTGTGCTTCAACTAAAATATCCTTCAAATTAGAACTATAATAGGGGCCTCCTAAAAACTGCAAATTTAATTCTCAATCTCTTTATATGAATATTTAACAATTCTAATATACTTTCGAAGCATTGTACATAGTGTCCAAGGTGTTTTTGAAAAAATAAGCATGCCAAGGAATGCAGAAGACATTACTTGCCTTGATTTTCATTCCCTACCAATTAACTTATCATGCCAAACATTGATTTACCCTTTTATTGTCTGGGGAGAAAGACAGTTTTGACGGAGAAGAATGGATTCCTTGAAGAGAGATGGATAGATCCAGATAGAGAGGCCAGCAACTAAGAGTGAAGGCTGGCAAAAGACAAGACGTGTACCAAGAACAATTGCCAGTCGATGCTGATCAAAGAGAAATCGATTCCATAAGAGAGCAGCTGTAGGGATCGTATTGCCATGGCCTTATATAAACTCTACCTCATGCCTTACATTAAATTACCTTATGTTTTGTTATTGCAAATTGTTCTTAACTTCTAAGACACTCGGCAGAGTTTTCAATGTCTGATCTTTTAAGACCACGAGTCCACAATTAAGTCGCCTTGATTCTTACGCGGCCAGGTACAGTTTGATCGTTACGAACGGTGTGTTACAAGTAGCGACACGCCCTGCAAGGCAAACACGGGATCTCCCTCCGCGAGTCAAAAGAGAGTGCCTTTCCATATTGCAATCCTGCAGTGTCTCTTCAGCATCAACCACGAACACCTGGATTTACTATTGCTAGCGCCATCGCCTGATGGTTGAACTTTCAATCGCCCGGGCGCCGTAGAAGTTCTTCTATTAGTTGACCAGAAACTGAACGGATTCGATGCAAATTTCCATTTTGCAAGTGAAACGTGCGGAATCTGCGGATATTTGAAAGTGATAATTTGTGGCAATTAGCAGACGATCTTAGTTTCCTTTGATGTCTTGAGATCTTAGACACTAATCGGACGATGCGTGGAAAACAACAGACAATTATGTAGTGTTGTGTGAAGAGAGCACGATATACAGTCTAGTCATATAGGCCTACTTAATGCATGGAATTATCAAGTGCGGTCAAGCGTGAAAATAGCTGACGTTGGTGTATTCCTGGTGCGGATCCTGGAAATAATTAAAAATAGAGTTACAATGGAGTGTACGAAAACAATCTAAAACTTATAACGATTTGTATACCTCCACTTCATGCGGGTTTCAATTGATTGTGTTTTACGATAATTACTACTCAAACGAAGTTTTTAGATTGGTTTCAGTGTGTGTCTTGTAAAGTACGAACCTGCCGGACGCGAGTGATACAGAAATTGTCCAGTAAAAATGCTGCGTCTAAAAGAGCGACTACCTAGCATGCGTGTAGGCCTACAGGTTTAGTTTCCGAGGTGCATGTACAGTATAGATCCACTTGCGATTGGAGGTCCCTCCAAGTCCGGTGTGCGGGAAAACCTTTTTTTTGTGTGAAGGAAGACCGTGTCTACAGGAAAGAATTAATTACCAGAGCATTGTCGCGACAGATTTGACTATAGCGATGACGTCGTTGAACTCTTGTGCATGCAGTCCGATGTCCTTTTGGCTTCCTCTTGTGTTGCAGCTGTGTCTGCTCCAGGTCGAAGCGAACACTCACTGGATAGTCACGGAGAGCGGAAGGATACAAGCTCAGGTATATTATGTAGCACCTTATATTTCGTATACAGGTGCTTTTTAGAGACCGTCAAAAGATGACGTAATCAATAATAGAGTACATATTTATGATGTATGCTAATTGCGGCAACACTGACCGAATGCTGATGGAATAATTATTGCAGTAGCGCATTTTGCGACGAGGCCATTCGCTTATAATCATGAAGACCAATGGATAGCCAGGAGGACAAACAAAATAGACCAATATACGCATTTGGATCATTAATTTTGACCATGGGTTAATAAATCAGTCAATCAGTCATATTACATGTAAGCCTCATAGCCTATGCATATTGTCTATATTTATCCATCTATCCATCCATATCTATATGTCAGTCTGTCTGGCTGCCTGTCTGTATGTCGGTCGGTTTGTCGGTTTATTTATCTTTCTGTCTGTCTGGTTGTCTGTCTGTCAGTCCGGCTAATTGTTCTTTCATTTATTTATTCGTTTATTTATTGTATTTATTTCAGGCTGACTCCGTTTTCAACCTCCAGCGTCCTTACGACCTAATGGCGTTTATAAGACAAGAGAGGCGTGTCCTCGAGTTGTCCGTCATCCAGCGTCAACTTCGTCTATACGACAAAAAACACGAAGGGGCGGGACTTCATCTACACAGCTCCACCAAAGAGGCGGGACTTGACCTAAGCAGCGAATCAGAAGGGTCTGATGTTATCTCACCCAATGATTCACAAGAGGCGGAGCTTCCCGTGACCAATGACTCGCAAGAAACAGAACTTGACCTACCAGATGAATCGATTCCTTTATCAAGCAACACCCAAGAGGCGGGGCCTCGTTCTTTCAGTGATCTCCAAGGGTTGAAGCCTTCTCAAGATAGCAAGGCCGCTGAGAAGATGCACAAGGAACTCAGTAAGTGCCATCTCATTGGCTGTTGATGATCCATCGTTTTTGATTGGCTGTTAATATCATGCGCTGATTGGCTGTTGTTCCATGCTCAGAAATAACACTGGATGTTGAATGATGGATCTATCTTGTAAGCTTTGGTAGGCTGTTGAATGATACTTTGTTTGTTGATTGGCTACCAGTATACTTTCTTATTGGTTGCTGATGTTAGCTTATGACAACCAAGTTTGTTGATTGTTTGTTGATTGGCTACCAGTATACTTTCTTATTGGTTGCTGATGTTAGCTTATGACAACCAATCAATCAATCAATCAATCAATGATCGTTCAGTCAACCAATCAATCATTAGATCAACCAATCAGTCAATCAATCAATCAATCAGGCAATCAGTCAAACAGTCAATCAGGCAATCAGTCAAACAGTCAATCAGGCAATCAGTTTGTCTGTTTATCTATTTATCGTCAGCTGCAAATAGCAAACCTGATTTGCGTTTGTGCAAGAGTGTCACTTGGAAAGTATATAGCCTAATTACATGCAAGATGTTGCAGTATCCTATCTTAGATATGCAAGATCTTTGTTTTGAAAGTTCAACGACGCTATGATATAATTAAGGAAAATATATTTAAACTTATTTCTTATTAGATGTGGTTGCTACTGCAAAGGAGGACGAATGCAGAGACGCAAAACCTTTGGACCAGTTTGATTTCTACCAGAGCACCGTGTTTCTGCCGAAAAAGAAAAACATCAGGTTGGACTATAATTGAGGTCTTATAATGAGAATGCTGTATGAATTTTCATTCAAATATTGTTTCTATTATTTATTTATTCTGTAAACTACTGTGCGTTCGCTGGTGCACGGTCTGACAAAGAATGTTCTTGCTTACTTACTTACTTACTTACTTATTTACTCACTTACTCACTTACTTACTTACTCACTCACTCACTCACTTACTTACTTACTTACTCACTTACTTACTTACTTACTCACTTACTTACTTACTTACTTACTTACTTACTTACTTACTTACTTACTTACTTACTTACTTACTTACTTACTTACTTACTTGCCCTGCTTCTCTCACATTAATAAGTAAACAACATAAAACGACACAATACGATTGTCACAAATACAGCAATATAGAAATGCTACCGTACTGTTTGAAGTTATAAAGCACGGGACAAACTATATGGTGTGCAGTACAATTTTATACTGGAGTGGAGTTAAGATTATGAAGAAGCTATACAGGTCATAGTCAGAGGCGGGAAATGCTAGCGACCTCATTGTCTTAGCCTCGCCGTATGATGTCAAATGATCAGTCATCTCCTTCACCGCCTCATCCTCGTAACGATATATAGTGCCCCGACAGTGTCCTCATTTGACCTAGGTTGTGCCAGAACTCTCACTACTACTTCTACTGACCGCTCAGTGTCCTCAAGAAAACCTTCGCCTAAACTACGATGCACCTGTATGTACTGGATGGTGGGTCTGATTCATGTATGTTAGTGGAAGTCGTTCAGTGCAAATTGTGCTTATACCCGTAGGCTGAAGTCTACTCATTCCTTCTCTGAACAGCAAATTTCGATTTCTAATAACGTAGGCCTAACCGTCGTCCGATATATATATATATAAATTTATTATATATAAAATTATATATAATTATATATACTAAATATAATTATATATATATAGGCCTACTATATGTAATTATATATATATATTATATAATGTTTCACCTTTTTTCTACTCATTCCTTCTTTGCATGCCCAGAAAATTTGAATTTCGTGTCTTCTATACTAACGTAAACCATCGTCCTACATATTATGTTTAACCTTTTATCCATTGCAGCCGACGAGATTTTCTTGAGTTCTCTTCAACGCTGGAATTACCTGCTCTGAATTCGGTTCCAAAGTGCACGGAATCAGTGTCGCTAAACTTCAGTATGCACGCTTTTGAACATCTGCCGGTATGCATTTCTGCCGTATATCTGTTTGAAAGTATACCCTACAATATTTATTGCTAACTGGGAAATGATGTTGCGATGACCGGTTGTAGATAGGGAGACAGAGAGCTCAGGGAATTAAGCATGGAGAGAGACTGAGGGACGGGCGGAGGTAGGGAGGCAAGGATGGAGAGAAAAACAGAGAGACAGACAGAGATATATTGAAGGACTTGCCCAAGGTCCCTATATACGCGGTGGCTTGACGTGGATTCGAACTTGCGACCCTCCGGCTGCAAAGCAACGTTCATACCCAGTACACCAACGCGCCCCACTTAGTGAATATAGAATCAATCTCCTACATAGACTATACATATAGGAGATTGGTAATGGTAATTATCACAATGCTGCTTTGAGAACAGATATATATACAGGTTATATAATACATGTATAGTTCATCATTTTTGGAGGAAGAAAACTTTTAGAAGAACATTCGAGTTTGTTTATTAAGGCTGAGCAAAAAAACCATTGTTACATTTCAGGGAATGCAGAATCGGAATTCTCTAACAATGACATCGGAATCGGATTTGTTAGAAGAAGTTCTTGAAGTTGATGCGAATGTTGATGAGTTTGGAACCATGGTCAGCACGTGTCTTAAAAAGGTCAGAAAGAATTCAAAACAATTCTTACCCTATATATTATTATTATTATACCTCAGAGTCGAATCCTATTATATAACTCAAATCGTGTCTTGCTTTAATTTCCTATTGAGATCACTGTTATCAAGTTTTCTCTTAAAGATACTCTTCGATATGTGGTCCTGTAAATACATTACATCGTAAAAGCAACTACTAGTGTTTCGTTTTAGAATCCTTTGTCGTGGTTGCTTTACAATTATGCTGCCATCTACTGGAGAATCAAAGGTGATGCGTTTGAAGCGATCGAATGCTTGCGACGGTCTCTACACCTATCGCCGAGGTTTTAATCGTCTATACTATTATCATCTAATGACATCATTGCTTTCTTAATTTTTTGATGATTTATTATTCATTTTTTCGTTCAGTTTTTTTTAGTTGTGCAGCCATCTGCTATTACCACCACCACCACTACCATGACTACTGCTGCTGCTGTTACTGCCACTGATATACTGCTACTTCTACTGCTACGCTACTGCTACTACTACTGCTGCTGCTGCTGCTGCTACTATTACAACTACTACTATTGTGCAACTACCACTATTGCTGCTGCTACTACTACTACTACTACTACTACTACTACTACTACTACTACTACTACTACTACTACTACTACTACTACTACTACTACTACTACTACTACTACTACTACTACTATTATTATTATTATTATGATTATTATTATTATTATTATTTAAGATGACATTCTTGTAGTCGATTTGTGAAGAGTTCCTCTCTGCTGAACCTGGCCAACGTCCTTCATCGCTGTCGTCAGTCGACCGACGCCATTGTTGTACTTCGGGTTGCCTTGGAAACGGCGGACGAACCCGAAGCCATTCTGTACACACTCGGGAACGTACATGCTGTAAGTAATCAGCTGATCTCTACTGAAGACCACCATAAGGCGTTGAGAATTAAAACGTACATGTACATCACTCTTGGATGCATGCATACAACACGCCCATATATACATACAAACAAACATACACACATACAAACATGCATACGTACGTACGCACGCACGCACACACACATACATATCTACATACATACATACATACATACATACATACATGTATATATATGTATGTATGCTATGTATGTGGATGGTGGGGAATTACGTCGTCTTGTTAATTTTTGTCTTAATTCATCTGACTTTGTCTTGCTCTACGTTATCTCCTCATCTTTTCCTTAACCCCTTCAATCCCTTCCCCCATCATTCAGCCTTTCATGTACGATTCCTCTGTAGGGCCTACTGTTCTTTATTGGTGCTTTAGGCTTTGCGAGACTATGTGGAGGCTGAGTCGTGTTACGAACGCTTACTTCAGATCGAAGGGAATTACTTGGATGAGGCGATGAGTCGATGGAAAGCCATTCGATGCCAACTTCAAGCCGAGTAAGTAACACACAATACTTTACAGTTCAAGCTATTCTATTCTAATCCGATTCTATTGTCTCGTAATCTATTGTATTCTTGGGACGCACAGGGCGATCAATAACTCGTGCGCTGGCACTTTCGCTCTATTGTCTAAAAAGTTGCTTTCGTGAGCCTGTAGGCTACTGTCAGTATTGAGTATAACAGGACTTTTTAGTATGCAGATCTAAAAATTCCTTAAACAGCCCTGAATGACTCTTTGTAATTAATTCACTGCTTGCGAACTGTGAATTTCTAGTTCTAGTCGGCGACTTGCAGAGACAGTTCAGCTGGAGAAGGAGAAGCAGGTGGCATTGGCGAAGGTCAAGGAGAAGGTCATGGCTCAGCTGGTCAAGGAGGAAGAGAAGGTTGCTCAGCATCAGTACTACACGTCCTTCAAAGCTCGACTCACCGAGGACGACACAAAGGGTTAATTATTAATATATCTTTGGCAACTGATGGGTTACTTAATCAGACGTGAAGATAGAATATAACAATAGCAATTGTAATAGTAATAACAGCAAAAATAAAAATTAGTAATAAATAATAATAATAAAAATTGTAGTAACAATCACACCTGTGATCTGAATGGCGATGGTAATAACAATAGGAGTCATAATAAAAATGACGAGTTATAGTAAGAAAAATAGCAAGACTGCAAGAGTAATACGAATAGCAATAGTAAATAGAATAGCAGAAGTATTAAGAATAGCTATATAACAATAAGAAATAACAATAGTAATAAAAATAACAATATTAATAGGAATGAGAATTATTTATAACAACTGCAATAAGAACGACGATAATAATAATAGAAATAAAAATGTCACTAAGAACAACAATAGTAATAAGAATAACACACAATGGCAATAATAATGCGGCATGCCAATAGTAAAATGAATGTCAATAGTTGCAAAATAGCAATAACGGAAAATTACTCGCGTTCATTCATACGACGAATTATTCTTTATTAACTTGACGAACATTTAAATAATTTAAATAATTCGAGATACCTTTTGAATGTGAAATAAAGCTTTTAGTCTGAATAATAATTATTATCAGCTGGTGGTGATACGTGTCGAATGGAGTTGCGCGGCGGACGACGGGTCATCCAGTGCAGCCTACCAGAACACAAGCGCCCACTGGTGACGGCGGGAAACTCGGATTTCACCACCGGAAGTGGAAAGGAGGAGGAGGTGACTCCACTGGTCGTCAATGAGAATCCGATTTCATACCACATTCCAGTTCGTCCTCCTCTCTACAGAAAAAAGGCGCAGCATAATTCAACAAAAGTATGTCGTTGCTAATGAACCGATTTCCAAATTGAAGGGGTCTGAGTTTAAACATAGTGATTTTGAAAATATTGTGGTTTTAAAATTAATGTGATTTTAAAAATTATGATGAGTTTAAACATAATGTGATTTTGAACATAAAGATAGGCCTACTCATCTACTACTATAGTAGTAAGAATACCTATGACAATAAGAATACCAATAGTAATAAAAAATAACAATAGTAATAGGAATAAGAATTTTTATAACACTTTCGTCTTCTTCATGAGGTAGGCTATACTATTAAGATTCATTTAAAATAATTATGAAACAATTATTACCAAAGTTTGGTTTTAATTTGCTTCAAGTAGTGAGTAATTGTGTGAATATTATTTTTTTGTGTAGAACGGAACAGATGCAGAGCCGCCATATCTTGCCAGCGATTGGCCAACGAAAGCTGAGTGTGACGTCAATGTTCACAAGGTTCCTGCGTGGAATGAATTCCAGACGACATATCTATCACCGGAAAACAAAGGATTTGAGTACGTCGTGGTCCAACTCCAGATTGCTTAACTACGTGTATAGCTGCCTGCCTGCATGACTGACTGACTGACTGACTGAATGACTTACTGACTGACTGACTGACTGACTGACTGACTGACTGACTGACTGACTGACTGACTGACTCACTGACTCACTCACTCACTCACTCACTCACTCACTCACTCACTCACTCACTCACTCACTCACTCACTCACTTTTACTCACTAACTTAATAAGAGAAAAACGAATCCGTATCAAACACTCTGTCAGACAGTTCCCCATTCAATCAATCAGTAACTTAGACAGTCAGTCAATCAGGGCTGTTTTTTAAGGAATTTTTAGAACTGCCCAAGTCCTTCTTTTCCTTCCCATCCTCCACGGTAAATTACTTAAAATCGGAGGACAATTACCTTTTTTCATAGTTTTAACTGTACAGAAGCGCTTCTACAACTGCACAAATCCATTTAAAACTGCACATTTTTGTGTACAACTGCACGTTAAAAAAATTCCTGCAGTCAGTCAGTCAGTCAGTCAGTCAGTCAGTCAGTCAGTCAGTCAGTCAGTCGGACAGTAAACCAGTCAATCATTCAATCGTTCAATCAAGTCAATCAGTCACTAAGTCAATCAGTGCTCAACTGTTCTTTGTCTATTGCTGCAATAGGGTTCGTGCCCTCCTCGGCGTGGCCCAGGGCTTGGGCTCCGCGGCTCCCACCGCCGACAGCCACCATCCGTTCCCTTGGTATCCTCCGATCTGTCGATCTGACCCTCAGATTCCATCCGGGGTTCGATCTGGTGACCACATCGAATCGGTGAAGCATCGGTCCAGACTACCAACAGCAAAACTACCAGACCAATCGCTGAAGAAGGTGAATAATTAACAGACCAACACATCATCATCATCATTATCATGTTATTTTTTGCTGTAGTCATTGTTGTGGTTTTTGGCAGTGGTTATTGTTGTAGCTGCTGCTTTTGTTGTTGTTGTTGTTGTTGTTGTTGTTGCTGTTTCTGTTGTTTCGTTGATGGTGATTATGACGATGACGATGATGATGATGATGATGATGTTGACAATGATGATGACGACGACGAAGACGAGGACGACGATGATGATGATGACAATGAAGTTGACGACAACGATGATGATGATAGTGATGATGACGACGACGAAGACGAGGACGATGATGATGATGATGACGATGAAGTTGACGACGACGATGCTGATGACGATGACTATGACGATGATGAGGATGAATGTGACGAGCAGGAGAAAGAGGAGGATGACAATGATGATGACGTGATGATTACTCTGCAGGGCCGTAGCAACAATAAACGTGGCCTCCTCCAAGCATGTCCGGGCCGGCGGGCCCCTTACAATGCAGACACCGGTATGCGGCATTTTTTGGGCCCGAAATTTCTGACGACTTTTTTTGTCATCCGGCCAAAATCTCGGGAAAATTTCATCAATTCGCCGTCCCAGAAAGTTGATGACCTTTTTTTAGTCATTTCATTTATTTTTTGGCACCTTTGGGGGCCCCTTCCTTGCCGGGGGCCCCCTTCGGTCGGAGGGTACGGAGGGCGGTCGCTACGCCTCTGTTACTCTGCCAATATATTATAGCGCCTTTAATCCTTTCCTTTTATGCAGGTCCTTCTGTCTCACGTTGAAGGCACTCAAGGGTCGCATGCCTCTGATGACCCGTCAGGGACCCTCGACTCCGATGACCATCTGGGTCAGGTCACACAGGACGAGATTGGTCAGAGAATCCTCACAGCTCTCAAACAGGTCGACGTCAGAAAGTTTTTCAATTTTTTATACGAGATCGTCAAGCAATATTTTCTATCACATCTCAGAGCAAATAGCATACATGTATACCCAAAATAAGATATCCAAGGGCGCATCTTAAACCCTGCTCCCCGGATGGGTTAGGGGCGAATTTCTGGTTTGAAAACCACAATTTTAAGCATGGTACAGTCGTGCAATTTTAAGCATGGTAACCAATGCAGGAGCAGTGCAGGGACGATTTATGTCTTAAATAAATTTTCGGCAGGACAAAGATTTTGGAAGGACAATGACCATTGACCACGGCATGGGTTTTTATCCAGGGGCATTTTCCTTGCATGCCCTGCTGTAACGCCGTCACTGGTATACGCCACTGATGGCAGTTCAATATTATGCCAATGCTATTGATAGGCCTAATTAATCTAAACGCCACATTGTTTGTCTGTCTAAACAGTAGTTGTAAGGGTGACAGCCTCATATCAAGAATCCCAGTATTAACTGACAGTTCAATATCACATACAGTATTACAGGTGACAGCGTGATGACGTCATATGACCTAATTAATATTCATAGCGTACTGGCCAATAGCAAGCCGAATTTTTGTCCGTCTGCTTGTATGTGTCTCTCTATGTGTCTGTGTCTGTGTATGTGTGCGTATGTCTGTTGTTAATTAAGAACGAAAGACATGGGGCTGCCCGGCCGCCCCCCACTGACACTCATCTATCACCCGCGGGCACTCGGATAACACCCACCAACGCTTGCCTGATAAGAACTTTATAATTAAAGATTTAGGTGTGGTATACAATAGGTACACAAAACGTGTGGTATGCAACTGGCGTACTATGCAAAAATAGTTCCGTCAGCTTGTGACATGCAAAATGCTATGTGTGCAACCTGTACGCACGCAGCATTGGTAATAGCAGATGTGTGGGGCAGCAGCATCCAATTTTTTCAAAACATAGATAACCTAAGTAGTGTATAACTATATCTTTTGGCGCACATGCATGAAAAAATTATTATTCGTTAAAATTGTGCAATTTCTTCCAAAATGATTGTAAGTATTTGTATAACCAGATGTATTGGTACACATGTGTGTGAAAACGATTACCAAAATTTAAAGTTAAAAATTGTCATACAGTAAAAATCTGCATTTTCTTCCAAAATTATTGTATAACCACAGGTGTTGGTTCATATAGTTGTGAAATTTTTTAGCATAATTTAAAGTTCCTGATTTTTATAAGTGGAAGAGTTCAAATGCAAAAGTGCATGTCACTTAAAAATTTTCCAACCTTTTCAACTTTTTGCATAGAAAAATATGTAAGTAAGTAAATGTACGAAAACAAGTCATGTGTAAATTTCATCAAACTTTATTCTTATGCAGTGCAAACGAATTTATGAACTAAATAATCATTGAGACCAGTGTCAAAAGTTAGCATGTTCGCTACAGCGTAAATATTCTTCAAGACATTCTTCTTATTAAAAGCTACCAATTTTATTTTTCCCCATCATTTGCTCTTCAGTCTTTACGAACAACACACAACTTGTGGAAATATGTGTCCGTCGAATGTAAAATGCGAAATGGATGTATGTGGTAATTACAAATGCGACTGCGACTTTTGCGGAATTGAGAATTCTTCCCATGAGAAGGAAGAATCAACGAAATATCGCATCACACGTTTGAAAACAGAGAACGAAAAACTTGCAAAAGCTGTTATTTGTGTTGTGTGTAAAAACAAACAAGTGGAAGCTCTGCTACTTCCATGTGCTCACGTAAACATGTGCGATCCATGCGCAGATGAGGCTAAAGACTGTCCAATATGCAGCGAACGTATATTAGGTACAGTGAGAATTTACATGGTATAAGAGCTTACTACTCCGATGTATGGACTCAGTTTCCATCATGGATCCAACTTGGCAGCATCCATTTTCTGCTATAGTTAGCGGTCCATCTGGATGCGGAAAAACTCAATTCACCTTACGATTTATAGATCATTTACAGTATATGGTCAAACCTGAGATAGAAAAAGTTATTTGGTGTTACGGAATATATCAAGAAATATTCGACAAGTATAGTCAAGTTCAATTTCAAGAAGGATTACCAGACTTAAATATTTTTGATGGTAAGCAGAAAACGCTGCTGGTGTTGGACGATCTTATGAGTGAGACTGACGAACGTGTTACAATGTTATTCACAAAAATAAGTCATCATAGGAACGTTTCTATACTATACCTTACTCAGAACCTATTCTACAAAGGCAAGCATACAAGAACCATCAGTCTGAACGCTCATTACTTTATTCTTTTCAAAAATGTTAGAGATTCCACGCAAATAGCCAACTTGGCTAGACAGATGTTTCCGGGCAAGTCGAATTTCATGATAGAGGCTTTTGCAGATGCGACTATGGTGCCATTCGGGTATCTTTTGGTAGATCTTAAACCTGAAACCGACGAACGTTGTAGACTTAGAACCAATATTTTTCCAGGTGAGACACACTACGTATACCTAAGAAAGTGAATATAAGGACGTGTATTCATACTTACCATCATTCGTATATAATGGCTTCGTCGCTAGAGGATAAGTTTGAAAAGTTGAAACTTCTCAAAGATTCTTCACCCAAAGTTCGGAAAGAGATTTTGAAAGAATGTAAATCACCTCTACTTTTCTGTCTTTGCGAGTGTGCACTAAACATTTTAAAAGGCAAGGTACCTTTGAAAAAAGGTCAGAAGAGTAGACTTGTTCGTTTCAAACACAAGTTAAGAAAATTGGCTTCCAAGAAAACTCGAGTAAAGATTAAGAAGCGTATAATACAGAGCGGCGGTTTCATAGGTGCATTGCTTACTCCGATAGTTTCTTTTCTTGGATCGCTTCTAAGTAATAAAATATAGTATGGAGCACACCAAAAAGATGGTTCTGGTAGAACCGCGTCAGATTGAAAAATGGAAAGAAACAATGCTGGATAAGACATTGTCTAAACTGGATACTCAGATGTACGACATTCTGCATCGAAATATTGCAGACGATGATAAAGCCAAACTGTATTCCAATAGCTTGAGTCGTTATCTGAACATTGATAAACCATCCATCATTACAAAATTCGAAACTAAAGAAGCAGAAGCGGAAGTGACTGCGAATCAGAAACCGCAAAGTGTCAAGTCGAACACCGTAGAGGCGCAAGTCTTGGAGACGGTACCTAAGAAATGGAAAACACAAGCATCTAGACTTTTATCTCACATGAAATCTAATCCGGACGTGTCTTGGACCACTAAAGGTGAACTCATTTTGAAAGATGCTACTATTCCGAAAACTCATGTCGTGGATCTGATAAACGACCTGCTCAGAAAACGCACAACATCTTCGCCTCCCACCGGGTGGATGCAGCTGGCCGAAGCTTTGAAAGATTCCAACATTCCTCGCGAGTTGATAGGAAATCAAGATCGATGGAAATATATTAGCGGTACTTTGGAAGAAAGTCGCTCATTCACACCTAAAAGTAGACGCGGAAGACAACAGATGCAGTCGAGTTGGTTACCGTACTGATGGATTCCTACTTCCAGCCTAAGCAGCCTGGCAGTTTCGCAGGCGTATCTTCTTTTCAAAGACATCTTAATGGACAATTTAAAACTAAAGATGTTAAAAAATTTCTTTCGAAGCAGGACACTTACACACTGCATAAGCCAGTAAGACTAGTGTTTAGACGTAGGAAGACTTTCTCGGTAGGAATAAACGATCTGTGGCAAGCGGACTTGGCCGATCTTTCTGCGCTGTCAAAGCATAATGATAAAAATAAATACATTTTAACGTGTATAGATGTGTTTTCTAAATATGCTTGGGCAATTCCTATGAGAACAAAGTCCGGCGTGGATTTGACCGCAGCATTTTCAAACATTTTGACAGACAGACAACCTGCTCATTTACAAACTGATAAGGGAACAGAATTTCTTAATAGAAATTTTCAATCTATGTTGCGGAAAAATTCGATTCGCTTTTACACATCTGAAAATAGTGACATAAAGGCTTCTGTAGTGGAAAGATTTAACCGCACCCTAAAAACGAAAATGTGGAAGTACTTTACATATAAAAATACATATCGATACATCGATGTTTTGCAAGATCTTGTACATTCGTATAACAACACATATCACAGAAGCATAGGAATGACACCTAGTCAGGTGTCTAATGAAAATGAAGATGTTATTAGAAAACGGTTGTATGGTGAAAAGAAAAGCAATCCAAAGTGGAAATATAGTGTTGGTGATAATGTCAGAATTGCTAAGGGTCGAATAGTGTTCAAAAAGGGATATCTTCCGTCCTGGTCTGAAGAAATTTTTAAGATTCAAGCATGCATACCTACCGATCCGGTAACATACGAACTATCCGATTTAAAAGGTGACATCATAAAGGGTAAATTCTACGAAGCCGAATTGCAAAGAATTTTAAAAGAAGACGACGTGTATAGCATTGAAAAGGTTTTAAAGACGCGTAAGCGACGTGGCAAGATGGAATATTATGTTAAGTGGAAAGGCTATGACGACAAATTTAACTCTTGGACGCAGGATATATTCGACGTCTAGTAATTGTGTTGCTCATTCTGTCATAGTACGCATTCGAATATGGCTCACTTTTATCTTGTACTACCAAGTAACAGTTCCATGCAGTTTTATCCCAATAATACTGTCGCTAACTTTACAACGAAATTGGAAAATGCACTTTCACTATCAGGAGATTGGGAAGTTGGCCTGATCGGAATACAGTATCCTCACTCGTGGTACAATATAGCAACTAACGAATGTGAATTTACGTATTGGCAAAATCCTAGAAGGTATTCGGACGTTTTCGCGGGACCATCCGATCGAAAGACATGGCGAATACCGGCCGGTTATTACGAAAGTATGAACGAGATTGTGCAAGTTATAAATGCGCGCATAGTGGAGTTCTCTGTCGAATATTCACTTACTAAATATTCCCAGTTTAAATATGACACAATAACGAAAACTCTCAAAGGTGAAATAAATCTGGGTGCCATGATAGAATTCTCAGCATCGTTGTGCTTTATGTTGGGTATACACGAAAGTCAGAATCCTATTCGAAACATCAATTATGGCAAATACGATTTTAAAGAAGTTTGGGATGAGGTTCCCAACGTGCAATGGGAATCTGAATATATTGGCGATATAAATCCAGCATTTTCAAGCATATTCGTTTATTGCAACATTTTGACACATGTTCCTGTTGGCGATACGAAAGCGCCACTATTTCGAGCAGTTCACATCGAAGGTAAAAACGGAGACAATGTGCATATCATGTACGAGAATGCCATATACGTACCGATTCAGCAGAAGAGTTTTGACTCCATAGAAATAGATATGAGGGGCGAAACCGGGAAATCGATACCATTCGAGTATGGGAAGTCGATTGTGACACTTCATTTCAGACAGTGCAAAATATCACGACTCATACATTAATTCTTACAAACTATGGCTCACTTTTATCTCACATTACCGAGCAACAGTTCCATGCAGTATTATCCAAACAACACCGTAACACATTTTACGACGAGATTGGAAAATGTCATTTCGCTAAGCGGTGACTGGGAAGTTGGATTGGTCGAAATATTGTATCCTCATACGTGGAACAATTTAGAAAGAAACGAAGGTAGAATCACGTATACACACATGAAATATTCGGAGACTGGCGACATACTACCTGGTTCAGTGCATAGAACGACACGTTTGCCGACCGGTCACTACGAAACTGCGCACCAGCTCATCGATTCTATCAACAAATTTATTCTTCTTGTTGCGGATGAGATGGAATTGGATTCATTTCCAAAGTTTAAGTATGATCCTATAACAAATCGACTCAATGGTGATATAAACAAAGGTGCAAATATGCAATTTTCTCCAGCAATCTGTTCAATGTTGGGTGTTGCCGCGCGTCAGAATCCCATTATCAATGACGATGAGGATGAAGATTACATTTTTGAGTTCATGGGTTCCAACGCTTGCGATGTAAATCGCGGATTTTCTTCGTTATACGTGTATTGCAACGTGTTGGAGCAAGTACCGGTCGGAGATACGAAAGCACCATTACTCAGAATTGTAAACGCGTCCGGCAAAAGTGGTGATAGCGTGCGCGTCGTTTACGAAAAACCCATTTACATACCATTACAACAGAAGACTTTCGACTCAATCGAAGTGGATATAAGGAGCGACATTGGAAACCCTATTCCATTCGAATACGGCAAGGCGATTGTTACACTTCACTTTAGACATTGCAAAATTCCTTACCTGTTACAATGAAGACTCCCTTTTGTTGTGATGCAAGCAAACTTGCTTACGAAGACTACTATGTTCAACAAAGTGGTAGTGGTATGCCAGTGTTTCAAGGTGCGCGCATGCAGCGTGGTCATGGATTGGGAAGCTTTCTAAGTGGACTGTTTAGAAATGCTTGGCCACTGATACAGTCTGGCGCTAAAGCTGTTGGGAAACAGGTATTGAGAACAGGGTTGCAGATTGCCAACGATGTAGCCGATGGGGAGCAGTTCATAGATGCTACAAAAAGGCGAATTCCTGAAGGTATAAAAGCATTTACATCTTCCAACGATTTCAAAACGCAAAGTGGGAGTGGTAGGAGAAGACGTAAAAGATCGTTGAAAAGAAATATCAAGAGAATCAAAGAAGACATATTCGGCAAAGTTTAAAATAATGGCGTTCGTTCATCCACAGTCTTGCGAATGTACGAAGAGTGAATTGGATCTGTTTAGCGTACCTCCCACGCAGACTAGTATTGAAACTGGATCGTACGTAGAGTATAATCCAATAGCTACAATTTCACAGGGAACACCTATTGAATTTAGTATTACTGGAGCTGGACAGGACTATTTAGACTTGTCGAATACACAGCTTTATGTTAGAGCGAGCATAGTAAGAGCAAATAACGATGCCACTGATGTTGGCGACGACGTTGGTCCTATCAATCTCTTCCTGCACAGCTTGTTTTCTGAAGTCGACATTACACTAAATGATACATTGGTTACTTCTTCGAACAATACATATGCTTATCGTAGCTATCTGGAAACCATTCTCAGTTATGGAAGCGCTGCAAAAACTTCACAACTCACCTCGGCATTGTTTTACAAGGATGTTGCAACACATATGGAAGATTCCAACCCACACGATGCTAATATTAGGAATGCTGGATTTCAAAAACGTAGTGCATTGACCGGGGAAGGACGCGTGGTCGATATGGTTGGTGGAATTCACAGCGATCTCTTTTTCCAAGAGCGCTTTCTCCCCAACGATATCAATATAAAAATCCGTCTCGTAAGAAATAAAGATCCATTCTGCTTGATGTCATCCGTGCAGGGTGCAGCCTATAAGGTGAAAATCTTGGAGTGCAAGTTATACGTTAGAAAAGTAAAGTTAAGTCCCTCCGTGTTTCTAGCCCACGCCAAAGCATTGGAGATTGGAAATTTGAAATTTCCCATTCGAAGAGCGGTTTGCAAGACTTTTACGGTACCTCGTGGAAATCTTGACGCGACTCAGGAGAGTCTGTTCTCCGGTCAGATACCCACCAGAATAGTTATCGGTTGTGTTGACAACGACGCCTTTAACGGAACCTATACGAAAAATCCGTTCAACTTCAAACATATGAATCTTACACAGCTAAAAGTATACTTGGATGGCCAGCAACAGTCGATAAAACCGTTGGAAACCAATTTCGCTAATAACCAGTTTGTAAATGCCTATGCTTCACTTTTTATGGGCACCGGTAAATGGATGCGTGACGAAGGCAATCAGATAAGCAGAGAAGATTTTTCAGGTGGTTACGCTCTTTACGCTTTTGACTTGACACCCGATTTAGCCGAGGGTGGACATTTTAACCTCATCAAACCGGGGAATATTCGCGTTGACATGAAATTCGCACAAGCATTGGATAGAACCATAAACGTCATCGCATTTGCCGAATTTGAAAATATTCTTGAAATCGACAGATCCAGAAACGTCATTTTCGATTATACCAATTGAAGATGGAGAGTGATATGATAGAAGCGATACTACAAGGAGATGCAAAGTGTGCTACCATGTTTCTGGGTGTATTTGCATGCGATCGCCTACCCTCAACTTTGGACACAAGACGTCCTTCAATACTCGTTTGTAATACGGACACGTATGGTAATCCTGGGAAACATTGGATCGTTATCTATATAGAAAGTTCGTTGTATGGTGAATACTTTGACTCCTTGGGAGAGCCTCCGCAAGCACCATTCAGAACGTTTCTACATAAACATTGTGCACGTTGGATTTTCACGGACAGACAGTTACAAAGTGTAGTTAGTCGTTTTTGCGGACATTACTGCATACTTTATTGTTTGCATAGAGCTAGAGGAAAAA
>OX243818.1:16919375-16954375 GCA_945859605.1 Lumbricus rubellus
TACCGATCGATCAAACGGAAAACGTTATCGATTATTATTTGATTGATTCCTGTCTTAAAATAATTTTAAAAATCAACCCTGAATCAGTTCCTTTGCTTCTCTATACGTGTAATTAACAGGTGGTTGGGTGGTGAGAGAATATTTCGATTCAGGTGTCATGGAGATCGGAGAAGACTGCTCCAGTTACATCTCAGCCGAAGTGAGTTGGTTTAGCATTGGGTAGCGGCGGTAGCCCAGTGTAAGAATTGCGGAAAAATAACTGGGGTTGGACCATTATCCACTTGGAATCTGGGTGTAAAAACAGACTTTAACATGGGGCTCTAAGAAAGACTGGGGGTTGAAACCCCCCGGCAATTCTCACCCTGGCCGGTAGCCGCCTGAAACCAGCCAAACCAGTCTGCCTTTGTTTACCTAACTGCTAGACTAATAACTGTTATAATAATTATACAGACGTCTCTAAAAGTATATTATAGACAGTCCTGGACGTGGACTTCCACTTGCATGGTTTATGCTGGCAAACCATACACATTTTTAGATTTTGATAACGAAGCTAAACTACATTAAAGCACTTACGGATGGAACACCATCTCAGGTTTTATTTTGATACTAGACTGACGAATTAATTAAATCATGTGATAATTCTTCTGTTACATGTATATGTAAAACAGGAATGTCGTTTTCAAGAGTATCATCCGAGACGGCCTTGATCTCTGCGCCTGCGTTGAACAAACTCGCGCCAACTAGGCTATATGTACATCCATAGGCGTAGGAGACCGGGGTCCGGGGGGTATATGCTTCCCAAATTTCGGGTAAGTCTGATTTTTCGGGCAAGCAGACCCGGAAAAATGAGAAAATTTTAAAAATTGGGCAAAAGTACCGGATGACTAAAAAAAAGAAAAAGTTCATCAGAATTTTTGGCAAAAAGTAACTGGAAATTATCAAAGATTTCGGCGGGATGACTAAAAAAAGGTCGCCAGAATTTTCGGGCAAACGTTACCGGAATGTTTCTTAAGACTTCGGCCGGATGACTAAAAAAATTCAGGCAAAAGTCAAATTCCCCCCCCCCACTGCTGAAATGTCCCGTATACGTCTATGTGTACATCCCATCGCACCTGCTGCTGTTGTAATCTGCTATCGTCTGCTCAACTGATTCCCTCCAATCGCACGATGGACGTCACCACGACTTCCAAGTCCTGTTAACAGAGTTTGAAAAAGTCCTGTTAACAGAGTTTGAAAAAGTCCTGTTAACAGAGTATGGAGAGAGATCTAACTGCTAAACCACTGAGAGTAACAGCGGAACAATGGATGCTTGCATTTTGAACTATCGGCACTGAATATGTTACAGTAGCTCAACTTGGAAGCTATAGTAGACAAGTTTACAAATATGCTATATACAACTTAATGTTAATATACATAATTTGTTATATATGTTTATATCTATTTTTATATACATGTATATTATTTGTTTACTGATGTAATATTATGCATTGTAATGACATTTAACATCAAAAAGACAAGGGCAGAGTAAAGGGTTAGATCTCTTGAAGAGGCGCTATATAAATTCATAGAATGAATGAATTAACTAATTAATATTTTATACATATATATATATATATATAATGTGTATATATGAATCGACAATCTTTTGCACGTTATGTTCTAATTTTGCTTCTCTCAAGTTGCTGTTAAAATGTGAATGTGTTGTGCGCACGATGCCTTTTGCTTATACACATAATAATATATTAGAAGGTTTACTGTGTGACATCAGAGAAAGAATGGGCAAGAGAAACTGAAGAATACGATCAGGAAAAAGCGACTGCGGCAGTATTTGGCAGCAAGTGTGCACTGTACAACAGCAGCTCTATCCTTTGTTAAATAATGTTTTGTATGCATAATTTTTGCAATTATTGAGCTCGAATTTCATTTTAAAATTGTTCATTAAACGTGCTGAAAATAAACCTATGCAATTAGATAATATTATAATATATAATATAATAGGGCTTTAATTATATAGTAGTAGTGGGGTGACTATAGTGTAAGTGCGATGGTCATATTTAAATAGGGCTTACTTACAAACCTACTTACTTACTTTGATGCCAACAATCTGCTTTCGCTAGGAGTCGCCAGTGTTTTAGTTCAGTTGACTTTAGTTCGTTTGAGCTCCGTTGAGGACACTTCCATCCCTCACCCCCCCCCCCCCACCCACCTCCCTGCATGGGCGGAGTTTGGTTTCCGTTCTTGGAGGGGCTAACCCCGAGTTTGGGTCTTCTTAGGGGGGCTAAGCCCGAAAAAGAATGCCACTTTCATGGTAAGAAAGTTGAATCTGGGTCTTCTTGGGGGGGAGGGGGCTTAGCTCCCCCTAGCCCCTGATAAACTCCGCCCATGCCTCCCTGGCTAAGAGCTCTGAAGTACAGCCCACCATCGGGAAACGAACCGTGATACACGTAACGAACACGCGAGGGACGAACGCATCAACCGATGCAGCTGATTGCGTCTTTCTATAGCCTTAGAAAAACCAGACAGATTGAAAAGGACCGCCGGGAATACCAACCTTCTAAGAGTCTCGATCCTTCCTTTCATTTCCTTCCCTTCCCCATTCCCTTCCCCATTCCCTTCCCCATTCCCTTCCCCATTCCCTTCCCTTCCTTCCCTTCCCTTCCCTTCCCTTCCCTTCCCTTCCCTTCCCTTCCCTTCCCTTCCCTTCCCTTCCCTTCCCTTCCCTTCCCTTCCCTTCCCTTCCCTTCCCTTCCCTTCCCTTCCCTTCCCTTCCCTTCCTTCCCTTCCCTTCCCTTCCCTTCCCTTCCCTTCCCTTCCATTCTCTTCCATTACATTGTCACAAGACTTAGCGTCGTGTACCTAGCTTTTGCTGATAGTAGCGCTGTACATACACTATACAGTGTTGATGGAAACCAAGGCAGAATAATGTTTTCATATTGCTTACACGGAAGCGGTGGTCAGTGTTCTCGGCAGGGGATAGAACGGAAGAACGGCCATACAATCTGCCGCCAATTAGTCTGATCCCCGGGGGTTCATCGTCAGTGATGGGGCAAGCAGCAGGACGACAGCGTTTCTCACCGCATGAACAGTTTTTTACGGTCCTAGAGGTGCGCCGGAAATAAAGGACAA
Organism: Lumbricus rubellus; assembly: GCA_945859605.1. Lineage (NCBI taxonomy): Eukaryota > Metazoa > Annelida > Clitellata > Crassiclitellata > Lumbricidae > Lumbricus > Lumbricus rubellus. Next base: position 16,922,502 of record OX243818.1, read on the forward strand.
TAAAGGACAATCTCACGCCTTTTGATAAGTTTATGAGCAGCTGAGATGATGGTGTTCTCGGTTGCAGATTAAGGGTTCGGTGTGATTGGTAGGCCACTATTATTTTTGCTAGTCTCGTTTGATTAATTATAGACGAATAAAAAAGAGAGTTTGAGAAATGAGTAATAAACTCTTATGAACCTGAAGTTATTAAAATTAATCCTGTCTGTTTGTTTCTTTGCTTGCACGTGCATTTTTTATAGTGCCCAGTGATATTTTACTTCAGGAAATAATTTCCGTTTTACTTCTATTTCAGTTTGGATGGTCTCAATTTCAATTCTAATTCAGTTCCAGTTCTTCAAAAAATTTCAGTTATACTTCTAATTCAGTTTTCAAAATAATTTCAGTTCTCAATTCAGTTCTTTTGCTTGCGTCTTTCTGGAGCACTCATGCTTTCTTCGTGGTGAAGTCGCTGACTCGGATTAGGCCAAGTCGCATGAAATTTTTTCAGCCACCTATGATTTTGCCGGGTCCGTTTCTTAATATATTTCTTAGTCGGCTATTCTTTGTGCGCAGAGGTAAAATGTTAAAATTTTTTATCATAATATGTAGTTCCACAGTCATCCGTTTTAGGGTAGGCTAGACCCTCGAAGCCTTGCATGGATAGGCCTAAGCACATTTATTTTGTCTATTTCCTCGCAGCAAACCTACTTAAAAAGTCCAATACATTATTTTCGTCATTTAGCCAAGTGACTTCCAGTCTTGTCGCGAAGTTGAAAATTATAAACTTACAGGGAAAGTCCAAATGAAAAATTGCTTTTAAACTAACCGTAATAAAGCACATGCTTGGCAAACGATACAAAAGTTGTAAGAGTCAGAAAGTAGGCCTATGTGCGTCCTTTAAACAAACACAGCTGCATCGGAAAAACTGTCAACTAAAATTTTCATTTTTTTCATTAATTTCAGTTCGAGAATTAATTTCCGTTTTTATTCTAATTTCAGTTCGGTGTGCTCAATTTCCGTTCTATTTCAGTTTTCGTTCTTAAAATAATTTCAGTTACAGTTATAGTTATACTTAACGGAAATCAATATTTTCAGTTCTAATTTCACTTATCGTTAATGAAAATATCACTGATAGTGCCCCTCCAAGATTGCTTCTCAAAAGCGCTCCAGGCCACAGCGCGTACACTGAACTGAAGCAACTGAAGCGCTGAATAATTGCGAGTGAAGGAATTTCCCAAGGTCCCCATGGGCGTCCGCAGGAATTTTTCTAGGGGGCGCAAACTTCCAAATAATTGTCACATGGTCTAAATTTAATGGGTGACAGTTTGAATTTCCATATTACCAGTTTGAATTTCCATATTACCAGTTTGAATGTTCATATTACCAGTTTGAATTTCCATATTACCAGTTTGAATTTCCATATTACCACGAGAGAATACTATAGCCTACCTATTAGGCTGGAGCTAATTTTTTTACTTGTGAAATATGATTTTCGTACCCCCTCCGTTTTTTCCTGTATATGAAATAAAAATTCTGGCAAAATATCAGCACCATTGAACAATATTTAGGGGTAGCTCAATGATGGTGAAGTTTCTGACACCAGAGCTGTGGCAGCCTTTATATTTCGGTTACTACAGAAACTAGCGTTTTATTTCTTAATTAATTCTCATGATAAATAAATAACCAAATCTTATTTGCTAAGTAAATTGAAACATTCTATACACTCACTTAGATCACATTGTTTTGCTGACAAGACACAATTTTCATGAATTCATAATTACAGACATGTTCAGACTTGTAAGCAACACTGATGCAGCAGTAGCTGCAGTATATTTGTTTAACAGCTGGAGGCATTGTCTAGAGTAGAACACCGAGCTCAAAGATCAGTAAATATCAAAAAAGAGTTTCAGGGTAACACTCCACTTGTTGTTCACTGGGACGGCAAGCTGATCCATGATCTTATTGGAAAAGAGTTCGATCGCCTACCAGTATTGGTTTCAGGAAAGGACTTACTCACAGTTGCCAAGCTTCCATCTGGAACAGGCGAGGCTCAGGCTGCTGCTGTCTTTGGAGCCATTGAAGACTGGGGCATAGCCAACAGCATCCGAGCTATGGGTTTTGATACGACCAGCTCAAACACTGGTCGGATCGCTGGTGCCTGTGTCCTCCTCGAGAAGAAGCTTGAGAAGGAGCTCTTGTGACTGGCTTGCAGGCATCACATTATGAAATTGATAATTGGTGTAGTGTTCAAAGTGTGCTTGGGGCCCACCACATCTTCTCCGCAGGTTGCACTCTTAAAACGCTTCCAGAAAAATTGGGTACTTATAGACACAGCCAAGTATGAAGCAGGAATTTCAGTTCATGACGTGGCAGCTCTAGTGGAAGACATAAAGCAAGACACAATCGATTATCCCAACAAGCAGCTTCAACAGTCATCCAAGAAATCTTTATAAAGAATTCTTGGAACTTGCCATTGTCTTTCTTGGTGCTGATCCAGCCACAGGAGTGCGATTCATGTCACCCGGAGCAATGCACCATGCCCGATGGATGTCCAAAGTCATATACAGTCTCAAAATCTGGATGTTTAAGACTCAATTCAAACTGACTCCTGCAGAAGAGAGAGGATTACGGGATGTATGTGTGTTTGCAGTACGTGTCTACCTGAAAGCTTGAATCTCCGCACCTCAAGCATCACGTGCTCCTTACAATGACCTGCTGCTGCTGAACTCACTGCTCGATTACTCATCAATCCATTCAGCCATCTCAAAGGCAACATCGCACAAGCTTTCGAATCACTTGTGGTACATGTCACAGGAACTGGTGAGTTTGGCTTTCTTCGACCGTCGAGTCAGTTCATCAACGAAGAGACTGATGGTGAGTGCCATGCAAAATAGAGGAAGCCGAGATAAGGACCATTCCAAGCGAATCACAATTGCTCTGGATTCCTTCAAGGACAAGAACTTGGAAGATTTTGTCACAGCCCAGTCAATGACACTGATCCAACTGCTGGAACTTCCAGACGGATTTCTCGCAGTTGATCCGGACTTGTGGGAAGACAGAGACGACTACAAGCAGGCTACAGAAACAGTGGAGTCTCTGAAAGTTGTCAAAGACCATGCTTAACGTGGAGTGGTGCTCATTCAGGAGTACAGTGGATTATTAACCCGTGATGAAACACAGCTGCAGTTCCTGCTGCAAGTTGTCGAGGACCATCGTAAAATGTACCCTGACAGCAGAAAACAGAATGTCCGGGTTGACATGAAAACAAGAGAACCATGAGTTTGCTGGACTTTTTGAGACTTATGCTATAGAATCTGATGTACTCTGTCAAAGAATTTATGAGCAGTGGTTTTTTTTCAAAAGTAAATATTGTGTTCAGTTTAAAATAAATACCCGCGCAGTTAGCAAAATTTTCGTCGTTTTTGTAATATCTTAGGGACTTGAGCTACCTCTAAACATACGAATTGAATGCTCAAACTTTTTTCACAGTGTTTCTATATAATAAGGAACAGATGTGGGGGGTACGACTTTCAAATATTACATTTTTTATTTTTTTAATTCTTAAGCTCGTTATGCGCCCAAAGAAAGATAAAATAGGTTCAACTTGTAGAAGGAATCGATAATCACATTGAAAATCGCGTTGCAACAATCACAACAAAATAATCTAAATTTATGTGCAAACTATGCGAAAAATCCAGAGGGGCGCACTTGCGCCCCCTTGCGCCCCGCTGTGGACGCCCATGAAGGTCCCTACGAAGCGGCTTGAGGTTCCAGGAAGATATCCATGAGTCTTGTCACTGATCACCTGCTAAAAAATTGGTTCTCGTACAAGGCAGGTATAAATTTTGAGATTGTGACTAGGATGAAAGTTAGTCCCATATTTGCTAGTTGCAGCAAGTTGCTTGTGTCATTGCTAGCACCATCTTTTTTACGATAATATCACCGTTAGTCCATTGGAACAACGATTCTTCGACTGATAGTTTGAATGAGTCCATTGCTCAAACCAAGACGTATCAAAACCAAAAGTGTAAGTTCGTTTGAAAGGATCTTACTGCGCCCGGTGCTGTTGGCCTATTCGATCCACGGGCGAGATGAGGAGATCGAGAGAGAGTAAGAGGCAGAGTGGAGAAGCTGTGCTGACTCAACTGAGGTGGTGGGTGGGTAGGGGGGTGTTGGTGGGTTGGTGTGTGTGTTGGTGGGCGGATGGAAGGTGGGATGACCTGTTTGTCGATATAGTGTGGTCGTCGGCTCCGTTTATGTATTGATTAAAGCTGCGTTGGCAATGCTTCCTAGTCTCCCGATGGACCGACCGTCAAGCTGGCACTCGTTGACGATGGATGATGGGCAGTAGAGCGATGCGGCGCAACCACAGACCGCGTGAGACTAGATCGGATGGGAAAGACAGCTGCAGTAGGTGTGTGCGAATTTAGAAATGATTCCGTGAGCGAGTTAAAAACGCCTTTGTCTTTGCTTATCTGTCCGTCCGTCTGTCTGTCCGTCCGTCTGTCTGTCTGTCTGTCTGTCTGTCTGTCTGTCTGTCTGTCTGTCTGTCCGTCCGTCCATCTTCTGGCTGTCTTTCTGCAAAAACCACTTTATCCCCATCTGACTTTTAACCCAATGCATCAAGTCATTCTATTCGCCTTCAGTCTGTGGTTATTATAATAACCGCAAGTAACCGGGGAAGACCGACAACGCCGATCGACCGACGGTGATTGGTCAGAGCAAGCAAGCAGCGCTGCATGGATCGCTGCAGCAGCCGCTGCATCGTCTACAACTCTACATGTCCACCTTCTGCTCGGCTGACCAGTGCGGTCAGCGCTGCATAAAATTAACCGAAATGTTGGACGAAGAAGAAGAAGGTATTTCCCATTGCTTCCTCTCTAGTTTTCTACCTCCCTCGCGCTTCTCAAGGGGTGCGTTCGCTCCCGAAGCAGGGTACCCCTACCGCCTGCAGTTCCGCAAGAGGTACTTCGAAGGACCCATGATGGTCCCGTGAAGGGATGGGATACAACTCCACAGCGGAAGGTATAAACATACGCCGGAAATTGAAGATCTTTGGACTGTATACCTACTCCACTCTCGGACGTGGAATGGTCGGTAATTCATCCACCTGCAGTGGAACTTGCTGCCATAGCTACTTACTAGGATTGGAGTGTAGAAGTGTAGGATGTTGTTCCGGACGACTCTGAATTGACCTTTGACCTGGAACACTTGACCTCTAAGTACACTTCAGTGCAGTCGATTGGAGGCTGCTGCTGCTGCTGCTGCTTCTGTAGCTGCTGCTGCTGCTGCTGGTGTTGATCGTGCATGATAATTGATAACCGGCGAATGCGATCAGTTCTACGCTAGGATTTCTCTGGCATAATCTACTGGAAGGAAGGATACTGTGCTGTGGTAATATTTAGTACCGGTATGTATAATATATATATATATATATATATAATTATATAATAGACTATATTTAGTCTAGCCTTTTATAAAATGCTATAATAACAATTTATAATTTTCTGTGCTGTGGTAATATTTAGTACCGGTTTGTATTATATATAATATATATAATAGACTATATTTAGTCTAGCCTTTAATAAAATGATATAGCCTACAATAATAATTTATTTTGACTAGAAGTAAAAAATTGGCTAGATTATAATAATTATACTACCTTATGTATAGGTGTGTTATTGCTGCGAAATCAGATGCGAATTCTCATATAATATGTTGATTAATTTAGTACAATTAAAAAATGTAATGCCTGGAGAAGAGTCCTTATAACTAATTACTACATCCATCCATACACAATTATTATTACACACATACACATGAATGCACGATAATATGGCGCATGTATAGCGTACATACAAACACAGATACGAACGTACATGCTGTCACTTACTACATACACACCACAATCCTACATGACGTATACGCACACGATTAGTTGATTACACACACAGTAATAAATACGCATATATATATATATATAATTTTACAGAAATAAGCATTATATACATACATGTATAGTTGCTTACATATAAGATTATACGTCAGAAGCTGCATACATGGAAGCTGTGGGCCTCGCACTGAACGATTATAATCATAATAGGCTACACCGTGGGGCGGTTCTGCTATTCAGGTGTGATGATAGTGGCGAAGAATATTGAATGACCGACTAGTTCAAATAAACACACATACATTGCACACACAAACACATGCATACATCCACACACAAGAACAAACAAACACATACATGCGCAAACAAACACACGTATACATACATGTGCCAAAGCAAACATACACACACATAGGCCTACACAAACATAAATATACATAGCTACACACACACACACACACACACACACACACACACACACACACAAACACTCAAACATGCGCAGCATTGCGCATGCTGCGGCACGCACACATCACAAATTGCAGCTGCACAAAATAAATTATAGCGTTCATCGCACCATTCTGTCGTCTGTGTGTGTGCCTCTGTGTTTGCCTCTGTGTGTGTGTCGGTGTGTGTCAGTGTGTGTCGTTTTCCTCCGATTGTTGGAGAAGATGGATTTACAGAGCTCTGCTGAACAGTGCATGCAGCTGGTGTCGGTAAATTTCTCCGACGAGGGGAAGAAGTATAAATTATGTCACGCAAGGAAACGCTGCAGGTTCCCTATCGAATAATTCATTTCAATTATTTATACGTCATCTTGATTTGATATATAATCGCACGATTTCCATCAACTCTCAAGCAGTAGAGAAGGCAAGAAGCAGACGGCAGATGGCGCTGACCCTATTGCTTTTGGCAGTGCCAGTCCCAAGCCTGGAGAATGGAGGAGGGCGACACTAAACATCCTTGATGAGACAAAGTGTGGTCTAACAGTAAGAAATGGCAAAGGAAATTGTAGATGGAAGACAGTGCTTTGAATGGTATTAGTTTGAATCGTGTGGTGCGGTGGTGTAGTGGGTCTGTTTGCTGCCTTGCAGCCGGAAGGCACATACGGGTGTGAGGCATGGACATTAAAAAAAGAAGAGGAAAGACGCATACAAGCATTCGAGAACAAATGTCTTAGAAAGATACTAAGAATTCCATGGACAAAAAAGTTGACCAACGAGCAGGTGTACGCCATAGTAGGAACAAAGCAAGAACTGTTGATCCACGTAAAAACACGAAAGTTGCGATATTTCGGACACGTCATGAGACAACAAAGGAACAGCATAGAAAACAGCCTGATGACGGGATTGATGGAGGGGAAAAGAAGTAGAGGAAGACCTAGAACGGCATGGATAGACAACATCTTGAAATGGACTGGACTTTCGGGGAGGAGACTAATGAACATGGCAGGAGATAAACAATTGTGGAGGATGCTGATCCATTCGTGCAGCCAACCGTCGCAGAGCGACGATGGCGAAATGACATGACATGACAGCCGGAAGGGGTTCGAATCCACCTCAAGCCGCTTCGTAGGGACCTTGGGCAAGTTCTTCACTCGCAATTGCTCAGCGCTTCGGTGTGAAACTGTGATTCAGTGTCCGCTCTGTATAGCTTGGAGCGCCTCTGAGTAGTGAGAGATATTGATGGGGCGCTATAACAACTTTTTAACAAGTGCTCATAGTTCTACAAATTTATAAAGCGCCTCTACTGTAGTGAGGTGAACCGTTCGATTGTAGGACATTATCCCCCCCGGACATTATCCCCCCGGACATTATCCCCCCCCCCGGACAAAAGCCCCCCCCGGACATTATCCCCCCCCGATTTTGACTAGGACATTATCCCCCCCGGACATTATCCCCCCCTCTGTGCAGTTGGTCTGTTTCTTCATTTAATTGATAAAGATTGATCGTTATGGTTTACATACATGCATGAATGCATGCATACGTGCATACATGCATGCATACATACATACATACATACATACATACATACATACATACATACATACATACATACATACATACATACATACATACATACATACATACATGCATGCATGCATCCACGCATACATGCATACATGCATCCAGACATACATACATGCATACATACATACATGCATCCATGCATACATACATCCAGACATACATGCATACATACATGCATACATGCATACATACATACATGCATACATGCATACATACATGCATAAATGCATACATACATGCATGCATACATGCATGCATACATACATACATATTCAACTGTAGGCCTAATGTCTAATGTATTGATGCTTAACATAGGCCTACAGTTCTTATATTTTTTGCATCATTTTTATATAATGTTATCATAGACCGGGGGGGATAATGTCCTACCCCGGGGGGGGATAATGTCCGGGGGGCTTTTGTCCGGGGGGGATAATGTCCGGGGGGGATAATGTCCGTTTCCCGAACCGTTCAGAGGCGCTACCATTACTCAAGGCCCCGCGAGAAGAAGAAGGTTTCGAGAAGACAGAAATGAAAAAGAGAAATGCTAACATTCCTCTATAGAATCTCATCACAGTTCTATTATATATATAGTTTAAAAGTGCACATAATAATAACAATTGCGTTGATAGGACAGAAAGAACATCACTGTGGTGCTGAATGGTTGTGAGCGAGTGCATGGCATACGGGTACACAACTGACTCCCTGTATTAGGCCTACACTTTGACTGTCGCAGTGGAGGTTCAATCCAGTGGACTGAACGACTTGTTACAAGTCCAGCAGTATGAGAATTTGAGAAAAATGACTCATAGTCCTACAGACTTTGATATATTATGTGGAGTTGGGTCTGCAGTTAAAACTTTAATGTGTGATCCTAATTAGAAAGACTTTGGTGTTGAGACCCTTTGCTCCCTGTGCAATTCTTACCCTGAAGTCAAGTGCTCTAACAAGTCGACTACCGTGTCAAATTTAGTTTCCTATCATTTTCTGCCTCCACGGCATGAGCTCTGCATGCCCTGACCAGCTCTAGGTCACATAGGCCCCTACGTGTAATAGTAAATGAAAAACAAACTCGATGAATGCCATGAAAATTCTTTTCTGAACAGGTGTCTGCAGAGAGAACATCATCTTCTACGGGCGAGAGTTCCGAAACGCTTGACAACGAGAATGTTTGTAATTAGATTTTCTGCGCGGACACCCGTTAATACTTCATCAACTGATTTATCCTAAGCACCATCAGATGCCTATTCTGTAGGGAAATGGTTCCCGATTACTTCTGTTTAATCCGCCGTTCTGTCTGAATCACAGGCATAATTTTCAGGACTGTAACTCTGCTTCCATAGACAAAAGACTTCGGAAAACAACGAGATCCCAGTGGAATACGAGAAATCAATTCTGAACGAAATTCAGCACACGAACGGTGTCATTATTCATTTCCACAGTCTAGTCAACCGAATGGAACACAGGCGGAACTGCTAGCAGGAACGGTTCCACCACGAAACGAACGCATAGCGGAACAGACGCGGTACAACATCGTCCGTCGATTGCAAGATTCTAAGAGATGCGACTTGGTTCTCTGACGGTCGTTACCGTCGACAAGAAGAGCACACCACAACACCAGCATTACCTGACGGCAACCTCCAACCATCACAAGATGTCAACGAAACCGGCCGGTGAGCTCCTGCTCGCCCTCCGCACTCGAACGATCGCCGACTACGCCCGGTCGTCTGGCGGGGGCAACCCCTTTCGCGACGCCCTCTCGTCGTCCGCCAATCACCAGGAGAAGAAACCTCTGACGTCGTCGTCGACGAACGGGGCTGAGCACACTGCTCCGCCGTCTCCGGAACGGGGAGACAGTGAATCCTGTTGGAGGTCGTCTCAGAGAAGGATCGTCTTCAAGAGCGGCGAGTGTAACGTCACCCGTGCGAACATCAAGAAGCGTCGTCAACGGTACATGGCCGACATCTTCACGACGCTGATCGACATCAAGTGGCGCTGGAACCTCTTGAACTTCCTGCTCGCCTTCATACTCAGCTGGTTGTTCTTCGCTCTCGCATGGTGGCTGATCGCTTTCTCGCATGGCGATCTGAACGCCTTCCGACGATCCGATCTGAAACCGTGCGTTGAAGGCGTCCACGACTTCCCCTCCGCCCTTCTCTTCTCCATCGAAACCCAGCAGACGATCGGGTTCGGCAGTCGACACACCAACCCACACTGTCCGGAAGCGATCCTCGTCATGATGTGCCAGTCGTGCTTCGGTGTCATCATCCAAGCGCTCATGACGGGGCTCGTCTTCGCTAAGCTCTCCCGACCGAAGAAGCGAGCGGAGACCCTGCTCTTCAGCAAGAACGCCGTCATCTGCCGAAGGGACGGTCAGCTCTGTCTACTGTTCCGTGTTGGCGACATGCGGAAGTCGCAGATCGTGGAGGCACACGTCCGCGCGATCATGATCAAGAAGCGGGTGACGTCGGAGGGCGAGGTCGTGCCGCTCTACCAGTACGACCTCCAACTGGAGGACGGCGACTGGGATAGTCGACTGTTCATGGTCTGGCCGGTGATCGTCGAGCACCGCATCACGAAGGACAGTCCGCTGTGGGCGATGTCCGCTGAGGACCTGCACAAAGCCCAGTTCGAGTTGGTCGTCGTCCTTGAAGGGATCGTCGAGTCCACAGGGATGACGACGCAGGCGCGGACGTCCTACCTACCGGACGAGATCCTCTGGGGCCACCGGTTCGAACACCTGGTCTCGTACCAGAAGGAGTCCGGTCAGTACCTGATCGACTACTCGCGATTCCACTGGACGGCTCCCATCGACATGCCACGCTGTAGCGCCAAGGACATGGAGGAGTTCGGTTGGGAGAGCGCATCGACGAGCAACGATGACGATGACGATGAAGACGCTGATGTCATCTCCGTGAGGTCGACCCCGGCCGTCTCCGCAGGACATCGTGGGGCGACGCTCGGCGGGGAATTCCCTGACGACCGCGAGAGACGACGCCGCCTGTCGACCATCTCGAACATCATCCGAGCGAATGCGCTGAGCGGAGTGGCGCTGGCGGCGTTTGACCTTCAGACGACCGAAGAGCCGACCTTCAAGAGCATTCTCAGCTGCAGCAATGTCGTTGCCGATGACACGTTCCAGTTCCTCTGACACTGTTAGTACCAGGTACAGATCCCGTTGAGTTAGGCTACTCCAGATTTTGTCTTGCAACTCCAGTTGTTCGGTTAGTGAGTACACCTCATCGTCAAACTCTCCAAACGGATCACGTGACCAATAGAGTGTCATAGAACTCTCCAACAGACCACGTGACCATTAGAATGTCGTAGAGTTACAGTGCAGCTCGGCTAAAAATCCTTATTGAATGGGATGTTCAGTTCCTGTGGCTGCATCTTCTTGTCCAGTTCCTGTGATACGATCACTATTTTGGAATTCATTCCCCCATTCGGTTCCAAGACTTGATTTGAAGCTCTTTTTCACTCTTTTTGCCTCATCATCGTGCCCACGGTGACACGGTGATTGTCTCGTAGGCTAACTTGTTTTAGTCTTTACACCTGGGTTTGAAACCCGTGTCTCGTGAAAAAATGACATGGATATAATATCATTATGGTCTGCCAGGCTTCATAGGTAATTAAAAACTTCAGAAGAAAGATCATTCAGCTGTTGAAGGAGACACGACTTATTACGTATAGGCTACGTGTCGTTTTCTAGCTTCGTCGAACGTTTACAGGTAGTTTTCTTATACTAACGCTACATGAATAGTACGGTACTGTAAGTCTGTAACACTGTCGTAGTAGGCTAATAGGCTACAATGCTACATAACGCTTCAGTCTATAATAGGCTATAAGTCACAGCGCTAGACAAAAACAACGAACGTTGATCATGTGATCATACGTCATGACGTGAAAATTACGCTTTCGAAAAACACCTTTGACGTAAACTGACGTCATCGTGATAGCCTACAAGGAGATTTTCTGGAGACACCGCGCAGCAGAACGAAATATCGTGATGAAGCTGACGTAGGCTAGCCTAATTGACAGCGTAATCCCGCGCATCTAAAATCTTCATTTCATGAGCAAATTTGCATTTGCGTGCAAAAAGGAAATCGACGTTTTGAAATCTCGTGACATCTTGAAGACGCAACGACTTTAAAAATAATATAAAGAGAAGGAATGCCAACGTTGTAGCGATGCTAAATGTAGGTTGTGTTTTTGTGCTGAAACTTGAAAGTATGCGATAACAATAATATCAAAATCAAGCCTCATAGCTAGCTTGCTATAGCAGGGTAAAAAAAACTACGACATCTGATTACATTGATGAGGAAGGGTTGGCCAAATACGATCCGGAAGACAGTGTTCTTGTAAACCCGTAGAATATATTCTTACCTCACCCGGTGCTGTTTAGTCGTCACTGGTAGAAGCCAAAGATTGGTAGAAGCAGAGTAAAATAACAAATTATTAATTATTTATTCTGCGGTAAAAGCATCGAGATGTATTATAAAAACGCTTATAATTATTATTATTATCTCAATGGGTGGAAAACATAAACAAATAATTATATCTATGGTAGAAGCGAACTTTTCATTTCCGCCATAGATATAATGGTTTGTTATGATTTCATCCAACGACCTTATATATATTTCATCGGTATGTGTACATAGGAATTTATTTTGCGCTATACTTTGTCTATAGGCCTATTACTTTGTTCGAGATGAATAATAACGTGTGGTATGATGACTGCTTGATGAAGTTTGTCCTGTTGTTGTTATTGTATTTTTGTGTTATATTGTCTTCTTATTATTACCATTTTAATATTGTGATTCGACTTAATAATTGGCTACTGCAATAAAAAATGATCAAATTAAAGGATATTAATATTTTCGGTAGCATATTATATTATATGAAAGTTATATTAAATTTATTGCCATTGTTATTGGATTGTTATTACAGCAAATAAATGTAGAAAGTTTGTTTTTAACTGAAAAGATTTTTTGACCTAATAATTTATTACAAGACTTCATATTCTCTGGCTGAATTGCGGAATCATGATTATAACAGAACCGAAAACTCCAGACAGTTCAAACTTATTTCTGTGGTTGTAACATTTTCTCCATCTTTGTAAATGCATAAGATAACCTAGTTAACTTCACAGGCTTCGACGTTGAATGGTGTCTTAACTCTTAAATTGCATTCCAGACCTTTAAGGCTCAGAATATCAGTCCTCCATCATACGATGGTTAAAGCATCAACTGCTAACTTCTAATAACCTTCGTAGACTGTTTCCATCATAAATATCTTAGTACATTTTTGTTTGTTTGTATGTGCACTTGTTATAGTGCCCCTTCAATCTCTGTAGCTACTCAGAGGCATTCCCGAATGCAGAGCGGACACTACATCGGAGTTTCATGCCGAAGCGCTGAGCAACTGTGAGTGAAGGACTTGCCCAACCAAGGTCCTTACGCGGCGAGGTGGATTCGAACCTCGAACCTTCCAGCTCCAAGGCAATGACGCCACCACTACACCACCGCGCCCCACATTCATAACCACCATGTTGGTTTCCTAGACGGTTGCAGTTCTTCTGATCGAGAGACTTGTCACTGGAATGGACAAAACATTGTTCATCTACTTTCAACTGCCGTCTCTCACCCACATAAAACTTTCCTTCACAAAATGTCAGATGTACTATCATCGTTTAAATCACAACTCATGTTCTTAGTTTTCATTCTACTCTTGGGCACTTTGCGAACATGCGTCTTTGCCTCATATCTAGAGTTACGGACTGTATGTGCATGGGCGGATACTTAGGGGGGGGCGGTCATCCCAATGTTTGTGGCGGAGGGCCATCCCCCCCCCCCTATCACAAACTCATATGCTCATATCCCCAACATTTGAATATTCATATATTCATAAACAGCAATTCTACAGTGTTAGGATATATTAGTAAATTCTGTTAAAATAGTCTAAGTAAAGACCAAAAAAGGTCATTAGCTATTTTGGCAGGAAAATTCACAAGATTCACATTTTCACAAGATTTCGACCAAATGACTAAAAAAGGTCATCTATTTTGCCAGGAAAAATTGTACATTTTCACAAGATTTCGACCAAATGACTAATAAAAAAGGTCATCAGAAATCTGGTCGATGAAAATATCGTCGGCGACTCAGCCATCCGCCCAAAATGTCGTGCCTCGGCAATCGTCATTCGGCCGCTCGTTCGTCCCCTCCAACTTCTAGACCAAGTCTCCACCTATTCGTATGTGTAATAAGTGCTTAAAATAAAAGAATTAAAATACATATTGTCAGGAAGGATATCAATGAGTAATCAAAGCTTTAAAAAAATAATGACAAGCGGTTCAAAAATCAGAAACATTTAATGCATAACACATCAATTTCCAATTCCTGTGATTTATCTTGTATAATAACAATTTCACAATATGAATTACAAATACGGTAGTGATTTATGCAGTAACTTCAAAACGTGTAAATTCTTCAATACAGTACAGTGTCTGGCAACAATACTCTGTATGCTAAACACAATCATGGCTCCTCTTCACAGTAATTTCTGGAAACAACAGACCTAAAGCTAACTCATGTCAACAAAAGAAAAGATTGCTCAAGATAATTTAAGACAACTAACTCAGATGATTAAAGATAACTGTTCAATATTTTGTTTTTGATTGCAATTGCATCCCTAAATTAAGCCGGAGCAGTCTGAGGGAAAATAGTTACAGCAGTTATTTGGAAAGTTTTTAAAGCAATATACACACACATTTAGATACATAAAATTATTACTTTATAGTACCCAACTGCAATGAGATTTATATTAGTATTAATTTTTACTACTAGATAATCATTAATAACATTAGGACCTACAATTGATTTTTAACCCAAGGAAGAAATTGTCACTCAGCAATGAAAACTATAAACTATACTAGTCTATGGGGTAATATTTAGGATCTCTAAATTGTGTGTCCTGATAACTGTACTAAGAACAGTATGAACAGTCTCTTGCTGTTCTTAGTACAGTTATCAGGACACACAATTTATAAAAGCATATAAAAGTCCAGAAAAATCAGAGATGAATGTTACTATCATATTTCTACCAAAGTCAGAACATAATTACTTATAAAAAAGCGAATTTTTAATAGTAATAATTTATCCAAACAAAAACACCAATGACACTTCGAATTAAACTTACTCGCTTAAAAGACCAACTACTCAATGGTTTCTGGTCCACCCACTGGAATGTATACCCACACGACTGTATCCCTGCACTGGATGTCAATAGTACAATGCCTTTGAGAGATTCTGTAAAAGGTGCTACACAAATAATCTGATACACAGTTATATAGCACTAGATTCCAGTCCAGGCCAGGGCCGTGTTTAAGGTTCTTTGAGTGTCGGTGCAAAGCGTGACAGCAGAGGCAAAGTGCCGTTCGGCAGTCTTACAAGATTAGTCATTTTAAAAAAATCCGCTGTTCAATATGCTAACCTACTACGTGGTTTGTCGGCTGTGGCGGGTCAATAAGCAAGCACGCAACGTCGGTGAACTTAGTGAAATTAATGTTTTCTTACACTTACTGATTTTACAAAAGGTTTAAGTAGCACTGAGATTCGCAATTTATAAGACATTTGGCTAATGGCAACAAAACTCTCGGCTCAGGGGCATTCGGTGCACCGCACCGAATGGACCTATGTTAAACACGGCCCTGGTCCAGGCACTGCATTCAAAACGTACTGTAACCTTGTCGCACGGACACAGACTGTTTTTTTTTTTACAAGAGACGCTGTACATCTGTTACAAGAAGCCAGCCTATATCCCTGTAACATCATAACAGACTAGTTAGAGAACTGTCACAAGACAGACTCTATCCCTGTTTAGAACAGGACTATTCCATTAGACTAAGGCAGACTCTATCCAATTAGAACAGGACAGACTATCCAATTAGAACAGGACAAATTCTATCCAATTACAAGAGGACAGATTATCTAATTAGAACAGGACAAATTCTATCCAATTAGAACAGGACAAATTCTATCCAATTACAAGAGGACAGACTATCCAATCAGAACACGACAGACTCTATCCAATTAGAAGAGGACATATTCCATCCCATTAAAGCAGATAGACTCTATCCCTCAAAGAACAAATATACCACAAATATACGGTGTATATTGCTGCTACAGGATTGACTGCATCCAAGTCAAAACAACAGGGAGAGAGAGACTGCTATTTCCATCCTACAGGTTATTCCCACGCCCAAGGCTCCAGAATTTCCTAAACAGTTTCCGGCCAAACGATTTTCCTAGCAAGTCAGAAAGCTTATAGAACTGTTATCTACGGCAGGTAAGTTGCATTACGAGGATGGAGGCGGCCATTTTAGGGCGACGACAAGGTGGCAATAGTGTTGGTCGGCCATAGTTGGTCACAGAACAGCACATGCGATGTTACAGCAGCCGTCACTTGACTTTTCTTTCTTCATTTGACCTACAAACAGAAAAAAGATATATTATTATATATTTAGAAACATGTTATACACGAAGAAAACCGTTATTATGTTGAAAAATATAAGCAAAAAATATACAGCAGATTAGTATAGAAATAGATTATATAAAACAAATATATGCAAAATTCTTCACATGACCTAATAAAATAATGAAATACAAACTGGGGAAGAAACTGAAATATTCAGCACTGGACCTACGGTAATCAAATAGAAAGCAGAAAACAATTATAACAGCTTGGCCTAAAATTACACAAAAAAACAACCAAAAGAAAAGGTTTAAGATATTACCTACCAATCAAGATAATCAACAGATCATTTAGCAATTTATTTAGTACCCCAAGCACAGCTTTTCGCTGTCTCAAATCATCTTACGTTTCTCTGGGTTTTTCGCACCGTGAGTGCCTCTGATTGGTGTGTAGTGAGAGAGGCACTTTACAAATTATATATACATTATAATACTGCATTATAATAATAATCAGGGCTTAAAGTGTGCCTGGACGGTCATGGACGGCGTCCAGTCACTTATTTTAAAATCTGAACACCATCCTGCCACTTATTTGGCCCGCACAACAACGTAAGGAGCGTCCAGGCACTTCTTTTTCTACACTTTAAGCACCTATAATAATGCAATTGTACAAATCACTAATCAGAATGGATTTGATTAGAATACTCTGGCTGTTCGGTTCCGGTAGGTTCTCCCTAGCGACGAGGTGCATAGCGGTCACTCTTCCAGGCAACAACTGCAACCCTGAATCACAATAAACAATGCAACCACATTGTCATTAAATGTCAAGCAAATTAATCATGTAACACAATACATTGCAGCCTGATGTCACACAATGTAATTTAACAACGTGCATCAATGCAATGTGACGTAGCACAAAGCGCTCGGCAGAAAAACAGAATTTAACGTGCGTTGACGCAATGTGACGTAGCGCAAAGCAATGTAGGCCTACCCCAGTGCACAAAAAGACGGCCTTACAAAGTGCAGGGGGTGGACGATAATGAGTCATCTTCAGTTGTATGGTAAATGTATTTTTTTAATGTTATGTAACTTGTGTGGTAAATGTTGAATGGAAAGGAAGTCGCCTGATTTCAGGACCATGTTATAAAATCACTGTGACCCAGTGTTAACTATGTTATTTGAACAATTGATCATAGTGATTAAATCACGTAATTGTATGAAGTGAACAGATCTACGCTAGTGAAACGTAAAAGTGAAATTCAAAAACGAACAGTAACATTCATTTTCGCTGTTCCAAAGATGATTCGCATCACTCAACAGCTTTGTGAGATTACAGCCAGTTTATTGAAAGACCATATGCTGAGACGGATACTTGATGCTCAGTACACGCTTTTTACAGAATAAAAGATTTCCTGGCTGAGAACATTTTTGAAATCCTTTCAAACACCAAACTGAACTGTAAGGCAAGTGCAAAGTTCAACCAAGTTCAAAGTTCAACCAAGTGCAAAATTCAACCAAGTGCAAAGTTCAACCAAGTGCAAAGTTCAACCAAGTGCAACTTTAGTTCAAAAACCACTCTGGAGTCTCTTATGAAATCACTTTCAGAGAATTGCATACCAATCAAGTTACCGAAAGCGGCAAAAAAGAGAGGGCAAATAAAAAAAACGATGGCTTACAAACCAAATCAGCGTTTGACAAAGACAGTCGACCGACTAATGTATAAGTTTAATTGTAAACAATAACCGAAGAAACATTATTAGTAACATGTGTTTATTTGTATTATATTGATTAATAACATATATTTATGTGAGGGCGGGTGGTGTAGCGGGTATGTTCATTGCCTTGCAGCCGGAGAATTGCAGGTTCAAATCCACCTCAAAGCCCCGTAGGGACCTTGGGCAGGTCCTTCACTCGCAATTGCTCAGCGCTTCGGCACGAAACTCCGATTCAGTGTTCGCACTGTAGTCGGGAGCACCTCTGAGTAGTGAGCTTGAAGGGGTGCTATAACAAATGCACATACAAACAAACAAACATTTAAAACATTAATTAGCTGTATGTAGATTTACATCATGTCATATTAAGCATATATGACACTTAAATTACAAGCTGTCCCAAATTCATTTCAAAGCAAATTTCATTTTCACACTGTAACTCTATCATCTATATTACACGAGGTATAATGATTTTACGCTTAACAAGTGATGACGACTAAAAAACCAAAATATCTGGTCAGGTCCAGAACAGCGGCAAAAACTATCAGATATGCAAAGGGTCGAAAAGTTCCAAAACATAGACTCGATTTCAAGAAAGTAAATCATACCACTTACTTCAATCAACTTTTACAATTTAAAAAAAATTGCAACATGCGCAATGCCACCATACTGAAATGCGAATCTGAGGCGCCAATAATTATAATCAATTGTCAAGAGATGCAGTTAGATATCCATGCGGTTGAAAACCACGGAAAAAGAGCGTGTTCCAAGTCACTTTTTGAAGTAAGAAACTGAATTTGAGCTGCGCAGCAAGACTGGAAGCCGATTACATAGCATGGGAGCAGAGACATGGAATGCATGCGAGTACACAACTGTTCTGCATCAGGGCTCGGATAAAATGACTCGATGATCGCAGGCAACGAGGAGGAGTGTAAGGAGATAGTAGTGAGAGAAGGTAGGAAGTTGTACTGGTGCTGACGGATTTGTAGGTTTAACGCTTTAATGCCGAGATGGTAGTAAATGGTATGGGAAATCCTATACCCTCCGGCATTAAATGGTTAACGCTCTTACCTCCAAGAGTGACGTTGCCGTGAAGAAACCTTCCTTGGTAGATTAGTCGAAGAATGTTTCTCGGAGGCTTTTCGTCTTCTGACCATTCTACAAAGGTTTAATAAATTATATCTTTAAAAAACTCGCGATTGAAACGCAATCAGTAGCTGATGAAGAAAAGAAGTGATTAATTAGTGGAAAAGATAAATATAATAGAACATAGCTTCAAATAACGGCCTACCATTAACTTTGAATGAGAATCCACTGTCTGGGCTTTAACCCATTAGTGCCCGACGTCCGTTATAAAGGACGCTCAGAAAACACGTTGCCAAAATTAGAGCTAACTGTATATAATAGTCATCACTATTTTTTTTAATTGGTGGGTCAATTGGCTACAGATTCCACTATTTTGATTGCCGGATTATGTGGATTAGAAATATTTTATTGCTTGTGCTAATGTGTCTATTGCAGCATGTCTAAAATCCTCGCTACCCTTAGCTATTATATTTATGTTTGGTATTGAACGAGGAGGAATTTAGAGAAAGTGTAAATGTTGTTTGTAGTAGCCATATTGGTCAATATCCTGACAAAATATTATCCCAATTGCCGCAAGTTTTCCAAAGGAAATTTCGATTGCAATGTGTCGTGGTTATATTAAATGATTATCAAATTAAACACTTGCTATGCATGTATAATTATTAATTATAAGTAGAAGTTAAGCTAGGCAATTTAATTGGCGAGTTTAGGTAATATGTGTGGCAACATATAAAATATTAATACATAAAACCAATGACTGCAGCTAAGCGTAATAACGAGTGGTCAAGATTACCATGACAACAAAGGACGCTAATCCTATTCGTGATTGGTGCAAACTGGAGGCGAATGACGTGACGAGTTAAAAATGACGTCAGCGAAGTGGACGTTAAGTTTTTGACTCTCTACAGGTATATCTGGAAATGGTGGTTGATTCGCTGCGGTGATCAATCCAAAGTTGTGATTTCCAGAGTAGAGACGAAGGTAATTGAACTGTTCGGACGATCAACCGATAGTTCAAAGTATTGTGCATTAAGTGCAACGCAATTTAAATGAGAAATTTGCGTTAGTGCATAATAATCATCGTGTGAAGTGTGAGACACTTGCGAAGAAGACGAACTCTTAGGCAACAGTCTGAAGAGTCGTGTAATTTGAATCGGCTAGCGAACAGCTGATTCGGCGTGTGAAGTACGAGGGACGTTTGGTCAACTGGAGAAGAGCTGTGAGGTGAATGCGACGATTCATCTTGTGTGCAACTGATTCACGGCAAGATACGAGTAAGGCGATTGGTGTGGTTGCTTCCATGACTGCATTTCAACCGTCTGATCAACATTCTTGACTGCGAAGAATCGGACGACGGAGAGAGCCGAAGACATTCGAGTTTCATACAACTCGACAGATAAGCGCAAATATAATATTTCCTAAGTAACTCGCCACACTAGGTAAATAGGATTGTTATTTGTTTGTGCATATGAATGATATTGAATAACTTTATATTATATATATTTCATAAGAACAGGGAGTTTGTTGAATTTGGAAGAATTTCTTGAGTAAGTTAAACCCAACCGATTAACCACTAGGATAATAAAGTGCCCTTTTACACGGGATACGACAACTATGGGGTCCTACGTTCCGGAATGTTAAAACTGGATTTTAACTAACACTCGAAATATCAACGAACAATAATCTCAAGTATTGAAAATGTATAGTTTTAAAGTTATCGCTTTTGCGATTGCGAAAGAACGACTTTATTAATAAGCGTTTACTCGATGCGAATTGTTTAGTACGATTAACCTCGCGTAACCATAGAGTACGCATTTCAAGAGGGAACATTTTATTAATCTTATTTAAGATTATCTTTTGGAAGAATTTAATTCTTGTATAGCGAAAGCTATTGGAAATACTTGTTAACTGAGTAAACAAGTAAGTAGACTATGTCGTCACTTGGAGAACATGAACAGTGGGTTAAACTCGCTAAAGAGATGGGAATGGAAGGTGATGACTTGAAAACGTTTGTGCGTGATAGACAGCAGGAAGCAAGAGACGACAGACTGCGTGAACGAGAAGATCGAAAGCTTAAAGAAGAGGCAGCCAGAGCACAAGAAGAGGCACAAGCAGCCAGAGCACGAGAAGAGGCACAAGCAGCCAGAGCACAAGAATTAGAGTTAGCAAGAATAGCTGATGCTAGGCTTGAGCGAGAACGGGAAAGTCGTGCGAATGACGCCAGACTGGAACGAGAATCGAATGATGCGAGATTAGTTCGTGAAGCGGCCGAATGTCAAGCTAGGAGAGAAATGGATCTTGAGGTCAAGAAGCTTGAGTGTGAATTGAGGATGAGAGAAATTGATTCTCGGAATAATCAGAATCGTGGTGAGGCCACATTCACAATGGTTGGTGATGGTTCATATCAAGGAAACAGTAACCATAACAGAGGAATGAAAGATATAAAATTCCCTATATTCAATGAGAATAAAGATTGCTTGGATGCATATTTATTAAGATTTGAAAGGACATGCACGGCATACGAGATAGCAACAGAGAATTGGTCTCTGATGCTAGCCAAGCATCTCGAAGGAAAAGCCTTAGAGGTATATCAAAGAATGTCATCTGAGGAGACACAAGATTACGAGTGTTTGAAAAGACATCTGTTAAAAAGGTTTCAATTAACAGAGGGTGGATATCGTAACAAATTCAAGATGAGTAAAATGGAGTCAGGTGAAACACCTACAGATTTTGTGCATAGATTGAGGAGATATATGCAGCAGTGGCTACTCCAAGCTGGATTCGAGAAAACCTACGAAGGAATGGAGAACTTATTATTAAGAGATCAGTTCTACCTTACGTGTAGCAATGAACTTAAGATGTTCCTCAAAGAAAGAGGCAAGATGAGTCTAGAGGACACATTAAACTGTGCCGAGTCTTATATCGAGGCGCACGGATATAAATACACAGAAAGTAATCTAAGGCCTCCAGTGAAATTCAGTAACGAAAGGCCGAATGTGAAACCGTTCGACGATAAATCAAGAGAGAGGTTTAATGGAAATATAAATAGAGGACGAGGAGACATGAAACAGAACAGGGAGACGAATCATAATGGAAGTATGAATAGAGGATTTAGTAGAGAAAGAGAACAGGCGGCTGAACATAAGATAACTTGTTTCTCATGTGGCCGAACCGGACACAAGTCATATGATTGTTCACACAAACAAAAAGGAGTTGTTAAACATACTGCGGCGGCTATACAAGTATATGAGAATAGGGCGTACAAGATAGCGCAAGCAAATGAAGAGTTGAAACTAAATGAAGTTGAAAAAGAGGAAGAACGTAAGAAGGAATTACCGATACAGTTGGCAGCAAGTACAATGGTTACTGATCGGAGAGATGATGGCGATGACCTTGAGAATAAAAATGAAGGTCAGCTAAAGGTGAACGGTGTGAATGCCAGTTGTCTATATGACTCTGGGTCAAGCACATGTATTGTCAAGAGATCACTGGTAAATGATGTTGATTTCACAGGAAGAGAAGCCCAATGCATATTAATCGATGGGACATTGAGAAATTTTCCGACAGCAAAGGTTAATATTGAAAGTGAGTATTTTACAGGAAACGTTGAAGCAATGGTGATGGAAGAACCGGTGAAACCAGTAATTATCGGTAGGATGAAGGGACTAAAATATCTGGTAGTGAAAGAAACTACAGATAACATGATAAACTGTGATCGGAGTGATACAGATGATAACGAGAATAGAGAGGATAGATTGAAAAAGATTCAGAAATCTTTAAGTGTTGAGTCACAAGGACAAAGTGACAAAAAGAAAGTTCATTTTGCGAGTGAAATCACAAGTGAATTAAATGATGATGTAACGGATGACGTCATCGAGAATGATGTGTGCCAAACGACAGCAGCAGTTGAAACCAGAGCGGAATCAAAGAAAGTAACAAAATCCAAACAGTTGAAAGTTACTGAGATGCCGGATTTAAATGTATCAACAAAAGAAATTAAAGAGTTACAAAGCAAAGATGAGACTTTGAAGAAGTTTTGGGATAAAGCAATTGATTGGAGTGGTGATGACAGTGTAACAGAGAAAGTTCTTTATGTGAAGAAGAACGGATTTTTGTATAGGAGATTCATGGAGACAACGGAAGATGATGCGAAGTGGCAGTTAATGGTCCCGAAGGAACTTAGAGGTAAAGTATTAGCCGTGGCCCATAACTCGCTATTGTCAGCACATTTGGGTATGAAGAAGACCCATGATAAAATTGTGAATGAATTTTATTGGCCATCGATAGGACAAGAAATTAAAAGGTATGTCCTGAGTTGTGATGTATGCCAAAAGTCGGTGGATAAAAAGGTGAGCCACAGAGCACCGATGGGACATCTTCCGGTACTGGATGTACCATTCAAACATGTCTGTGTAGACATTATCGGAGTGATAGAACCTATGTCATCAAGAGGTTATCGCTATATATTAACGATAGTGGATTTGAGTACCAGATACCCAGAAGCGATTCCACTGAAAGGAATAACTACAGAGGAGGTGGCGGAAGCCTTGTTCAATTTTTATTGTCGCATGGGTGTTCCTCAGAAAATCCATACTGACAGAGGGAGCCAATTCACTTCAGAACTGATGGCTGATGTTAACAAGATGTTGTTGATCAAGCACACTTTCACTAGTCCTTACCATGCTATGGGAAATGGATGTGTGGAGAGACTTAACGGAACAATAAAAGCAACGTTGAGGAAGCTAATAGGAGAACAGGTCAAGGAATGGGACAGGTTCTTAGCACCATTATTGTTCGCGTTACGAGACACTGTACACGAAAGTCATGGGTTCACACCCTTTGAATTAATTTTTGGAAGGTCATGCAGAGGACCAATACAGATATTGAAGGAACTCTGGACAAATGAGAAAGTGGAAGATGAAGTAAAAGATGTTTATACATACATGACCGATTTGAGAGAAAGAATAGAAGAAACATGTGATATGGCACAGAAGGCCATACATAAAGCAAATGAAAAGAACAAGAAGTATTATGATAAGAAAGCACGTTACAGAGAGTTGAAGATAGGAGATAAAGTTTTATTACTGTTACCCAGTTGTAACAATAAGATGCTTGTAAAATGGCAAGGACCATTTGTGGTCAGAGGCAAAATAGGAGATTATGATTACAAGGTGGAAATTGATGGTGGAAAACTCAAAACATATCACATCAATATACTAAAGAAGTACTACGAGAGAAATGGAGAAGGTAATGATGTAGAAACGTCAGCATACATATCGGCGATAGTACATGATGGTAAAGATGGTGAAGATGAAGAAGAAGAGATATTGAGCTTATATGTAAGTAAACAAACGGAGACTTACAAAGATGTGGATATCAATCCTAAATTGACGGAAAAACAGAAAAGAGAATTAAGGGAACTACTGAGAGAACATGAGGACATATTCAGTGATAAGCCAGGAAGGACAGATATGGTAAAGCATGAGATTCATCTGACGAGTGATGAGCCAATTCGGTTACGAGCTTATCCAACGCCATATCATCTTCAAGCGGAGATAAACAAAGAATTAGAGACGATGCTAGATAATGGAATTATAGAAAGATCGGAAGCAGCGTATGCAGCGCCGCTTGTAGTTGTTAAAAAGTCAGATGGAAGTAACAGACTTTGCTGTAATTATAAACAACTCAACAAAGTGACAGTATTCGATCCAGAACCGATGATGTCGAATGAGGATATTTTCAATAAACTCAGTGGAAGTAAAATCTATAGCAAGTTCGATTTCTGTAAAGGGTATTGGCAGATACCAATGAGCGAAGAATCAAAAGACTTAACCACATTCATCTGTGCAAGCGGATTATATAAGTTCAATGTGTTACCATTTGGACTAGTCAATAGCGCATCCAGTTATAATCGCTTGATACGGAAAATATTACATGGAACTGAAAATCTAGAAAGTTATGTCGACGATATTCTTGCTCATACGAAAGGATGGAACGAACACATGAAGACGTTAAGAGAGTTTTTCACAAGAGTGAGAAAAGCTCATTTGACATTGAAACCGAAGAAATGTTCACTAGGATATGGCAAGATAGATTTCCTAGGCCATACATTGAACAACGACGATATAAGCCCTAAGGGAGAATCTATTGACAAGATTGTGGAAATGCCACAGCCTAAGACGAAGAAGCAAGTGAGAAGCTTTTTAGGAGCGATAAATTACTATCGAAAGTTTATTCCACATTGTGCAGAATTGATGGCACCGTTGAGTGACTTGACTAAAAAGTTAGCTCCTAACAATATTGAATGGAACCAAGAGTTAGGTGAAAGTTTTAAGCAGTTGAAAGAAGCACTAGCTAAGACACCAATCCTTAGGTTACCAGACTTGGAGAAAGAATTTATAATACAGACAGATGCATCAGGAAAAGGGATAGGTTGTGTTCTTATTCAGCAGTATGAAGGAATAAACCACCCGATTGCATATGCGAGTAGAAAATTGTTGGAAAGAGAGATGCGATATTCAGTTGAGGAAAGAGAATGTTTAGCCATAATGTGGGGAATCAGTAGATTTGATCGATATTTGTGTGGAAGAGAGTTTGTGATCGAGACTGACCATTGTGGACTACAGTATATGAAAGAAGGGAGGATGAAGAATGCAAGAGTCATGAGGTGGAGCCTCGCCCTTCAAAATTATTGTTTTACAATACGTTACATTAAGGGATGTAATAATGTAATGTCCGATTATTTAAGTAGAGGATTGACCTAAGATTTAAGTAAATCAATGGTGATACTATAGGTAGATAAGAAGTAGTTGTGTTAGGTTGTGATGTTGTGTAAAGTAGTATAAGCATAGGCATAAGCAGTTATTGTAATTTGATAATTAGATAAGTTGATAAAGCCTGTGTACAGACTTTTGAAGAAAGGGTATTTGTCGTGGTTATATTAAATGATTATCAAATTAAACACTTGCTATGCATGTATAATTATTAATTATAAGTAGAAGTTAAGCTAGGCAATTTAATTGGCGAGTTTAGGTAATATGTGTGGCAACATATAAAATATTAATACATAAAACCAATGACTGCAGCTAAGCGTAATAACGAGTGGTCAAGATTACCATGACAACAAAGGACGCTAATCCTATTCGTGATTGGTGCAAACTGGAGGCGAATGACGTGACGAGTTAAAAATGACGTCAGCGAAGTGGACGTTAAGTTTTTGACTCTCTACAGGTATATCTGGAAATGGTGGTTGATTCGCTGCGGTGATCAATCCAAAGTTGTGATTTCCAGAGTAGAGACGAAGGTAATTGAACTGTTCGGACGATCAACCGATAGTTCAAAGTATTGTGCATTAAGTGCAACGCAATTTAAATGAGAAATTTGCGTTAGTGCATAATAATCATCGTGTGAAGTGTGAGACACTTGCGAAGAAGACGAACTCTTAGGCAACAGTCTGAAGAGTCGTGTAATTTGAATCGGCTAGCGAACAGCTGATTCGGCGTGTGAAGTACGAGGGACGTTTGGTCAACTGGAGAAGAGCTGTGAGGTGAATGCGACGATTCATCTTGTGTGCAACTGATTCACGGCAAGATACGAGTAAGGCGATTGGTGTGGTTGCTTCCATGACTGCATTTCAACCGTCTGATCAACATTCTTGACTGCGAAGAATCGGACGACGGAGAGAGCCGAAGACATTCGAGTTTCATACAACTCGACAGATAAGCGCAAATATAATATTTCCTAAGTAACTCGCCACACTAGGTAAATAGGATTGTTATTTGTTTGTGCATATGAATGATATTGAATAACTTTATATTATATATATTTCATAAGAACAGGGAGTTTGTTGAATTTGGAAGAATTTCTTGAGTAAGTTAAACCCAACCGATTAACCACTAGGATAATAAAGTGCCCTTTTACACGGGATACGACACAATGTAAGCGTCCGTTATAACAGACGTCGGGCACTAGCCCAGAGATGACGTTTCCTACAGTAAGTCTCTATGCGCCATTGTTCCAGCAATTACCACCGTCGTTGCATTACTTGTAATATGAAGAAAGCATCAGCCTACAGTGTATTCAGACTGGCGACTCACTATTTTGACATGAATATTGTAGACTTTTGCACTTCTGACATGAGTTTGGGTACGGTGGGGCATGTAATGAAGGAGCCTGTACTTGAGGAACATGTACACAGGTCAATTTACCTTGAAACCTATAGTAGCCAGGTGCAAAGAACTAGTATCACGCCGCACTATAATACTGATTATTTGCTGGCGTGATCGCTGTGTTGTAAGAAACTTTTACCCCCCCTCCCGAGAGGAGACCGGACTCAATCTCTGTCCGTCCTCTCCTCGGCCGACCATCCCCTCCCGACGTAGGCTTTGGCTCATTTCTGATTTCCCCTGTTTTGCACTTGGTTCAAGATGCACCCACCCTGTATAGAGCATAATCCGAGTAGGCCTATTATAGTTAGTCTTCAGTGCACAAACTTTTAGGATGGTGGACGAGGGTCGTGTGCAGGGATAGTCACACAGCCAGAAGAAAGCCATGTCTGCATAGGTGCAATCACGTCCTAAAAGTTGGGGGGGACCATAATGATTCACGTCCTAAAAGTTGGGGGACCATAATAATAAAGTTAGGGGACCACTCAAAAGTTGAGAGGGACGCGTCCCGTGGGTCCCATAGGGTGGTTGCGCCTATGCATGTCTACATGTTTTTCAAACTTCCATGTCCCTTCTCTACAATCAAGGCATGGGCGATGTGTTGATATGTAAGATAGGCGCGATGCTAACATGATATGAATCAGGCAACGGAAATTGTGATGTCCAATCAGTCTACCTGTGTGACATAGCTTGGTATCTCTTACAAAGTTTACTAAGGCAACAGAAGTTTGACTCAAGGCAACAGATGTAAGTGTACACAAGGGTCATGGCGTACCATCCAGTACTCAAGTGCTTGGCGTACCATCCACCCAAGGTCAACGTGCTGCTGCAGTCCTGTAAGCCTGATGTACAATGCGATGGTAACAATCATTGGATTGTACTAGGAAACACAAACTGCCATTGCAAGGCTTGAGAAATGTGATGGAAACCTTTGTCCTTAGAGCCACAAGTACTATCACAATACAAGAAACGCTCGTGAATAAGCTGGTGCCCTGCACTTGACATTAGGTAGATGAAGATAATTAGCTAATGAAGTAAATAGATGTTGCAAATCATCAAAAACATTCACCAAGCATTGTATGAAATAAGAAGAAGGCTTAATTCTCAATGGCAACCTAAGCACTGGGCTAGTGCCCGACGTCCTTTAAAACGGACAGTATGGAAAGTACTGATAATGTAGCACGAATCAATAAATAAGTTATCAGCCATGTTACTGCACCAAGTTGATGAGATTACTGAAACCACAACTTCATTTGTTGGGTTTTACCACTTTGGGCACTAATGGGTTAATATAAATTAAATTAGCGCAGGCATTGCCTCCGAGTAGAAATCTTGAAGGTGTGCTACATAAATGTTCGAAATAAATAAATGAATAAATAGCGGCATGGATGCAAACAAAACAC
Organism: Lumbricus rubellus; assembly: GCA_945859605.1. Classification (NCBI taxonomy): domain Eukaryota; kingdom Metazoa; phylum Annelida; class Clitellata; order Crassiclitellata; family Lumbricidae; genus Lumbricus; species Lumbricus rubellus. Next base: position 16,951,235 of record OX243818.1, read on the forward strand.
TGAAGGTCCATATTAGAAGAATATCATTACATTAGAACAGGAATAAAAATAATTGTTACACAATCTGATCAGAATGTAACAGATTGAAATACAGAAAATTATTCCCCTCATAATTTTATTAGAATGGAAAGTAACAGAAAGGATGCGATTAGATTGTATTCAATCAGATTAATAAGATCCAATTCGATTACATTAGATTCTAAAGATTAGATTTGACCTGTTGGCCAGTTGTTGTAGACATGTTGCGTTATGAAGGAAACGGAGTCACACGGATTGAAGAGAAATTCGTGGGTTTGACCCGAAACAAGAATCAGCTTCACGTTGATCTACAAACATAAGAAATTGCAAGTTTTGTATTGAAAACCACAGACAATCTGACATACATGCACACGTGAGAGGCTCTTAACACTTTGAGTACGACTGTGCACAAAAATGTATGTATGCATATTGCAGAACCTTTGACCTTTTGACCCAAAGGTTCAGTAGAACCCCGGCTGAAAACCACAAAACCACGGAAGTATGTACCATAAAAAATATTTGGTGCCTTTCATGGACTAATTGAAGCCAGTTTTAGTCTCATTGAGAGATTTCCTGGTTACTTGGTGCTACAATAATTACTCTTGAAAGGAAGATAGTATTACGCAGCATAATACCAGCAGATGCTTGGATGGACGAGCCATCTAAAGTCATCATTAACTCTATCCTTCTGGGGTTATTGCATGAGTACCAACATCAGATGAGAAATTTTAAAGAGGTGTCATTTGCTGTTGTCATATTTGTGCCCCAGCCAAAAGATCTTTCAACTTGAGCAACACCCTAATAATGAAAAGCGCAATAAAGCCTTAAAGATTAAAAGTCACGACTATACAAAGTTTTCATTTTTAAAAAGTCAAACATTTCAAAATAAGTAATGCAAAAATAAGTGTATGGTGTACCTTGTTCGGAGGTATCTGCCTGGACGTCATTTTTCTCCCTTGGAAAGAACGACTTGTATGGCCACCTTCCTCTGAAGCAATTTTCTACCTGAGGACAAATTCCCCCAAACGACAACTTTACGCAACCCAAGTTTTCAGGTCAGAGAACCCAACATCCACTGTCGACCCCACCTTGTCAGTTCTGACGTGGGATGGGGTCCCCGAACAACCCTAGAAGCCTGGCATCGCTCGAATTCGATCGACTGCTTTTAAAGTTCACAGGTCACGAAACGAACTACTGGGGGCAGCATACGCCTCCAACCCTGACCAGCTGGGCAACAATGGGGCGGACACACGCAATTTCCTATTTTCAACCTAGAAATCTCTTTCCATTCGTGGTCGAACACCTTCTCGATTCCGACAGAACTTGACGACAATCGGCGAAAATTCTCTGACTGCGAATTCTCGAAACTTATTAATTGAAAGACCAACCGTTTTGTAAATATCGATTCTCGTATAAAATATGGCGAAATCAGTTTGCATATCACTGTGTTTGTCTGTCGTCTCTCTCCCTACCTCTCCCTGTCTCTCCCTGTCTCTCCTTCCCTTTCTGTGCTTCGGCACGCATTCAGCTCCGCGAGGTCGTTGACTTATCTCGAATGTTTTAGTTCTATAGCGCTGTAATCACCGTTGACGGGGGCCTACGTTTCCCTTCAGGACCTTCACGGTTGATGTTACAAATGTAGGCCTAAGGGATGAGTTTTCGATTGTAAGGAAGGAGAATATTTGGGCGGAATGATGGACTGCCTATAGCCTGCTTAGATAATTTCGATACTGACAAAGTCTATTGACTTAAAAGCCTTTGGCTAATTGACGTAGGCCTGCAGTGAGCTACAGCGTCTATTACTTTAAAGGATCTGTAGGCTAAGTTATTGTGTTCGAGACCTATCGCCTAGGTAACTGTAGTGTAAGTTTAAAGTTGATAATTGCCCTGTAATTCTAGAACCCGTTTCTTTTGTTTTGCTTTGTTAGACGCTATAAAGATTCTTGAAAGAACAAACACAAAGTCAATCAGGTTGCAGTGAATGTGTTGTTTATTCACCAGTTCCGCTGTAGAAAAAATTTCAAAGAAAAATAAATATAAAAGCTGTAAAAGTCATCGAATAAAAAGTCAATATCAAAAGCTAGATGTTTTGTCCCGTTGGCTTTTAGACCATTTTGACGATAATAATAATAATGGTGGACAAAATAACAAATGACGTCATTTCACTTTCTTGTCAGAGACCGGTTGGCGTAGACCGATGATGATGATGATGTTGTTGTCCCGTTGCCTTGACGACCGGTTGTTCCTCTAGCGTTTCTTCGTCTTCGGCTTGCTCTTGGTGGAGGTCCTGGAGGTCTTCTTGGTCCTGGACGAGCTCCTCCCCTTCCTCTCGCGCTTGCGGTTCTCCGCCTTCGCCTTGTCCTGGAAGCCGTCCTTCCTCGTGTCCGACATGGACTTCCACTGGGCTCCGATGGCCTTCATCTGCTTGCCGAATCTCGCCTTGTCGACCTTCTTGTTCGCCAGTTGGTCTCGCACGTACATGTGGTAGCCAGAGACGGCCCGCTTCGGCTTCGGCTTCGATGGTTGAGCGCTGACCGAGCGTCCACGTCCCGACAGCACGCTTCGGGATCTGCTGCGGCTCGAGCCCGACGAGCGCCGGGAGGCCGAGCGGCTACGGGACCTCCCGTGTGACTTGGAGGCTGCCCGTCTCGACCTCGAGGCTCCACGGGATTTCGAAGCATGGCGTCGCGACTTCGAAGCTCCACGGGATTTCGAAGCATGGCGTCGCGACTTCGAAGCTCCACGGGATTTCGAAGCATGGCGTCGGGATTTCGAGGCTCCACGGGATTTCGAAGCATGGCGTCGGGATTTCGAGGCTCCACGGGATTTCGAAGCATGGCGTCGGGATTTCGAGGCTCCACGGGATTTCGAGGCATGGCGTCGAGATTTCGATGATGATCGTGCCCTGGAGGTGCTGGATTTCCTAGAGCCTGCCATGTTTCAAGGTTTCGAAGAGAGTTTGCGAGTGAGGGAGAGATAGAATGTTGGAAAGAAGCGAATGTTGAGTTTGCGTCCGTCTCCTCCGAAGGCTTTTCGATGACTGACGAGTAAACGTCCGATCGTGGCCGATCGTGATTGGCTGGCGAAATGACGTCACAATAGAAATTGGTCTAAAAAAATATG
>OX243818.1:16956875-16989375 GCA_945859605.1 Lumbricus rubellus
GATGATGATGATGATGATGATGATGATGATGATGATGATGATGATGATGATGATGATGATGATGATGATGATGATGATGATGATGACGACGACGACGACGACGACCATAGGCGTACGAGGCGGGGGTGCAGGGGGGGGCAATTGCCCCCCCAAATTCGGGCAAGTTTGGTGGGTTTTTTGGGGCAAAAAGTCGCGGACAACTAAAAAAAAAAAAAAAAGGTCGTCAAGTTTCGGGCAAGTCTGGTTTTTCGGACAGAAAAATCGCAGACGACTAAAAAATAAAAAAAAAAAAAAAGGTCGTCAAGTTTCGGGCAAATCTGGTTTTTCGGGCAAAAATAGTCGCGGACGACCAACTTTTTGGCCGGATAAATTTTTCGGGCAGAAGTTCAATCTTTGCCCCCCCACTTCTGAAACCTCCCGTACGCCTATGACGACGACGACGATGTTCTAGAGCCGACTTTTGAATAAACTGGTGCTCTGCACCTGGCTTTCGATTTATAAATTTGGGGATTACGACTACGATTAGCCTACTATAGATTCAGCTGTTTTCATTCACAACTCCCTGCCCCTCCCATGAGGTCACTATAATAGTCTATACACCCGTATGCAATGGTAGGCTACTAGCCTACTCGACCCAGACCACATATATATGTTGTACGATTTGCTAAGTGTTTCTATTATTTATTTCTTCTGTAAACTTCTGTGCGTTTCCTATAGCACTCTAATCTAGCAAAGAATGGTCTTACTGACTTACTAGACTGGACCTGACCAGACTTTTCCCAACATTGAAGTGACTGGGGTGAGCCCTGCACTTGATAAATGACCGAGGGCAATGGAAGTTATTTGTTCGTACCCGTCGCCGCCAAAAGGCTATCGTCCGCGGAACAGATGATAAAATTAATGCTCTCACAATCAATAATAATAAAATTATATTGTCATCACGCTTTATCTGCCCAGTGCTTGACTTAATATTGTAGATCTGTACAGGGGCGCAACCAGGAAATTTTCCTGGGGGGTGCTCAGATGGTGCGAAGTAGCGAGTGCCAAAGGAACTTGCTTGATTGTGTAATCTTAAAGACCGAATGACCCCTACCCCCCCCCCCCTACACACCAAAAACTCATCGGATTTGGAAAAATTGCGTGGGTCACTTTTTTAGCCTGGGGGGTGCTCAAGCACCCCCCAGCACCCCCCCCCTAGTTGCGCCACTGGATCTGTAGGCCTAAGCCTATTAGGCCTATCCTTTATCATAGGCTATTCTGTTGACCAGTTCAGCCAAAGCCTATCATAACAATTATTATCTCCTGCTCAATTTGAATGGTAGAATGAAAGGGCAGGTCGATGCTCGAGCCTTCTATTATTAGCAGGCTCTGCTGTTGAGGCCATGTAGATTGTGGATTTGGGATAAACAAACATCCACAAAGAGCTTTCAACCGCGATGCAATACATCCGTCAAACTTGGCGCCGTTCTTTCCGCATCGTGAAAATCTAGGTCATAATTAGCTTAAATAATAAATCACGTGACCTAATGACCGTATCGTCATTGGCCTAAATGCGAAATGAAATCTAGAACAAGACGCCATTGGTCAAAATTTGGGTTGCGGTTTTAAAACGGACCAATCGCGTTCGCTCTCCATCGTTTCGCGTTTAACAAGCGTCAGTTGATAGTTTGGAGGTGTGTAAGGAAGAAAGGGTCAGTTTATTCGCGTAAGTGCAAATGGTTTGTTACAGATTTTAAACAAATTTCGTGTAAATTCGTTATCGGATAATCGGAACTTAACATCTCGTTTCCTTTGTGTAGGGTGTTGTGTCTGTAGTCTGTAGAAGAAAGTGGCTAGGCGCAGTGCGTTTGCATACGTGCGCGTAGACAGGCAAACGGGTGGCGTACATATTGCATTGTAAAATGTCGTCTAAATTTGCGCTTAGAAACTAAAAATGGCATTCTAACGATTAAATATTCGATAAAAGATATAGAATTTGGCAATTTCGTTTGATCTGCGCGAAGAATGATGCGCGCGATCGTGGATTTTTGACTGTTTTTGGGTCGAAGCGGGTCCACTTAGCGCCGTGCCTTTGTGTGTGGAGAAGCCATTACTGTGTTGAAGTCCACTAAGGACGAAGCTGTAATGTCAAAGCAATGCATAGGAACGGTCAGGGTGGGTCGGAGAAAATTCCCGTTGCTGGAAAGGGGCGGCCTGGCCGCTTCGTCTGCCACGGTCGGTCGATCGAAGAGGGATTTCAACGGGGAGTTTCATTCACGAAGTGGTCGAGGTCGAGCGAGCCGACGCGTAATTTAGGTCGACAACGCGTCGCCATTTTAGCCACGCATTTCACCATTAGCCATCGCTTTAACACGGACTCCAATGCACAGTGCGTCCGTCCTATGTTATTAGATGGGAACGTGGGTATACCGTATAACCGATGGCACCCACTTTAGTCCCTCGGGGGCGAATTTGTACCCTAGGTGATGATAAAATAGGTCGATTTAGGTATTTCTTTGTTCGTCAGAACCGGTTTAAACCGGTTTTTTTGCGGAGGATGGCCAGATTGTGCGTTTTGCGTCTTCCCTGTGTTGGTTTTGCTAATGGTTCCACACACTTTTTGGGAGTGGTTGTATTGCTGAGGCAGGATATGTGAGGTTTATAGGAAATAATATTGCTCAGATGTTACTGTGAGATATAGAATTTACAGGAAATGATCTCGTAGAAGGATAATTACTTGAAGCTTCATTCCCATATTTTATATTTAGTAATTAGTAAGTGTGTAATATTTAACAAAGTTCCTGTGACATGCTGAATAATTGAAGAGTTATAATAATTATTATTTTCAGAATGACTTTATAAAAATGTTGGCAATTTAAAAGGAAATTAATGTTTCATGTAATGTTGATACATGTATCATTATAGATACTGCAACTCTGCATGCTCCTCTATCTCTGAGTATCTCAAATATTTAGCAAAGGCCATTAGGCCTCTATCAGTTGATAATAAGTCTTGGTATTTAGGTTATGAAAATGTGTTTAATCACCGAACACCTATTATTTTTAGGAATTAATTTTAAATTCGGAGCTGATTCTAAAGTTCATCTCTGGCACTCAAATTAGATGGGAAGAACTTTGTGACAGGTGATACTGTCTCCTCCATGCTAGGATTAAAAAATCCTGGTTTGTCAAATCAACTTGGAAGTTCTCTGGCTATGTGCTACTTAACCCTTTACTCGTTTGCTCTGAGAATATTCGTTGAAAACACGGGCTTAACGGGGGGAAATGAACGGGTAAAGGGTTAATGGCCATATTGTGGCTAATTTGATCTTATCGCTAGAGTTTGAATCCTTGGTAGTTTTTTAATGTGCTGTTGCCCAACAAATTGGGTTCTGCATTTTTTAGATTAGCTGTTCTGCTGAAAGTGCATGAAAAATTTGGAATAAAAGCAAGATATTGGCACTATTGAAAGTGTTACACCATGGAGTTTTCAGAGTCAACACAAATAATAATCCTGTTTGTATATGGTCTTTCAGTTATCTCTGTTGAGCTAAACTCTAACCACATACAAAATGGGGAAAGATGGAAAGCCGCGTGGGAAGATGTCGTCGTATGCTTTCTTCGTGCAGACTTGCCGTGAAGAACACAAGAAGAAGCATCCTGGAGAGCAGGTTGTCTTTGCAGAGTTTTCCAAAAAATGTGCGGAGAAATGGAAGGTGAGTTGCTGTCATGTCCGTTCTAGTTGTGTTCGTTTCATTGTGATCATAGTTGTGAAATAAATCTGCAAAGTTCTGTCTCTATCAGTCAATATATTTACAGAATTTTTTATCCCTTCAGCAGCAAGTTCAGCTATGTGATTTATAAAACGAAGTACTTGTCATTGTAAAATCGTAACAGATTACGAATGTTGTGATCTTTAATTTTTCAAAATAGCTGTAAAACTGTATAACAAGCACTGTATGTTGAAAATAATCTGTTACAGAGGTGCACAAAATTTAATTTCAACACAAAGTTATTTTACAGCAGAAGTTATAATTTACAGCAGATATTTGGTATAAGGGCCAAATTTTTCCACGTTCATAGTTAGCACGTATGCTGTATGCATCTGACGGTTTGTGTAGGTACACCATATTTGCCTGAGCAGGCTATGTAGCAATTTTTATTAACCACTTTTGCATTACATCGCTTTATGCAAAGGATTTCTTATAATCCAAAAATACAGTCTGTGTATAACTGAACCGCAGTTCTTGCATGTATCTTGCTAGATTTTTCACACACTACACTACTTTTAACTTTACCACTGCCTTTAACTCTAACAGGCTTTTCTGTGTATTAATGCTTCTACGTCTTGTATTTTTTTTATCTATTCATTACTTTTACCTTGTTAAACATACATAAACCTGTCCCTTATTCATTAACTTTACTATCTATTGTGCTTGGGTTACTAATTGTGATTTACTGTTGCTGATCTGTTTCAGGCCATGAGTGCCAAAGAGAAGCGGCGATTTGAAGAGATGGCAGAGAAAGACAAAGTCAGGTTTGAGCATGAAATGGCCGATATGCCCAAAGGAGCAAAAGGTGTGAAGGGTGGAAAACGCAAGCGAACAAAGGACCCCAATGCCCCGAAACGCGCTTTGTAAGTAACCTTGCTGTAAATGAACCATTATTGCTAAATGAACTACCTAATTATTTAAAAATTTATATTGAAGTTAAACTGTACAATATCGTGTTTAATCATAGATGTAAAAAACGATGGAAACGGAATAAAAAACGGAAAAAACCTCGTTTTATTCGAAAAAATAAAAAACGGAAAAAAACGACAAAAAAACGGAGACGGAAAATAATTTGACTTTTTACATCTTAAAATGCATTTTAGATATAAAACCCTTGTTTACTTTCTACATTGATCACTTAAATGATGACGCTAAACAATTAAATAATGACATCAGTTAGCTGAAACCTTGAGATTGGGCTGAAAACGTAAGGAATATCAGGAAAAAATTAAATTAAGAAAAATTATAAGAGACAAAGAATAAGTAAATGGCGTTACATAAAAAATAACAAACGGAATAAAACGATGGAAAAAATAAAAAACGTCGAAAAAACGACGTTTTTTGGGAGTGAATAAAACGAAAAAACGTTTTAAACAACTATGTGTTTAATGAACAGAACAGAGTGGTTACATTTTTCTGTGACATGAAATGTAAAAATTCTTACAGTTTTGAGCTACTTGTTGTTATCCATAAATTTTGCTAAAATGTGTAACTAAATCTTGTTGACCTTTTGAAAAGCTAAATAATCTTCGTTTAATTTCAAACTGAAACACCGCAGTATGATTACAATTCATAGTATGAACAGGTTATAACAAGTTATCACTTGAGTATAATTTAAATGTCTCTCAGCCTTGCAAGGTGGCCATCACATCCTGCTCATTTTACCAGTGCCAACTCGAAAGTTGAGTGGACCTTTGGAAAGGTAGCGTTAAGTGGTCTACAGCGTTCTACACCAATGCGCTCTTTGTTCCAAAGTGTTGTCGTTACCCCAAAACTGTTCCCCTTATTGTTTCTGCATCGATTTTGCCTATCAAGTTATTTTGCAATTAATTTTTGTTTTGTTTTTACAGTTAAATTGCAATGCATATGGTTATACTTGTTTTTTAACAGATCTGGATTCTTCTTCTTCTGCAACGAGGAAAGGTCAAAGGTGAAGGCAGTCTTTCCCAGCTACGGTGTTGGAGATATTGCCAAGGAGCTCGGCAAGAGATGGGAAGTCTGTCCAAACAAGCCCAAGTTTGAAGCCCTCTCTACTAAAGACAAGCAAAGATATGAGCAGGTGTGACATTTTAATCTTTCTGTTTTTGCAATTTGTTTAAACTTGCTACGTTTTTGTGAATTTTTAGCGTTAATTGGTACTGATGATTGGGTTTGAAGAAAGGAACAATTCTGTAACGACGTTGAGCAGTGCAAGCCCTTTTTCTTCGAATAGTACATAGAATATAGAATATAGAGCCATATGGTGCCAGTTCAGTCGTCTGTCTTTTTGGGTTGTAAATCGGTACCAATGCATGTGGGAATCTGAAATCTGTGTTCTGTAGGTTAATTGCAGCTCTGTGTCACCTTGTACAAGATAGTTTGGCCATTGGACTATGCATCAGTGTAATCAGATGTAACATTGTACGTTATTCATACATGTGTATTTAATAATAATTTTCATTTATTTTATTTATATTTATTTATATGCGTCTCACACATTGACTGTTCAGAGCACGTAATTGTAGGGGTGGGGTAAAGTATTATGCCTTTATTACTGACAGTTCTGTAGTGAGATTGCATGATATGATGACAGACGACAGCAAGTTTAATAGGAGTAGAATTTAACAGTTGGCATCCTGCAGGGCTCTCAGCTGTACTGCTCATTTTGCAGTCTTCTGCTAAGGAGTTGAGGTCATCCACTAGGGAGTTGAAGACTGAGTCAACCTTATGGGGGGGGGGGGGAATTGGTTGGTAGATCTATATCAAACCCATAACCTGCTAATCTTCCATTTAGCATGTACCTTGAGGTGTGTTACCTTGACCATGTTAATATATTTTCTGTCGCTTTGTTACTTATTTTGTGTTGAAAATGTGATTGTAGGAAATGATAGTATACAGAGGCGGTGGTGGTGGCACTCCTGCTGCCGGCGCCAAGAAAGCGAAGACGCAAGAGAAACCAGCTCCGAAGCCAGTAGCAGCAGGTGGGGACGATGAGGAGGAGGAAGACGAAGAGGAGGAGGAAGAGGAGGAGGAGGAAAGCGATTAAACGAAATTCCTTGCGTAATTGACAATTTTGAACGAAACAGTTTTTGTTTTGATGGGTTGGGACTGTCGCACGATGGGTCGTCGACCAGACACTTTTAAGCGTTTTATTGATTGATTGCTAAAGTTGGCAGCATGTTAGCATGAATTTGGACAGGTTACTTATTTATTCTCAGTAGGGGCTACGATACATTGAAGGGTGTGATTGGAGTTGCAGCTCGGCCATCTTGTTAGATATGTTGTGTACAGGCACTTATATAATATGACAATTGTTCTCTGGCATAAATAATATGCTGTCCAAAGAAATTTATGTTGTCAGCAACCTTGGCAATTTTATTGCTGACATTGTTTTAGACTTCACTTTGGCAACGTTGCTTTCCTGATGCGCTTCTATCGAAAACTCATGCTGCATTTCTGAGCTTCCTACAAGGTGTGATGTCGGTGTCGCCTGCCTTGGTTTCGATTTTTAACGCTTTGGTGGTAAAATTCAAATAGCGAGCGTTTCTGCTGCTCTTCGTGGAAAATCCTAAAGCTATTTTAACCAAGGTTTAAGTCTGTTGGAGTGACTTTGTTATGTGTGGTATGGCTCAAATCTCCTGCAACCCCCTGCTAAGGGAGTGGCAGTCAAGTCATTGATCATGCAGCCAAGTGTAGCCCAGTTTTTTTATCATTTGTAACTTGCGGTTTAGAGGATTTTGTTGCGCTTGTAACGAAGGCCATATTATCGTTTGTGATTACTCTGTGACTGCCATGTTGTTAGTTTACAGTTGCAATTCGTTACATGAGGTACACTAGAAATTCTGTGTTACGGTAATTACAGTGCATGTACAATTGCAATTGAGTAATGTCTGATTGGACAGCAAAAGTCGGATATTTCCTAGAATAAGTTTGATGTCCTTTCAATTGCTGATCATAAATTAGTTTATGTGGTTATATTTTTGTCTGTTTCTATGTGTTTTTAATTTTTTATATGCACTGTGCTGGAACAATCCTGCCTTTACTCACTTGCTTTGCTAAATAGTAGATATTAATCTGCACTTCTGAGGACTAGGTTCATATTAGGAACTGACTGTGAAACCTTAGGCTATGCAATGCATGTAGTATCATTCAGCCGGGACTTCATGATAGTTATGCTTTGGCGGTTAAACAGTACTACAGTACTACGGTGCTGTCGAGGATGAGACTGTTAAAGTTGAAGTGATGATTCCAAGGCTGATGAAAACTAGAGACCGATCCGATGTGTTTGCTGTACCTTGACTGGATGGAGCATCTACAACAAATGTCATTGAAAACCTTATGGAAGTCTTCATCTCGCCACTAGCTATTAAGACTTTTCGGTTGGGGACCGACCACTGGCAGACGGTAGCGACTAGCGAGGTCAGTGCCATAATAATTATGACAATTTATATGGCGCCGCACGATACATGCATGTATCATTGTCGCCATTGTGTGCTGCGATAGTCACATAGTAAATCTAGTGGTGAACAAACCTGTGGCTAGACACAAAGCTCATGATTAAGCTGCCCTGCACTTGTCTTTTGAGTGGCACTTTAGAAATTTGGAGGTTTAAGACGATGTGTCAGATTGGGTGACATGATACACAGGCCTTTTGTGTGTTCACCATTTTTGTGATGCCTATTATTAAAGGCTGACCGAAATCAATTTTACGTGAATGCACCGAGATTGTCGATGGCAAGGTCTCCAAAAGCAAAAGTTCAACTAGGCTTATGAGTAAAGTACTATTTTCGCTTCAGACAGTAGCTTACCCGATGATGAGTTAGGTCGTATGCTGACGGGGGTCATGTCGTCATTCAGTTGAGACAATAATGTGGCAGTGCTAGTTCGCTTGATGCTTTCGTTGGTCATAGAGACGGATTTTGAAGAAACTGAAACACGCACACTAACTGTTGTGTTTACTCAATAAATATAATTAAACTAGCGATCAAAAGTAGAAGCTTGTGCTGCAATATTATGATAATATCCTGATTCAGCACGTTTGTAACTAAACAAGGCCTACATATAAAACGGGACACGGATATCGTGAAGGTGGTAATTGAATGCATGCATGGGGACTCGCCTGCACGAAGGTCAGAAAGATTCGTGTTCGATAGCCTATCGTTAGCCTCTTAGACTCTAACTTCAACGGGAGGGGGGGAATGTTAAAATGGGGGTAGATTAATAGATTAGTTTCTTGACTATTTCGTCCATCTCTTCCTCATTTTGTCCATTAGAAATCAACTAATTCCATCCACCGGTTCATTTCTGAGCTGCATGTACTGGACCATACGTACGTACCGGTACGGGGCGGTCTTTCGAGGTCGACACTTCGTTTCTGACCGTGCCCGGTACGAGTACGAGCCCAGACGGTCACCCTGTAGTTTTGATTCGATCGAAGAAGACCGGTGATGTTCAGCTGTGTAGCTCTCCATCCATCCACGTGGACCTCATCCACTTTCCCAGAGTAGTTCGAGTCTTTCAGCGGAATTATTGCTGAAAGGTTAAGAAGTCTCAGCTTTCACATTTTAGTTATGACATTCTAATCATGGTTTGTTACATTGCGCGAAATTGTGTGGACGGTAAAGTAAAGTATTAAAGTAAGATAAGCTCAATAATTAGCCATGAGGTATAGCCATGGGTGATGGGGATATTGGTAATGTATGTGAGCCCTGAAGTAGGATAAGGTAAGGCACTAAGCCTAGGTGTCCATTAGCCCTGAAGATAAAGTAGGATAAAGTGTCCATTTGGCCAGAAATAAACTAAGGTAGCCTACATATAAGGCAAGCAAGTCCTTGTTGGGTACAGGTTACCTTAGGACTAGAAAAAAGACACGAGAGGTAAGTCTACATGTAGGCTATGTAAGTTATTCCTATTGTGAAGGTGATAAAATATTTTGGACATAATTAAGTCGTATAATGTAATACCATTAGGCCTATAGATACTTTATCATTACGATGGTCGTTGTGTGACTTAACTAGTCTACTTATAGGATTAGACTACAGGCTTCTTTACAGTAAAGTAAATGCTAAAGCAATGTAACGTATGTGAAGAATAATTAAAAGGATATGCATCTCAAAATACAGAAGGCAATTGCATTCAAGCTAATACAATAGCCTAGATTATAATAGTCATTCCAAAAGGCAACATATAGGCCTAGGGCCTAAGCTTTAAAAAATTAAAATAAGAGTGATTTCTTTTACCCGTTGTCATAACTATGTATCCAATGATCAGACCATTTGGCTCTTTAGGGGCCAACCAATTCACTTCCGTACAATAATTGTCATCTGGATTAATTCGGATCTGGATATCCTCCACAGGACCTGGAACTGAACATTTGTCGACCAGACAAGCAAGATATAGGCCTAGGCTATACGCGCCACAAAACCAGAAAAGATCAATGCATGCATTTTTTTAAAATTCACGTTCTATGCTGATTAAATTTACGAGTTGTCACGACTGGCATTAGAATAATTAATTTTTAGTAAACAGTAGTAATTTAAAATTTGAAATGACACTATACTCTTTAATTGTTTCGTTTACATTACAAAACTTATATTTAATAAAAAGGAACCAGTACGTAAAGTAAAATAGAAAACTTTATGCTTATAAGCTTAGGCCTACTCAATTAACATCAGCGACATGCAGCCATGTTCAAAACGTCGAAACCCATAAATTCCCCTCAAAATTACCATTTTACTCGCACATAAAAAGACTGCATTACCTCCTTCTTTCGTCATGAATGTGATGACGTTACTTGGCGGCCCTTCGTATCGTGCGTTCAGGGCGACAACCTCGGCCCCATAGGTAGTGAACGGGGCCAGACTGAAGATATGTCCGGTGCTCGCCTTATGTCTTTTATGTCGCAGTGTAGCGTCTTGTTTCCAGCACGGTCCTGGTTCGCGGTAGATGATGCTGTGCTGTCTCAGACTGGACCGACCATACTTCGTCGACCAGTACTGGATCTGTGACGGTAAGTATAAGAATCGACGGACCTATGACGGTTCATGATGACGGTGAAAGGGCAGTTGTTGGTGTATGTATGTATGTATGTATGTATGTATGTATGTATGTATGTATGTATGTATGTATGTATGTATGTATGTATGTATGTATGTATGTATGTATGTATGTATGTATGTATGTATGTATGTATGTATGTATGTATGTATGTATGTATGTATGTATGTATGTATGTATGTATGTATGTATGTAGGTATGTATGTATGTATGTATGTATGTATGTATGTATGTATGTATGTATGTATGTATGTATGTATGTATGTATGTATGTAGGTATGTATGTATGTAGGTATGTATGTATGTATGTATGTATGTATGTATGTAGGTAGGTATGTATGTATGTATGTATGTATGTATGTATGTATGTATGTATGTATGTATGTATGTATGTATGTATGTATGTATGTATGTATGTATGTATGTATGTATGTATGTATGTATGTATGTATGTATGTATGTATGTATGTATGTATGTATGTATGTATGTATGTATGTATGTATGTATGTATGTATGTATGTATGTATGTATGTATGTATGTATGTATGTATGTATGTATGTATGTATGTATGTATGTATGTATGTATGTATGTATGTATGTATGTATGTATGTATGTATGTATGTATGTATGTATGTATGTATGTATGTATGTATGTATGTATGCATGCATGCATGCATGCATGCATGTATGTATGTATGTATGTATGTATGTATGTATGTATGTATGTATGTATGTATGTATGTACGTATGTACGTATTTACGTATGTACGTATGTATATAATGTACGTATGTACGTATGTACGTATGTACGTATGTACGTATGTACGTATGTATGCATGCGTGAAGATTCATGTGCCTATATGCATTGTATGTATGCACGCAGGTATGTTCACAAGTATGCATGCATAGTATGTATGTTTTGTATAGATGTTTGCATGTATACATATTGAATGCATGCATACATGCATCAGACACCGACGTCATAATATACACATGAACATACATGTATGCAATCATGCATGCATGCATACATGTATTATAGATGAAAGAGAAGATGAAGTGATTTTCATGAGGATGGATGAGACTGACCTTGTATCCTCTGAAGAATCCTTGCATTCTCCACGGTCCTGTGTTGACGGAATCCCAAAGGAAATCAGCTGTTGATGACGTCACTTCCTTTCCAGCATCCAGACGGAAGTTGCGTGGAACCTCCAATGGAACTGGAACAGAAACAATCTGGCTCTCAATTCATTATGCACACCTTTTAATTGATGAGGGGGGGGTTTCTTCGGGGGAGAATTTCTGACGACCTTTTTTAGTCGTCACTACATTTTTCATTGGGGGGGGGGTGTTTTCATGGTTTTATTACATGGTTTTTACACCAAGTGCTAGTAAATGCGTTATATTATTTTTTACATTTTCGATTTCTAGGGGGGGAGGGTTCAAAC
Source organism: Lumbricus rubellus (assembly GCA_945859605.1). NCBI lineage: Eukaryota > Metazoa > Annelida > Clitellata > Crassiclitellata > Lumbricidae > Lumbricus > Lumbricus rubellus. The sequence continues at coordinate 16,969,113 of OX243818.1, forward strand.
ACCCAAAACATTCTCCTAGCTACGGCATTGAGTCTATACTCCAAGATCGGTGTCTGCTAATAGCAGAGCTGAGCCATCGAAGTGTGGCAGCAGTTGCGTTTTTCCATAGGAGCCACATTCTCAGCCACTCATCTTCATTAGACTCGTTTCCATTTTTCCCATCAATTCCATCTCGATCCTTTTAGCGTGTTAGCACACAGCCACCATGGTCACCATGGTCACCATGGTCACCATGGTCACCGGTCATCTGTGCGGACGCTTTAAGGCATTTATATAGAGCCTTTTAAGGACATCTCACAATAGATCGGACAGGGTGGCGGGTGGGCAAAGTGGATCGAGGCACAATGGGGGACAAAGGGATGGAGGGTTTGAAAGGGGGTTATCAGCATGATGAATAGTTCTGTCAATGTATTTCAGAGTGTGTGTATATCAATATCCGAATGAGTGGACGTACGTCTCTATGCTTCTGTTATCATAGAAGAAGTTACTTTCTGTCTGTCTGAGTCTGTCTGTCTGTCAGTCTATTTGTCTGTTTGTCTGTCTGTCTATCTGTCTATCTGTTTGTCTGTCTGTCTGTCTGTCTGTCTGGCTGTCTGTCTGTCTGCCTGTCTGTCTGTCTATCGGTCTGTCTGGGCGCCCGCATAATGAGGGAGCACATAGAAAAGTTACATCTATTTCTTTAACTACTCCTTTTTAGTATAATAATCTTCACACATATAAACACTAACGACACCAACGATACACAAAGTGGAAAGCAAAATTTACATTTCAAAACCTTTATGAAAATACTTAGGCTACAGTCATGTGCTCTTAATTTCCTGCTTTGCATTCATCAAGCTCTTATATAAAAAAAACTTAACAGTGACCATAATGTTTATATTTTGCCTCATCTTTGCACAACTGTCTGTCTGTCTGTCTAACAGTCTAACTGTCTGTCTGTCTAACTGTCTGTCTGCCTGCTTGTCTTTCTGTCTGTTCAACTGTCTGTCTGTCTGTCTGTCTGTCTGTCTGTCTGTCTGTCTGTATGTCTGCCTGTCTATCTGTCTGTCTGTGTGTCTGTGTGTCTGTCTGCCTGCCTGTCTGCCTGCCTGTCTGTCTGTCGGTCTGTCTGAAATTTCTCGCCGATCGATCTATGAAGAATCGATCTTCCTAATGGTCAGCTGCAGTCGGTCACTACCGTAAATCGAATCTACGTCCGATGATAGAATGACCGACGAAGAAGCGATGTCGCACGAGACGGATATAATATAGGAATACCGTAAACCATGGAAGAGACGCCAATCACGTCAAAGTGTTGCCACTCGATTACCGTAGACTGCGGAAGAGTGGTCACGCAACAATAACCGGCGTTTTACAAGTCGCTCAAAACCTATTTTTTAGCTGTGGCTGGGCTGGGAGTGCCTCTGAGTAGGTTTCTTGAAGGGGCGCTATATATATTCTCGAAATGAATGAATGAATGAATAACCGAGTCAGTAGCCGATGCATTGGCGAATTTTAGGAGTTATAATGTCTTACGTACAGATCTTGAGAGAAGGCAAGCAATAAAAATCAAATTGATTTTGACTCACTTAAATAAAATAGATGTATTTTTCTCTCATTCATAAATTTATATAGCGTCTGTTCAAGGTAACTATGCTCACTATTCTCCGTCGCCAGAAACAAATACATTCATTTATCCATTCAAGTATATTTATATAGCGCCCCTTCAAGACGTCTACTCAGAGGCACTCAATGAACCCCGGTAGCCACGGCCAAATATAGTACGCTATAATCGCTACCTGATTGATTGATTGATCGATCGATTGATTGACTGACTGATTGATTGATTGATTGATTCATTGATTCATTGATTGAAGCGCTGATTACCGTCTTCTCCTGAATACCCGATGGTCACCTTTGGTGGTGACGCCGCATGTCCAACGTCATTAACGGACAGCACAGAGATCTCGTACGACCGGTAGATCGGTTGCCCATCGACCGTCAGAGAGGCCGGGGTTCCGTGGTCGTGGTCGTCTGCCCTCACCGCCTGCTCGTCGAAGTCACCGACTGCAGCCAACGAACCCGTCCCGTCGTGACGACGCCATCTCACAAGGTAGTGAAAGCCTGGAGCGTTGTGCTCCATCTCAGGAAGGGGCTGAAACGAAAAGCATATAATTTTATTGTGTGAATAAATAGTTTATTTAGGTAGGGCACTAATTATATGCTGTATAGAATAGAATAGAGTGGGATAGAATAAAATAGGGTGGGATAGAATTATAGACGAGAATCAAAATTATATAATTGTTGCCTTTTACGGGCCTACTATAATTATAGTAAACGCTGTATTGCTCAAGTTCTAGAATGGGCAACACCGTCAGGGCCGGATTTGAGCAGAGTGAAGCCCTAAGCAATTTCAATTGTGAGGCCCGATTAAGGATAAAAACAGAAAAAATGCATATTTCTAGATCTAAGTATATTCCTAATGCATATTGCGCCAATAATCCATGTTTGATCAACTACTGTTAGTCTCTAACGCAGTGGTTCCCAACTTTTTTTTTACTTCATGGCCACTTTTTCTAAGTTGAAGGACATTAGGGGCCACATGGCTAACATCCAATTAACTAAAAGTATACAGGCCTAAAATTGTTATAATTGAATCAAAATTGAATGTCTCATGTTATTTATATTTTCTATTCTGTACAAATTGTCAATATTTATAAGTTACAATTTATAAGCCACTGAATGTTTTTCTTAAGCTCACTTTTGGAGGCCCCCCAGATTCCGGAGACCATAAGCAGTTGTTTAGTTGGATTACATGTAAATCCGGCTCTGAACACCGTGCAAGCGACAGAAGCAGAGACAGAAGCAGATACAGACAGGCAGAGAGGTATACAGACAGAAAACAAAGATACAGAGATGCAGAGAGAGAGAGAAACAGAGACAGAGCTAGAGACAGAGAGCCAGAGACAGAAACAAAGGCAGAGGTAGAGAGACAGCAGAGACAAAAACAGAGACAGACAGACATACAGAGAGAGACTGAGACAGACACAGAGACATAAATGGAGAGGAGACACAGGGAGATATATACAACACAGCAGAGCAGAACAGAGTTGTCTATAAGCCCACGTCGTGGGACGCGGTGGTGTAGTGGTGGCGTCGTTGCCTTGAAGCCGGAAGGTTCGAGGTTCGAATCCACCTCGCCGCGTAAGGACTTTGGACAATTCTTTCACTCACAATTGCTTAGCGCTTCGGCGTGAAACTCCGATGCAGTGTCGGCTCTGCATTCGGGAGCGCCTCTGAGTAGCGAGAGCTTGAAGGGGCGCTATAGCAAGTGCACATACAAACAAACATCAGGACTTTATTCACCTCCCAGACGATTGTCAGCGACCTCGGTTTCCTGTTGACGGTGCAGACATCCTTAGGGTTGAGATGAGGAACATCGGGTGGGGTGGAGCAGATCTCCCTCGTCGGGTCACTCGGACGACTTCTCCCCCCAACGACGACACTCTGTGCAATCACTCGGAACGAGTAATTGCCCCACGGCGATACAGCGATTCGCTGATGCATGCGGTCACGTGGTACCGGATGTATCTTGGCAACGAGCCAGACTTCCGGTCGAAAGGAAGTGTTGTACTCGATGATGAAGTGGACGATGGGAGAGGATGGGGTGTTGTTGTCCCCTACGATGGGGTAACTCCACTGAAGTTGGGCGACACGATCACTGCACGAAGTGAGACGAACGTCGGATGGGGAGGAGAGAAGAAGGTCTGCAACTGCGAATGAATGAATGGATGTATGGATGGATGAATGTATATAGATGGATGGATGAATGATTGGATGAATGGATGAATAGATGAATTCGTGAATGAATGGATGAATGAATGGATGGATGAATTGGTGAATGGACATATTAATGGATAAATGGTTGGATGAATGGATGCATTGATGAATGGATGGATGGATGGATGGATGAATGAATGGATGGATGAACGGGTGAATGTACAAATGAATGGATGAATGGATGAATAAATGAATGGATAGATGGATGAATGGATGTTTGAATGAATGGATAGATGAATGAATGGATGAATGGATGAATTAATTAATTGATGAATGAATGAATGAATGAATGAATGAATGAATGAATGAATGGTTGGATGGATGAATGGTTCGATAAATTGATGAATGGATGAATGAATGGATGAATTGATGAATGGATGAATGGATCGATAAATTGATGAATGGATAGACGGATGAATGGATGAATGAATGGATGGATGAATGGATGAATGAATGGATGGATGAATGGATGAATTAATGAATGAATGGATTAATTTATGAATGAAGGAATGAAATGATGAATGAATGAATGTATGTATGAATTGATGAATGGATCGATAAAATGATGAATGGATAGACGGATGAATGGATGAATGATAGGATGGATGAATGGATGAATGAATGGATGGATGGATGAATGGATGAATTGATGAATGAATGGATTAATTTATGAATGAAGGAATGAAATGATGAATGAATGAATGTATGAATTGATGGATAAATGGATGGATGAATGGATGAATTGATGAATGAATGAATGAATGAATGAATGAATAAATGAATGAATGAATGATTGAAAAATAGCGAATTAAAAAACTAAAGAAGAACTAGCGGATGAACGACAGAAAGAAACAAACAAACAATCAATCAATCAATCAATCGACCGATGAATGAAGGAAAGGATAGTCAGGCAGACAGACACACGCGCATACACACGCCCACACACGCCCTCACACACACGCACGCACACACGCATAGACACGCACAGAAAGAGAGATCATAAAGAAACCCAACAAAGGACCATTAGTTCCCAAATTCCCCGTTCGATCCTTTACAGCACAGTTTATTGCCGCTCTTTCGACCACTACGTCACTACCTCAGGACCCCAGACAATATATAAACATTCCTCGAACAAAGCAATCTTCACTTGCCGCAAGTTGCACTTTGCCCTTACAACCCACCCACCCCCAAGGTGGAGTCACTGATAGCCTACTCGTCACACCATCAATACAGTTCGCTGAGCTACACAATAAGTGCATTTCAATATCGTTCATGTACGTATGATACTACATTGATGTAGGCCTACGTGTAGCTCAGCACGGTGTAGGTCTAGACTTGGACAAGAAACGAACAGAGATTAATAAAAGAAATAAGGCGCTATTGAAACTGGCGATCTTGCTTGCTTCTGGCTTGCCATCAAACTGGTAAGAACGAGGGTTGTCTATAGGGCCCAAATGGCACTGGCCAGCGATTTTGAGGGCCTACTTTCTCTGATAAGGTGAGTGCTGTGTTAGCACACTGCAAAGGGTGTTACAGCACTCGGACCCGTTTCGAGGGACCCTCTGTTATAAAATAGGCCTAATAAATAATAGGTTGAGGTTTTTAACAGATTCCTGCAATCTTCATTAGGCCTATTCAACATGATCTCGTCACTTACCTTGATTTTCTGCGGCGCTAACGAGTAGGCCTAGGACTGACGCCACATTCAAAATGGCGGCCATTTCAGTCGATTTATGTAGCGCCATCAAACGTTTATACTTAACAGAAAAACAACTTATTGTAAAACTAGGGCGTGACCTAAGTTAGGAAAGAAACCTGAGTGAGCCTAAGCCTTAAAGTAAGGCAAGTTTATATGTATGTCAAAACAAATAAATAAGATGCGGTGTATGCGGCAAATTAGTAAAAGATAACACAAGAGTAATAATTATTAATTACTATAGGTCTAGGCTAGGCCTACATGTGAAGTATGTTCTGCTGGGTTAGTCAAGGTTGAGAAAGAATATTAAATTCAACGTTTGATGATACAAAGTGTTTGACAGGAAGATTGAACAAATTATTCCTGGATAAGAATAATTCACACAAATGCCGTTTGCCCCATTCAAAATTAATTCCCAGAGATAGGCCTAACACTCTGAATTTGATGCATATTCAGCTTTAAGCCAAATTAAGCGTAGGCACAACTTCAACTAAACAAATTCTGAAACAGCGGTTAGACACACTCCACACCAAATCAGATTCGAATCCCAAGTGGATTGCAGATCTAATAATTGCTAAACGAACTGCCGTCTAGCAGGGTGAGAATTGCGGCTGAGGTTGAGGGTACTTAACCCCAAAGTATTTTTAAGGACCTTATACTAAAGTTTTCTTTTCACACCCAACACCACGTGAATCATAGTCGGAGACCCGGCTATTTTTCTACATTTCTCACACTGTTGTCTAGCAATCCATCAGTAACGAGATTGTGCTATAGCGCTATATACACTTTGCCCCATAAAAAAACACACCAAAAAAGTTTGTCATGAAATGCATGTAAGTCTAATGTTAAATAAGAAAAAGTAATGTTTCATTTAAGAAGAGGTTCGAAGTGATGTCCCTTCGCTTGAACGCAGGCTCGCAGCCTTGGCCGCCACTGTTCAATAGCTTTGTGAATGACACTCTGCTTCAACTGTGCCCACACAACGATGAGGCGCTCCTTCAACTCGTTGATGTCCCGTATTGCTGTCTGATAGACGCGTTCCTGTATTAGACTCCAAATTCTGTAGTCAACGGGATTGAGGTCTGGTGAGTCTGCTGGCCAGAGTTCCGGTCCAATGAAGCTTGGTGTTTCAGCAACGCAATGGTGTCCTTTGCGCGATGTGCTGGGGCGCTGTCCGATAAGTTACTAATCTCTGTTTAAATGTTTCCAAACACGCCTAGTCTGCGTCACTGCCTCCAACAGCAACCACTTCTGTGAGTAAGTAAAATGTAAAATATTTTGTGTCAAAATTATTTGAGAAACAACGTACAAACTTTTATTACAATTGGCTTAGTTTTATAGAAGATTTTTGAAAAGTTTTTTGGTGTGTTTTTTTATGGGGCACAGTGTAGATGTAAATGTTACTAATAGAGTACATTGCATTCTTACTTGATGATTCGTCAAGAAGACTCTTTTCGAACTCCCATTTGCAAAAATCTGCTCTGCATCTGATAAACTGCAGCTCCTTCGTGATATGTACTCCTTGCCAGCTCCTCTGGCCGTCAGAGCGACGCAGCACGTCCCTTGCTTAAAAGAATCGCAAGCGCCTGCAGCTTATAAATGCAGCTTATAAATGGCTCAATGGAATTTCCGCAGATCTATTTAAGGGTGATCCGAAACACCTTATAAATATGATGTGTATGATTGAATAGTACCATCGTGTGCTACATGGAAGCCAATTGCGTATCTTACAATGTTATTCGCCAGATGGCAGCACTAAACGAAACATGAACACAGAAAATCACGTATTATGTATAGGCTACAAGCATGTAATATCGTACTGTATTCTATCACACCAATCACTATCATCTGTTATAACGTTATATGCCTGCCTGACTCTCCGGACTTGACCCGCTGCCTATCGATTTTGTTTTGATTAAGCGCCTGTGAATAAGCTGGTTCCCGCGACTCCGCTTTTGCGGGCGCTCTAGAAGTCTCGATACTACTATTACGATTACGATTATATCATATCGTATCATATTTTGTCCCATTTAACATCATTATCGTATCGTGTCATATTATGATATCACATTACGCCATCGCATCGCATACCATTATATTATATTACAACGTATCATAGCATACAATATCGTCACAGAGGAAAGTATCATATCGCGTTATCTCATAATATCATTGTCACATAGTAGTATCGTATCCTGCCATTAAAAATACGTGATATCATATCACATCGTTTTACATTATGCTACATGATATCGTTTTCAAAATCACATCACATTATATCACAACACATCATATCATTATCGTATCCTTCAATATCATATAATTGTCAAATCACAACATTATCATATCATATCGTATTGTATATCACACATCAGCATCGATCAACATCATCATATTGTTTGCATATTTTTAATAGCATCCCTATGTGTATGTGAATTATTAGCTTACTATCACATCACATATTTATATACGACGTATTTACATAGTTGCGCTATAAGAGTTTCAGCAAACAGCCGTCTGTCCGATTTCTCTGTACACCCCAATTATCGCTCACGGCCATTGTCAAAACGAAAGCTGCTGCGCTCATGAATCATGGCCAATATTTGCCGATATGGGGCATCGTCGTTAGCCGTCCCATCATCCGGGTGACTCACCCTGCAGCGCATTCTTATTCTGCCTTCTTTCGCATACGCTGGCTCCTCCTTCCTGTTCTTTCTTTCCAATGTACGCGGCCATCGCTAGGTGTCGCGACGAAGTTCGCAGAATCTTTTGTCTTCTGAATGTATTTACAGACTCATGCTCTTCTGAATTCTCACATTCAAGAAGTGTGATTATAATATAATATAATATACATTGTAATATAATATAATATAATATAATATAACATAATATAATATAATATAATATAATATAATATAATATAATATAATATAATATAATATAATATAATATAATATAATATAATATAATATAATATAATATAATATAATATAATATAATATAATATAATATAATATAATATAATATAATATAATATAAAATAATATAATATAATATAATATAATATAAAATAATATAATATAATATAATATAATGTAATTTAATGTAATGTAAAGTAATGTTATGTAATGTAATGTAATGTAATGTAATATAATACAATACAATACAATATATTATAATATAATATAATATAATATAATATAATATAATATAATATAATATAATATAATATAATATAATATAATATAATATAATATAATATAATATAATATAATATAATATAATATAATATAATATAATATAATATAATATAATATAATATAATATAATATAATATAATATAATATAATATAATATAATATAATATAATATAATATAATATGATATAATATAATATAAATATAATATAATAAAATATAATTATAATAAAATATAAGTACACGTGTATGTATGTATGTATGTATATATGTATGTATGTACGTATGTATGTATGTATGTATGTATGTATGTATGTATGTATGTATGTATGTATGTATGTATGTATGTATGTATGTATGTATGTATGTATGTATGTATGTGTGACACTGTGTATGTATGTATGTATGTATGTATGTATGTATGTATGTATGTATGTATGTATGTATGTATGTATGTATGTATGTATGTATGTATGTATTTATGTATGTATGTATGTATGTATGTATGTATGTATGTATGTATGTATGTATGTATGTATGTATGTATGTATGTATGTATGTATGTATTTATGTATGTATGTATGTATGTATGTATGTATGTATGTATGTATGTATGTATGTATGTATGTATGTATGTATGTGTGACACTGTGTATGTATGTATGTATGTATGTATGTATGTATGTATGTATGCATGTATGCATGTATGCATGTATTGATGTATGCATGTATACATGAATGCAAGTATGTTTGTGTATGTATGAGCACATGCTGTAGCGCCTCTTCAAGATTGCTACTCGGAGGCACTCTGGACTATATAACGCCGACACTGAATCGGAGTTTCACGCCGAAGTGTACGAGCCATTGCGAGTGAAGGACTTGCCCAAGGTCTCCACGCAGCGGCTTGAGGTAAATTCGAATCCGCAACCTTCCGGCTCCAAGGCACCGAACACACCAACTACACTACAGCGCCTCACATGTGATGCAGAGCTCATCGTTTCAGAATTGTGTTTTCGTTGACTTACAAAGTATATCGTATGTATTGTATTGTATATGTATTGTATTGTATACTGTCAGCTAATCAGATGAAGCTGTGTAGAGCTGAGTCTCAGCTGCAGGTTGTTAGCTGCCTGAGCGTCTAAGTTAGAGACTGACTAAGACACCCAAAATATATTTTAAGTATCATATAATTATAATTATACAATGTTTACTCTTTTCTGCTATTGCGTGCTTAGTAACACAAGTGAACGCAGGTAAAGAGAAACAGACATACGCAGAGAGAGAGAGAGAGACCAAGGGAGAGAGACACAGACAGACATACAGACACATACACAGACAGACAAACACAGAGACAGAGACAGAGAAGAGACAGCGGCGATAGACCTAATTCTATCTATGGCTCACAACGTTTATGCAAACCAGACTCAACAACGAGTCAGCTATATCTTCATGTGGATATATCGTACAGCAATAGAAGACGATGTCTGAAGACTTCATTCTGAACTGATTACAGAATATACGAACCACGCAACGAATGCTAGAATGGATGACTACACAGCGCATCTCAGCGCATCTCAGAGCCACTTAAAGGGCGCTAAACACGTGTAATAATATATAGGGCCTATTCAAGTATATGTTTGTATATATATATATATATATAAACATATTATAGAATACAGTTCTATGTCGATATATATATATATATTATATTATAGAATACTATTCTATGTCGATATATATATATATATATATATATATATATATATATATATATATAGACCTCTAGTAGTCTAGTATTCATAATTATACATATATACACGCCATAGGTGCATGCGTGTATAAAAAAATATGCATAACATATTTGCATGATTGTATGTAAATAAAAGCGCACAAGAGTACATGTATGCATACGTACGTACGTACGTACGTACGTACGTACGTATAAGTTTATTTAATAGATACATAAATACATACATATATACATATATACCGGGTGGCGCATAAAAAACGTCCCCAAACTTTGTTAATCTGGCAAAGATCTAATTTCAGAGATATCAAATATTAACTTACACCAAAATGTTAAGCAATCATTTCTGTGCACACATGTCAAATTTTAAGAGAGTATGTTTATTATATCACACTCTGCGGCAAGGTTATAACGTCGTACTTGTTAAAATATTTTGCACAAAACTACGTCATTTATTTTGCCGCGAACGAAAGTCTTCAATAATTGCGTCAGTAAGACTTTATCATGAGACTAGTCGTTTCTCTAAACAAATTTAATGGCATCTGCTGGAGTTTCGATGCACGGTAAAACACACATCATCGTCATTGATCCTCGGAAAACCAAAGTCAATGGAGAGTAGGCCTATTACATTGGCTTGTTACGCGATAAGCTCATTCCCGAACGTCGTATAGGCCTAGTACGTAGACTCAATCCTGATGACAATTAGGCCTACATCTTTCAACAAGACAGTGCTCCTTCACATCGTTGCAGATTGGATCAGCAATTTATTTCTTCAAGCAAACATACCTGATTTTATCCACAGTGATGCCTGGCCTCCAAACTCTCCCGATCTAAATCCTATGGTCTACTTATGCACGGAGCGCCCCAAAGGAGCTTGTGTAATGTGTATGCTGGTCGCAGAAAATTGTTTCTAAAATTAATGCTGACGAACTTAAGCAGGTCATTGAAGTAAAAATTAATGGTCTCTATTAGACGACACACAAATAGGCCTACAGAAGTCAACAGGACAGTGGAAATAGCGTTTAAGGGTCGTTACAAGAGAAAGCGGAGGATCAATCAAACATTTGCTCGCGTAAAACATCATCATTAAACAATTGTGCAAAATTTTGGCCATGGGTCATACAGTTCTAACAACACTTTCTCTCAAACGGTTGAGTATTTTTAGCTAAAATTTGGCTGTGTTGTACAAATATGAATTGTGATTAGTTTGATGTACTATGATTTAGTTTATCTTTAAAAATGTTTAATTGCCAGCCTGCCAGGTTAACAACGTTTGGGAACGTTTTTAATGACGTAGGTTTGTGCAAAATATTTTAACAGGTACGACGTTATAACCCTGCCGCAGAGTGTGATATAATAAACATACTCTCTTGAAATTTGACATGTGTGCACAGAAATGATTGCTTAACATTTTGGTGTAAATTAATATTTGATATCTCTGAAATTAGATCTTTGCCAGATTAACAAAGTTTGGGGACGTTTTTTATGCGCCACCCGGTACATAGATCTACATGCGTACATACGTACATACATACATACATACATATATTGTGACAACTATGCATCATCTTTCAAGAGCAGAATCGACCTTACTGGCTTTCTCATCGGGTTGGAAATCTCCAGACAACAGGTGAAAGACATTTTGGGTGTCTACTGCGTGCAGCTCCGATCCCCTATCTTCCAGTTTCTCTCTCAATGTGCTCACGTATACCTGTCTCTGTCTGTCTCTGTCTGTCTGTATGTCTCTGTCTCTCTGCCTCTCTGTCTGTGTATCCATCTGTCTACAATGCATCTGTTGTCATCTCTGTTTGTCTGCCCCTTCATCTTTCTCAAACGGCCTGCTCTTCAGCATTTCTTTGCAGTCTGTCTGCATAATTATATGCCCCTCTCTGTCTCCGTCTCCGTCTTCGTCTCCCTCTCTGTCTCCGTCTCCCTCTCCGTCTCCCTCTCTGTCTCCGGCTTCCTCTCTGTCTCCGTCTCCGTCTCCGTCTCCGTCTCCGTCTCCGTCTCCGTCTCCGTCTCCGTCTCCGTCTCCGTCTCCGTCTCCGTCTCCGTCTCCGTCTCCCTCTCCCTCTCCCTCTCCCTCTCCCTCTCCCTCTCCCTCTCCCTCTTCCTCTCCCTCTCCCTCTCCCTCTCCCTCTCCCTCTCTCTCTGCCTCTCCCTCTCCCTCTCTCTCTCCCTCTCCCTCAGGCTGCCTCTGTGCCTATAACTCCTATCGAAGACAGATGGTCAGCCGATGACTGCACTCGACTCTCCTCGACTCGACTTCGTATCCAACTTTTGCTTCCGATAACAGCCTCCCTCCACTCGTCTCCTCTCCTCTCCTCTCCTCTCCTCTCCTCTCCTCTCCTCTCCTCTCCTCTCCTCTCCTCTCCTCTCCTCTCCTCTCCTCTCCTCTCCTCTCCTCTCCTCTCCTCTCCTCTCCTCTCCTCTCCTCTCCTTTCCTCTCCTCTCCTCTCCTCTCCTCTCCTCTCCTCTCCTCTCCTCTCCTCTCCTCTCCTCTCCTCTCCTCTCCTCTCCTCTCCTCTCCTCTCCTCTCCTCTCCTCTCCTCTCCTCTCCTCTCCTCTCCTCTCCTCTCCTCTCCTCTCCTCTCCTCTCCTCTCCTCTCCTCTCCTTTCCTCTCCTCTCCTCTCCTTTCCTCTCATCTCCTTCTCACGTCTTCCTTCAGTCTATGTTATATACCATCCTTCTCTGTACATTATACATCGCTTTCTGTAATCCCTCTCTTCGTTCTCCCTTCTTCGCTCTCTTCCTTTCACCGTCCCTCAGTCCTTTCCTCCCAGGGTGAGAAATGCCGGGGGTTTCAGCTCCCCCAGTCCTTCTTAGAGCCCCGTAGTAAAGTCTGCTTCTCACACCTCCAATTCCAAGTGGATCATAGTTCAACTCCCTAGTTATTTTTCCACAAGTCTTCCACTGCTTCCTCAATCCCTTTTTCCTTTATATCTTCCTCAATCTCTCTTTCCTTCGTTTCTTCCAACTCCATATTTCCACTTTTCCATCCTTCCATCCATTTTTCTGATCCTCTTTCATTCATTCACTTCCACCGATCGTCGATTTCGCACCACTCAATTATTCATCCATCACTCCCCTAATATTTCTACCAATCACTTTTTTCCTTCCTCCTCATGACCTCATCCATTCAACCGCCCATCCATATATCCATCTATACATCCATTCATATGTCCATCTAACCATCCATTCATCTATCCATCCATCAATCCATTCATCCATCCATTCATCCATCCATTCATTAATATATCCATCCAGCCATCCAGCCATTCATCCATTCAGTCATCCATTCATATATCCATCCATTCATCTATCCATCCACTCACACATTCTACCATCCATCCATACATAGATCCATGCATCCATCTATCTATCCCAGTCTATCCATTCATCCATCTATCCATTCATCTATCCATCCATACTTATATCCATGCATCCATCTATCGTTCATCCGACGGACAAATTCCGTCCCCCATACCTTTCCAAATCTCAGCTCCACCAATCTCCATCTATTACCCACTACCATATCGACGTGCACCCCCATAATAACCCGACGAGATTCCCCAACTGCACCGGTGAAATTCTAGGTCGACCGCCATTGCCTCTGGTCACTCGGCTCACGTGGGTACGATTACGGCCAAACGCCCCTCATTAGCCCCCGTCTGTCTATGCACGCTCTGCGCCCCATGGCTCCGGTTTACATTCACCGAACTACGATGGCTTAAAAGGGTCATGTGAACAGCTCTTAAAACGAAAATATACATCTGTTTGAGGAAGTGCACGGATCTTAGGAATTTATATAGTGCCCCTTCAAGATTAATATACAGAGGCACTCCCGATCGAGGCACGGTCATATATAGGGTCTCCAGGCGTCCGGTAATTATGAACAGGACAGTCCGATATTTACACAATCCGCCTGGTTAGGAATTTCAGGCATTACCGGTAAAGAATTATTGCTGGCAACAAAGTGTTGGAGTGTACGGTACGGTTTCTTGGGTCATCCTTAAAAGACATCGTTCTGTTTGCGATTTTCCAATTATATTGTCGCTTTTCCACCTCTTAGAATGCAGTCAGCCTGAGGTATGTGGTAGATAGTCAGAAATATAAACGAATATGCTATATGCTTAATATGGCTGGCTACATAAGTATATTATAATGTAACTGGAGACAGTGATTAAGAGAATCAGACAAGCCAGAAAACTTTGTGCATTGGCATTATTTAAGAGGAGAGCAGGCCGCTACAGGCCACCGTATCTCACGGCCATTGCAGACGAGTGCGTTTCGACCAATAGTTATCGTAGCCTTAGGTTCACATATAAGCGAAAACGAACGAGTTAGACTCGCCTGCGAGTCGGGCTGGATACGGACTGCGCTGCTGTTAAAGTAAGACTTGGTCTACTTTCGGATAATATAGCGCCTTTTAAGTTTTAATGCTCTGCTCGTAGACTAAACTGTAGGCCATGTAGATCTTGACTTTCTGAAACTTCTTCATAACTGCTTGTGTAGACTTAACTATTATGCATTCCTTTCATGAACTGTATCACGAACTCTAGTCTGTTTCATCAGTTTGCTCGTGAATTCGACTGTGTGAATTATGCATGCATCTGGACATTTATTTAGCGCTTCAATTTATGAGTGTATTGTGTGAAAACAGTGCATGGGAGTCGTTTGAATTGATGAGGAACCGACGGATCTAATGCAAAGCAAAAGACAGCAGAGCTCTGTCTCTCATTGAACATCAGAAAAGGTCGAAAGATGTAATCATGTCTTGCCTGACTGAGATACATTCATTGTAGAGTCAACTGGAGACAGCTGTTAGTGACAGCTTGCGAGCCAGTAAGTCAGTCAATAAGTTTTATTAATTAATGAGTGAGTGAGTGAGCGAGTGAGTGAGTGAGTGAGTGAGTGTGTGAGTGAGTGAGTGAGTGAGTGAGTGAGTGAGTGAGTGAGTGAGTGAGTGAGTGAGTGAGTGAGTGAGTGAGTGAGTGAGTGAGTGAGTGAGTGAGTCAATCGATCGGTCGGTCGGTCGGTTGGTCGGTCAGTAATTCAGTGAATCTTATAAATAATAGAATGAGCAAATGAATGAATGAATGATTGAGTAAATGATTAAGTGAATGATTTAGTGAATGATTGAGTGAATGATTGAGTGAATTATTGAGTGAATGATTGAGTGAATGATTGAATGGATGAATGATTGATTGAGTGAAAGAGTCGATGAGATATTCAATCATTGCCAATCATTTAGACTCAGTGAGTAAACAGGTAAGTAAGAATTCTTTCGCACGTCATGCTTCGCAAATCGGCTTAACGAATAATACATCTTTGCCTGACACAGAGTCAAGCTCAGAAGTGACAAGACAGAATTGTCTCGTTGCTGTAAAAGGCCACATTAATGATCATGCTTCGCGGGTCAGACAATCCTGCATGCAAACTAAAAAGAAATCGTTTTGCTTTCTGATTGTAGGACACTCTGTCGTTCTACAATGATCGGCCCGCACAACAAAATTGTCTGCCACTGAGAAACAGTAGCAGCAGGTACCCAAGGACCAGTCCAGTACCAGCGCATCAATGCATCGACGTACCAGTACCTTTTGGCTCTCATTCGGTCGTGGCTGGAAGTTGGGACAGGAATATACTGCCTCGGAAAGCTGAGAAGATAATTAATTGAAAAAATAATTGGGGAAGGGACATTTAGGAGAGGTGAAGAAAAAGAGAATTGAAGAGAAATTAGGATAAACTGGTCATAATAACGTTAAAGCGGGCAATAATTCGGAGAATTGATGAGATTATTGGGGATATATTAAAAAGAATCAATTATTTATTTATTAAGAGAAATCCGTCGAATCTTTCGGATTATCTTGGATTTATCTTCAATCTTCAGTGGTTTTATTCGTCTTCTAGTCTTGAATTCAAGACTGAATATCGACCGAGATCCAGACGGATTGTTATTGACTGCGTGTGGAGTGGCAAAGTATGCGCGTAAGTATCAGGACTTTTTTAACGTGCAGTTGTACACAAAATATGCAGTTCTAAATGGATTTGTGCAGTTGTAGAAGCACTTATAATGCACAGATAAAACTAGCAAAAAGGTCGTTGTACTGCGATTGGAAGTAATTTACCATGGAGGATGGGAAAGGAAAGAATGGGTTGTGCAGTTCTAAAAATTCCTTTAAAACAGCCCTGCAGAAGTAGCCTATCTCTGTAATACTCTGTATAAGATGCATTCATCTATATTATAGATGGAGATATATAAATTATGCAATCGTCAATGTAGGCCTATACAATACAACATACAGACGATAAACCATTACCAGCTGAACTACCACTTAGGCAAGAGTATACACATACCAAACCATACCATCGTGATACCACGGTGCCATTTTACCTCATCCTCAAATAATTATAATGTAATTCCAACTCTAATAATACTTTACCGTAATAATTATCCAAACTTCTGTATCCATACCTCATCCTCCTCGTCCCTTTCTACCGTCCGACGGTCACTCCATTCCATTCATACACCCATCTATTCATCCATTCATCCATCCATCTATTCATCCAATCAACATCCATCTATTCATCCATCCATCTATTCATCCATACGTCCATCCATCCATTTTATTCATCCAATCATCTATTCATCCATACGTCCATCCATCCATTCCATGCATCTAATACCATTTGTTCAATTCATCCATCCATTCATCCATCCATATATTCATCCATACGTCCATCCATCCATCCATCCATTCCATCTCTTACATTCAATACCATTCATCTATCCATCCATCCATCCATCTATCCATCTATCCATCTATTCCATCCATACCATTCGTTCCATCCATCCATCCATTTCTTTGCCATATTCTTCCAGCCTCCCAGCCAACCACCCATTCATCCCTCCCTCCATTTCTCCCTCCCTCCCTCTCTCCGACACTTCTCTACCGTCCATCCTCTCCCTCTCCCTCTCTCCCTTCCTCAACTTCCATCCTTCCCTCTCCTCCAGTCTCCATGTCTTCTATCTCTATCCATATATAAACTGAACGACGAAGAGGAGGAAGTTTCTTGGCCTGGAAATCGTAAACACGGAAAGTCGCTCAGTTCGCCCTCAGGTCAAGTTTATATAACTTCCGTCTGTTCGTAACTCTCTCCATCCCTCTACTTCTGTATGTGTCTCTCTCTGTCTCTCTATGTCTATCTATGTCTCTCTGCCTGTCTCACTTTTGCTCGCTCGCTCTGTGCGCGCATGTGTTTGTATAATCTTACACAGTAATATTATCTTTTGTCTTTATCTAATGTTCTCTTTCTTTTGATCTGTGTGTGTGTGTGTGTGCGTGCGTGCGTGTGTGTGTGGGTATGTGTGTGCGTGTGTGTGTGTCGCTCTCTTTCTTTCTTTCTCTCTCTCTCTCTCTCTCTCTCTCTCTCTTTCTCTCTTGCCCTGTGTCTGTCTCAGTGTCTCTATCTGTCTCTGTCTCTGTCTATTTATATGTCTCTTTTTCACTGTCTGTCTTTCTCTTACTGATAACTGATATGTGTTGCTGTCCGTATTTCTCTGTATCACTTTGTGTCTGCGTGTTTCTATGCGTGTGTATGTGTCGGTATGCATCTTGCCCAGCATACCTTTTGTCTTTATCTGTTTGTTCTGCATGTTTCTTTTGATCTCTATATCACTGCATGCATTTCCTCTTTACCTTTCCTTTATCTTTCATTTGTCTCACTGTTTGTCCGTCTGAGTCCGTCTCTTTGCCACCTGGTCTCTTTTCTTTTGTTTCTCTCTCTCTCTCTCTCTCTCTCTCTCTCTCTCTTTCTCTCTCTCTCTCTCTCTCTCTCTCTTTCTTAATATGTGTGTATCTCTGTCTCTCTTCTATACACAAATTAACCTTCCTTCTGACTTTCTATGTCTGCCTTCCTATACCTCGTTCACTGCTTCCCTCTCTCCATCTCTTTTTCTCCATTCCTCTCTATTATCTGTCTCTGTCTCAGTCTGTCTTTGTCTCTGCTTCCATCGGTCTATCTATCTGTTTGTCTATCTGTCTGTCTGTATGTCTGCCTATCTGTCTGTATGTCTGCCTATCTGTTTGTATGTCTGCATATCTGTTTGTATGTCTGCCTATCTGTCTGTATGTCTGCCTATCTGTCTGTCTGTCTGTCTGCCTGACCGCCTGACTGCTTGTCTGTCTGTGTCACTTTCTCTCCTCTCCGATTCTGACGATCGCATATAAATCCTTTCACAGTTATCTTTCATCCACCAACGTTCGAGCGATATTTGACGGCAACGATAGATTAGATAAGATAGATGTCACTGCTGCTTCACTCTTAATTACGTACAATCCATCGATGCATGGATGATATATATATATATATATATAGAATAGAGTCGCTATAGCTTATATATATATATATACTATAAGCTATAGCGACTCTACTTTCTCGACCTCTGCTGGCCGGATATATAGAGAAACCGGACGTAAACATACATATATATATTAGCCTATAGTTATACATGATCTATTGCTCTGTATTTATGTAGCACTTGTATAAAATCAACAAGAAGTCAATCGCTAAGTAAATGATATGGTAAGATAGGTAGGGAAGCTGGTATACGTAGACGGACTGCAGTTAGACATGCATGCAGATAAGTAGAGGTATACAAAGACAAATACATGCAGACAAGTAGACGTATACAAAGACAAATGCATGCGGACAAGTAGACGTATACAAAGACAAATACATGCAGTCAAGTAGACGTATAGTCGTATACAAAGACAAATACATGCGGACAGAGTCAGGATAAACAGAGTAAGCAAGACAGAGAGACATAGGCCTACAGACTCATCATGCGTTACGTCCATGAGACAGACAGAGACAGACAGACAGACAGACAGACAGACAGATACACAGTGACTCCAGTGTGTGCATTTGATTCAGCAGCATGGAGCGGGCTTCCCATGACTTTACGACACATCACAAACTGTTCTCAGTTTCACCAACGATTGATGACCACTTTTGGGCTTGCATGGTTTGACCCTGGATCGAGCGCCTCTGGAAGTCGGGATTACGAAGGCGCTGCATAAATTGTGATTGATCGATTGATTGACAACCTAATGTGTGGACCTATCGGGCATCGAACAGTCGTCCTTATGCCCTTGGTGTCAGCGCGTTACCGTGCGACCATGTATAAGCTTACCCTCTTTGAACAGCTGCTTGTGAGAGGTGTTACTCCACCGGGTGCGGTTTACCAGACACGTTCATAGAGCTCATTGAGTGCGGGTGGTCCTCCTGTTCTGCCACCAAACTGGTCATGCATCAATGATCGCATTCCTGCACACCTGGGACAACGTTGACCCCCTGCCATCCCCCACCCCACCCCCACCCTCACCCCCACCCCACCCCCATCCCACCCCCATCCCACCCCCATCCCACCCCCATCCCACCCCAGCTCAACCCCCGTTGACCTTTTG
The DNA here is from genome assembly GCA_945859605.1 of Lumbricus rubellus. NCBI lineage: Eukaryota > Metazoa > Annelida > Clitellata > Crassiclitellata > Lumbricidae > Lumbricus > Lumbricus rubellus. Next base: position 16,989,042 of record OX243818.1, read on the forward strand.
TGACCACACGCATGACGCGTCGATCGACCGACGCAATTAGCGTCGCTGCCTCATGACCTCGTGACCTCGTGACCTTGTGACCTCATGGCCCCATGACCTCTTAAATAGACTAGAGGGTTATATTAATGATTGTCGTTGTTCTGTTGTCGTTATTGCATGCGTCGTCGTTGTCGTCGTCATCATCATCGTCGTCGTCGTTGTCGTTGTCGTCGTCGTCGTCATCATTTTTGTAATCGTCGTCATCATTTTTGTAATCGTCGTCGTCGTCATCATCATCGTCGTCGTCGTTGTCGTTGTCGTTGTCGTTGTCGTCGTCGTCATCATCGTCATCATT
>OX243818.1:16994411-17076911 GCA_945859605.1 Lumbricus rubellus
GTAACGCAGCCATGCCGCTACAAGGGCGCCTTGACAGCGACAAAACATACATTCAGAGACAAGCGATTGACGAACTCTATAGAGGCAGCCACATGCGGCGCCAAGAAGACAGACAGACACAGACAGACACAGACAGACACAGACAGACACAGACAGACACAGACAGACACAGCGACAGACACAGCGACAGACACAGCGACAAAGACAGACACAGCGACAGACACAGCGACAAAGACAGAGACAAAGAGTGGGCATGGCGTGTGTGTGTGTGTGTGTGTGTGTGTGTGTGTGTGTGTGAATTCTGCTCAGATTGTTTTAAAGTTGTTTCATTCCGATCAATCCTGTTATATCTACTTATAATACTTTGTCTGTATACTTTAACTTGACCCACATCGTCTGACGTAAAATCTGGTCTTGTGTTACTTTACACAATTACACCTCTTGAGGTCCTCTTCCATTATCTGTGACCTAATCATATCCAGATCTAATCTTACTCTACCCAATATCTTTCCAGGGTGGATCAACAACCACAGTCTCGTCTCTGTCGGACGGAAACGGACAACCACCCTGTTCGAAGGTCATTTGAAGGTCACGATGGAGAGACCTATGTTACCACTTATGAGGTAAATGAACTTTAATAATTATGAGATATATTATATAATTCGATCCAATCCAGTTTAATCTTTTTCTGAATTTTATTCCTTCTGTGGTTCCACGTTCATCCCAGGTGAGATATAATCTCAGGTCAGATCATGTTAGACCAGATCACATCAGATCAAATCACATTAGATCAAATCACATTAGATCAAATCACATCAGATCAAATCACATTAGATCATATCACATTAGATCAACTCACATTAGATCATATCACATTAGATCAAATCACATTAGATCATATCACATTAGATCAAATAGCATTAGAACAAATTGCATTAGAACGGATAGTATTGGATATATAATTTAATAATAATATAATAAAATATAGGATCGGATTACGTTAGCTTTCAGATTAGACAAGATCATGAGCCTGTATAAGATCCACTTACATTTAAGTCAGATTTGATCATATCAGATCTAAAAGACAATATCAAGTAGCATTGTCTTTAAGGAAATGCTTTGGGGTCGAGGCGCTATAGAAGCTGTTATTCATCCTCCCTTCCGTCTTCCGTGCATCGGCCTCCCACTGGCACGCATCTGTTCCAGACGGTACGATGACGCATTCTACCACTTCGACTATTCCAGCATACCACCACCTCCACCACCACCACCTCCACCACCACCACCACCACCACCACTTCCCTCCTCTCCACCGTTCCATAACGTTCTCTTCTTTCAAGTGAAAGATTTACTGCCGCACTTTCGGTCCTGTGGGAAACCCGGATGAACCGCCCTCTCACCCTCCTTCTCCTCCTTCTCCTCTTCCTCCTCATCCTGCCTGCCTACCTTCCTCATCCTCCTTCTCCTTTTCCTCCTGCCTACCTTCCTTCATTCCTTACTACCATTCGTGTTCTCATCCTGTTCCTCATTTGGCGTGTCCATCTCATCTGCTTTGCATACTCGCCTGTCTCAACCTCTCTCTTCATCCTCTTGCAACTCCTCCTTCTCCTCCTCCTCCTCCTCTTACTCTTCCTTCTCTTACTCTTTCCTCTATTACTTTTCTTACTCTTACTTCTGTTTCACTTACACTTCATCCACATCTCCCCTTTCCTCCTCCTCGTCCTCCTACTCATCCTATCCATCTTTTCTACTCCTCGTCCTCCTCTTGCTGCTCTTCTCCCTCCTCCTCCTCCTCCTCCTTCTCCTCTTCTTCAACTATTCCTCCTCTTCAATCTCCTCTCCTTCTTTTTCTTCCTCCTCCTCCTCCTCCTCGTCATCATCCTATTGCTTCTGCTCCTCTTCTCCTTCTCCTTTTGCTTCTCCTCTGCTTCTCCGCTGTTCCTTCTCTGCTCCTACTCACTCTTTTAATGGCCAATGCCAGATGTCGCTAGCAGAGCCATGCCAGCCTCGTTCTGACGCAGACACTGATGAACGAACGAACGCTTCGCTCTTGCGCCTTGCTCTTGCGCCTTGCTCTTGCGCCTTGCTCTTGCGCCTTGCTCTTGCGCCTTGCTCTTGCGCCTTGCTCTTGCGCCTTGCTCTTGCGCCTTGCTCTTGCGCCTTGCTCTTGCGCCTTGCTCTTGCTCTTGCGCCTTGCGCCTTGCTCTTGCGCCTTGCTCTTGGAGCTGACCTCTGGGTCGAACCTGGCCGACGTGGGGCCAATAAACGTCATGTCGTTTTGTGCGCCCCTTCCCTGAACGGCTAAAACAAGACGAGGGCAAGTTTCCTGACCCTATCTATAGTTTATTATATAATTTATAGCACTATGTGAACGTTGCTTAGGCAATGGACGATTATCCTAGAAACTAAGGGCGTTGTGCTACTGCGACTCAAAGTGAGAATTGCCGGGGTGGGTGGGGGTTTTAACCCCTAGCCTTTCCTATGACCCCGCAATTAAGTATTCATCGCACAATTCTATGGGGGTTATTTACCAGGAGTTTCTCCAAAAATCAGTGAGGAAGTTTTGCTGACCAGTACAATTAAACCATTAAAAACTCAACATTACAACAAACGTTCCAGTGATTGATTGATTGATTGATTGATTGATTAAAGAAGCAAATATTCAACTCCACACGGATGAAAGTCTTGCCTTCCCCCGCATGGGCCTCCCCCCGTATTTTTTATATTCTCACACTGCTCAGTGCGCCTTCAATTCCTTGGCCTCGGCATAGTAGCCTATATCAGTTGAAAGGACTAATAAAAATGTCTTCAATCAACCAAATAAATCAGCCAATCAATCAAGAAAGCAGTAAGACTATCAAGCAGCTGTCGGCCATCCATGCGGCCAGTCAAGTAGCCAGCCAGAAAGCTAGTCAGACAGCCAGCCAGTGAGCTTATAGCCAGTCAGAACATCAGCTATAGACTTTCATGAACCAGATACAATGTAGCTGAATATACGGTACTCAACCTATTGCCATTTGTATTTTCCAACAGGAGATAACGCTGCATAGAGTTCAGAAGGAGTTGAAGTTCGGCATGACTCTATGGTACCAGACCGGAAATGACGTCAACGGCCATGCGCAGACGGAAGAGGACGAACATCGAAGAACGGAGGTCTACGTAGGAGAGGTATATACTATATATATAATTATATATAGGCTATATACATATATGTATATTATAGTATAGTAGGTCTATTTATATATATATATATATACATATATACATATATATATACATATATACATACATACATACATACATGTACATACATACATACATATATAATTAATATATACACATATACATTACATATATATATACATAATACATAATACATAGTATAGTATAGTATAGTATAGTATGCCTATATATATAGACCTACTATTATACTATCACCGAATGCACCTGGGATCGGTTGGTGGGGTCATGTATCTGTATTATATGCATCCAGCTGATAGTGTAATGAACCTCAGTGCAGTTCATAGCAATTCATTGTAATCTCATATACGTTTATGTCTACATGAGCACCAGTGGATGATTGGATGGATGGATGGATGGATGGATGGATGAGCAGAGGGATAGATGGATGAGCAGAGGGATGGATGAATGGATGGATGGATGAATGAATGAATGAATGAATGAATGAATGAATGAATGGATGGATGGATGGATGGATGGATGGATGAGCAGAGGGATGGATGGATGAGTGAATGGATGGATGGATGAATGGATGGATGGATGAATTGATGAATGGATGGATGGATGAATGTATGGATGGATGAATTGATGGATGGATGGATGGATGGATGGATGGATGAAGAGATGAGCAGATGAATGAATGTTTCGTTAAATGTGTGAACGGAATTGTGAATTGAAGGATTGAAACAATTTAATGAATTAACGAAAGAATTAAGAAATTATTGAATGCATGAATGATTCAATGATTCATTCATTCCATCATTCGATGATTGACGAATGAACGAGTGAATGAATCCGGATATAAGTAGGACTACAAAGGAATGGCTAGAAGGACCAACGGATGAATGAATGATCGGACAGACAGGCAGGCAGACAGACAGACACAGACATAAATATAGATAGATCGATTTCTCTGTTGTGGATGAGGACCATGCATGACTAAAAGGGCAAAAAAGTAGAAAAGATAAGCGTATAGAATGAGCGATGTGCTGCATGGCCAGAAAATGCCACCAGCGCTTAGAAACACTTAACCCAGTTTTGAATGCCATACACACCGATATTTCCTCCTTCTGTTATAACCACAAACAACTTGCACGGACAAAAAACACCCACGGCACACAGAACTCTCTCTTTCTCTGTCTATCTCTGTCTCTGTCGTTGTCTCTGTTTCTCTATCTCTCAGCCTTTCTGTCTCTATGTCTCTCTCTCTCTCACTCACTCACTCACTCACTCACTCACTCACTCACTCACTCATTCGCTCATTCACACATGCACACACATGCAAACAGAGAGAGACAGACAAACAGAGAGACAGAGAGACAGAGACAGAGACGGGTAGACTTGAGAGCGCAAACAAACAACCGCACCAGCACACAGAATTATTCACAAATAGGTCTACATGTATAAGGTATAAAGACGCAGGTGCATGAGTAAACAAACACGCATGGACGAACGCAGAAATGTAAACACACACACGCATACGTGCAGATAATAAGCACAATCCAACACTCACGAACATACAAACACACGCATTTGGTTACATACGCGAAACCACACGCGCGCGCGCGCACACACACACACACACACACACACACACACACACACACACACACACACACAGTCCCACACCCCACACACACGCAGCCACACACACGCACGCACACACATACATACGCTCGCACATACGCATACACGCACACACACATACGTACACATACACATATACACACATACACACACCCACACGCACACACATAGCCACACATATATACACACCTAGACACACGCACACACACACACGCACACGTACGCAGAGGCGCATTGTTTAAGCAGTAAAACACATAAACGGACAGCAGAGTCAGAGGCAGCTGTTCTTTGTAATTCGATTTCTGACCTTCAGTGTTTGACCTCTCGAAACGCCGCTTAAATGTAGCTCTGCTGCTGCAGGTTAATTAACGACCCTCTGCAGGGCCGCGAAGCAAAGGCAGGTGCGCTGTGGCTTGTGCTGGTGCGGAACAGGACGAGACATGGCAGGTTCTTTCTTGTTTTAGATCGACCCGACCGGAATAGCGGCCAGAGACGGAAGGATGAGGGTGGGAGACAGAATACTCGAGGTAAGACAACACTCTTCAGGAGTCTCCTCCACTCTTCTTCTTCTTCTTCACCTGTTACATCGAATCACATGGTCTTCAAAAATAGGTTAGAACAGTGCTGTCCAACGTGCGGCCCGCGGGCCGCATGCGGCCCGCGAAGTGATTTCAAGTGGCCCGCCAGCGCATGCAAATTTTTGCTAAATTCTTCCACTGTGTATAAAATAAAGTAAAGGACAAAGTCTAGTCGAATTTAACCTCTTTTTGATTGATATTGTAATGATTTCTGGGGTTTCGAAAGACACAGCAAAGCCAACTCGACATCTAATAATTTATCTTCTAGGCCTATCTATCTCGTGGTTCGGTTGCCGTACAACTGACAAACGGCTTCTTGTTTTGAACCATTTTTATTTCTGTACTCAACTAAACTTGCTGCAACAGTTCATTTCGAGAGATTGTCCAATTGGAGTCCTTGAGGGTTGAAGGGAAACTATTGATAAGAGTCCATGCATGGACAGAACCGATGATTGGCGATGTCTTAGGCTCATTCTCAGTCGATGACTATTGACTGTTCCTTAGACCAGACTCTGATTTCCGCTCAGTTACAGAGTGGAGAGAACCAAAAAAAACTGCAACTGCATGCATGGTAGACAAAATGAAGAGCTGCATTTGCCAGACCATGGCTACCACCAGGCTGGTCGACAAAATTAAATCCAGCTGAGCGCACCTAATAATTTTGGTGTTGATCTATAAGCTTAATCAAGCATTGTGTATGCTATTTATTGTATTATACACTGCTCATTTGTAAGCTCTTACATTACAATAATTCCACAAAACAGTTAAAAATTATCAGAAAATTTGTTGCCGTTGCTTCCGAGCTTATTATTGCGGCCCTCGGCTTCAAGAATATTGTTTCTGCGGCCCACGGGGCCAAAAAGGTTGGACAGCACTGGGTTAGAATATAATATATTGATGGGTGCAACAGTAAAAAATAGCCATGTCCAACTGTACATCAAATCAAATCAATCAATGGTCCGTTTGTAACAGCAACAAGCACACCAAGTCAGGAACAAAAATTGGTAACATGGTTACATGTATGCATTCGTCCAACTATGCATCCATTATTAATTCATCCATCCGTCAATCAATTAATTCACTGTCAATCCGTCCATTCATTCATTCATTTATTTGTCCATCCCCCCATCCATCCGTCCGTCCGTTCATCTATCCATTCACAAGACTAGATGATGATGAAATATCAGATAAATATCACAAAAGAACTATAGATTAGTTGTGGCAAGACATGACCAGTTGACCACGTTAGATCATGAAAGCTTCAAAATGCGCAAGATCAGCTCAGACAAGATTGCAGCAGATATGCAACAGTTGAAAATGTCGCAACAGTACAATACGTCTACTGTTCTGTTAATAAAAAATCTGCTTGCTGAGTCGCATTATTCTTAACCCTTTACTGCCGGACCGGGTCACCCGTGACCCGATTAACAGGATAGGTATCAAAATAATTCCGGCTGGAAAGGGTTAAACCACTGCTCGAGCTTTTTGAACTAGAATCGACCTGCGGCTTCTTCCTTCGCTAGACCTTTACCACCCCTATAGAAGTGTTTCCCCAGTGTTTCCATCTTTATAGCTGATATCCTTGCATCCCTGTACGCGTGCTTGATTCAGTGTTTCATCTAATCGTCTCTGGAGGGGCGGGGGTTAAATTTTCGTCATGCAGGAATGGCACTTGCACAGAAAAATTCGAGAGATATTTCTTTCATGTATTTCCATTAAAAATGATACACGTGAAATTTTCCCTCCCGTAATACGACTCAAACCATATAACCACCTTGATGGATGACGTTGGCGTCACTCCTATAGGCTTAGTTTTAGCTTACTACTTTTTTACTTCCGTAACTTAAGTCGCCATGGCTCGTATACTTTGTCTTCAAGCCCATATGTCTACTGCTTGAATCACGTGATGTTAATATAATCTCGCTTTATCTCTGAGATATCTTTTTCGTCTAGAAAGCTATGGCGACTATGGCAAACAGTAAGCAAAATATTACACCATGACAGATGCCATATATGTACATATATATACATATATGGCATCTTGTCAAGGTGTATATAATATTATATATATGTATAATTGATTAATTGTATATATATATATATACAATTATACATATACATATAATATATATACTACCGGGCTTCTCGCATTCTTTTCAGATAAGATCATATCTCGGCCATGCATATCAATCCATTTTTTCTAATCATGCTTCTTCTTTTGGTGTCTTATCGTATCGTATCTCATCCACTGGTTCTCTGTTTGCTCTGCAGACACATCAACTATATGAGATATATTCGTAATCTCAGATTCTCTATCTTCTCCGTCTTCTCATAAACAATGTTCTCTGCTGCAGATCTTGTTTTTCTGCCGCCTGCAGAGTGTACAACACGAAAGAATGAATGAAAGAAAGAATATGTTTTAATGTATTGGTCTAATTATCACAACCATCTCAAATCTCTGACTCTGTCTCTGTACATGTATGTCTCTGTCGTCTCTGTATATCTCTATCTGTCTGTCTCTATTTCTGTCTGTCTGCATGTCTGTCTGTCTGTCTGTCTGTCTCTGTCTGTCTCTTTCTGTCTGTCTCTGTCTCTGTCTCTATCTCTGTCTCTGTCTCTGTCTCTCTTTCTCTCTCTTTCTCTGTCTCTGTCTCTCTGTCTCTGTCTCTGTCTCTGTCTCTGTCTCTGTCTCTGTCTCTGTCTCTGTCTCTGTCTCTCTCTTTCTCTGTCTCTCTGTCTCTCTGTCTCTGTCTCTGTCTCTGTCTCTGTCTCTGTCTCTCTCTGTCTCTCTGTCTCTGTCTCTGTCTCTGTCTCTGTCTCTGTCTCTGTCTCTGTCTTTCTCTCTCTCTCTCTCTCTCTCTCTCTCTCTCTCTTTCTCTCTCTCTCTCTCTACCGTGGTAATCGATTAATCCACTATAATTATTATTGCCTCATCTCTACTAAATTGCATTTCCTATATCCATGAGAGCAGCAGTTTCTGGCGTTCTATAGGTATATCACCTTTTCGTCCTTTGAATAGAAGTGGTAAAGAATAACAGACACACATGTAATAATACAATATAGGTCAGAGGGTAAATACTTGTCTTCACAGGAACTTCATTGATTCGGCTTTGTGCTTATAAGTCGCGCCGTGATTAAGTCTGAGCATCTTCATCTTCTTCTTCTCAATTGCAGATCAATGGCATCGGCGTCGAGTCTCGAGAGATGGTCCTGCAGCTGCTACGCTCCCACTTCCCCTACATCCGTCTGCTCGTGTCGAGGATGCAAAGTCCGTCATCGTTGGTGCAGGTAGGGAACGAGACGGATGCAGGGTGCTACGGCTGCTGCGGCTGCAGGTGATGGGGGTGATGGGGCAAGGTGGGTGATGAGGTTTTGCCATCATCACTGATCCGTTACTGGGGGTGCCTACATCTGGCTCAGTACCAGACCGACCGACCGACTGCGGAGTTGTTTAATTGGTGTCGGTCTGGGATGGAATGGGAAAGAAGATGAGGTTGATCATGTGGAGTAAGAGGAAGAACAAGAGGAGAAGGAAGAATAAGATGATGGTGGTGATGATGATGATGATGATGCTGATGATGATGATGACGATGACGACGACGACGAGGGAGGTGGGGAAGGAGGAGGACGATCTTCAATGACGTGGAGGTAGAACCATGACATGAAGCAAGAAGAGTATGTGGAAGGAAAATGACCAGCAGTAGGAAAAGACCAGTAAGGGAAAGTAGTAGTAGCAAGACAATTATAGGATAAGGAAACGGAGAAGAAGGATTGGGAGAAAGAGGAGAAGGAAAATGTGAATGAGGAGGAGACGAGGAAGAGGGAGTAGCATGTAGAAGAGAGGTAGAAAGACTTGTGTATACAGACTGGTGGATATATTCCATAATTCGACATAGATGGATGAGATTTGAACGACCCTCGCCCTCAAAACTACCAGAATCCTTTGCGGTAATTGGAAATGACAAGATGGCGTCGAATGACGTCGCTTCATTTACGAGATCAGAGAGCTAGAGTTACGTCAGTAGAAGCAGAGAGAGGGACACAAAGGCACAAAGGGAGAACCATGCACACAAGCACACAGTATACTATAGGAACGCACAACGAGCAGACGAAGAAGCAAGGTTATAGACAGTTGTAATTAGGCAGATCCTCAATAAACTACACAGTCAATGATTATACCATACCAATCTGCAGGTACAAGCACTTCCTATACTCGCTTTTCGCCAGCAGCGCCGCAATTGATACCTATATACCATACATTAGGACTTTAGAAGTCATTACTTGATGCATGTATATAGACCCATTTGTATCATGTTTACCGTAAATATTAGGCCTACATGGCGCCGCATCTTACATGACTATTACGGAATGCACAATATCGGAAATCAGTGCAGTATGAAGCGTGCACTAGATGACGAATTGCTCTTGTAAGAAAAAAATACTCTACATGTGCATAAGCAGTCAGTTACGTTCGCATCGTCGTCGTTGTCGTCATCATCAACATTATCATCATCATTGTCGTCATCATCATCATCATCGTCATCATAATCATCATCATCATCATCATCATCATCATCATCATCATCATCATCATCATCATCATCATCGTCATCGTCATCCTGCTTCAGAACTGTTTATTTTCAGAGTGTATATTTAATCGATTACGATTATTTAAATTCTGTCGATCGTTTCGACCTCCTCGGGTCATTGAAACAGACATCAGTTACACTGCCCCGAAAAGCCAGAACACAGTAACTCCCTTACTATGAGACTGAGTCATAGTTAGTAGACTACACAATACAGAGTGCAGAATATGCTCGCAGCAGTCAATCATCATTGACTCTGTGCTTATTAAAGAAGAGAAGATCTTCTAAGTTAAACTCAGTTGCTGCTTCTCATTTTTTCAGACTGACGATGGTTTTGCAAACGACTTGTCCGATGTTCTCGATTGTCTTTCGTTTCGTGATCATGGAACTGGACAATGCACGACGATACCACTTCTTGTGAGATCAATAAACATCCTCTTCTATTTTAAAGTCATATAATACTATTTTAAGATAAGCTTATGCATTATCCAATCGGGATTTCCCTATAGTTCCACGATCCATCTGACCGTGTCTTCAGTAATCCACCTTGTTTTCGTCACCGTTCACCTGCCCGTCATCATCATCATCATGGTCCATGGGCTCAGTGCCCGTAGGTGTCAACCGCATGGCTCACAATCCGTTTCCATTTGTCTCTTTCCTGTGCCGCTCTGCTCGCTTGGTGTATTTCCGAACCGCACCAGTCCTTGATGTCGTCTAACCACTCTCTGCATGGCCTGCCCCTAATCCCCGCTCCGTCCATCATCCCGAACATGGTTTGTTTGATGAGTCTGTCATTTCTCATCCTGCAGACATGTCCGAAGAAGCCCAGCTTCCGTTCCATTATCATTTGTTTGATGTTTTTCGTGTTCCCTACCCTTGCTCGCACCTCCACGTTTGTTATTTTTGTTCCCACCTGCCCGTACTTTGTCTGTATACAATGTTATACATGTACTTTGGCAGTGTGCAGCATACTGCCAAAGTACAAGTATATTAGTTGCATACTTGTACTTTGGCAGTATGCTTGTATATTGACGGTGTACTTGTACTTTGCTTGCATACATGTACTTTTTCGTCAGTATACTTGTATCTCGGCAGTACAATTGTACACTAGCAGTATATACTTGTACTTTGTCAGGAGTGTATCGATGAGGAGGACGATGCGACAGACGACGATACAAATGAGAACGAAAGACAAGACAGTGGAGTCGGCAAAACAGACGAAAGCACAAGAAACGAAGAAAGCTCCGAACAGGTCAGATGCTGTTGCTGCTGCTGCTGCTGCTGCTGTTGGTCACTATGTACTATGTAGTATTATGTAGGAAAAGACCAATGGCTCGAAATTGCATGCCTTTCAAGTTTCAACTGACTGGCAGATTCCCTAACTCTGTGCAGATCAGTAGCTTGTTGATAGTTGTAGATTGATAATGCTTCCACGCCTACGATACACTCAATTGGATTTAGGTTAGACGAGGATTAGATCTTGCTGCGATCAGATTAGATTTGATTAGATTAACTGGGGTGGGGTTGGCATAGCTCGGATCAGTGATACTAATAGACTATATGATCTAATTTGAGGTAAGATGATATAGGCCTATCATATATATATATATATGTATATATATATACAATTATACATATATATATAATAATATAATAATATATTACATTACGTTGTAATTTTAGATTAGCACTAGATTAGATTAAGGAGTTACTAGTGACCCTCATTGGCGATATAGACTTTTGTCGAATAAAATTAAAGTTTTACATTAATCTCCCATTACTTTATTCCTCGTGAGACATTTTAAATTACGCATAATTTATTTATTTATTTATTTATTTATTCATGATTTCCTAATCGGAGTTGTGCGCTTTTAAAGTCTGCCAGTGACAAAAACCCGAGGTTTTAGTGTGTGGAGAGAAATTCTGGAAGACTCACATTACATTACATTACAATTACATTACATTATATTCATTACATTACATTTACATTACATTATATTGCATTGCATCACGTTTACATCACATTTACATTACATTGCATTTACGTTGTAGGAGGCTGCCGACGACAGCGTCCTGTCACCTCTGTCGGACAGTTCCGGTCACAACGGTGACAGCAGCGGTCACCAGCGAAGCAACGAGAGTTTCGCGTCAACGGAAGGTGGTCACGACAGCGACGGTGACGACGACAACCAGGGACCATCCATTATTCAATGCCAACAGTTCTACGAGATGCTGAAGCAGAGATGTAACGCCTTCAGGGAGACCACCTTCCCCTCCTCCTCCGCCTTCAGAGACTGGGCGGATCTCGCAGAGGGGGGTGACTACGCCATGCTGCGGGTTGGTGGTCCTCCTCCTCCTCATCCGCTGCAGTGGGACGTCGTCGATGATAGGAGGGCGACGACAGTGTTCGATCTGTCAGAGGCATCTTCCTCGAAGGTCCAGCTCGAAGAGTGGACCGCTGACCCGAGTGGACTTCCGGTTCAGGGAGCGAGGAAGGTTCCGCGCATGGGAACGAGAGTTGACATCAATGCCAGACAGCATCAGCTTCTTCCCATCCACACAGTTGCTTCCGCTCCAGCGTCCTCCTCCACATCCTCCTCCTGGAGGATTCAGGAACCGGTCTCAGGGTCTTACTCTCCCGTCCGTCGATCGGATGCTTCACAGCGATGCGAACCTTTAGTGGGAGGGGTTCCCGCGGAGTGCCCACCCTTCCACTGCCCTCTGGATGCCAACGAGTCCCCGTGCGCTGCACCGTTTTCGGCACCAGTCCACCCATCAGTGCACCCATCAGTCCACCCATCAGTCCACCCATCAACCCACCCATCAGTCCACTCATCAGTCCACCCATCAGTTCACCCATCAGTCCACCCTTCAGTCTACCCAATGGGAGATCACCGCTCTGAAAAATCAATCGATCTGACGACAAGACTACAACCCCAACGGCCTTCAGATCCACCCTCCTCCTCCCATTCAAAGGGGGTTCGTCGAACGAGCCAGATGTGCCAGACAGACGATGAGGGTGGTGAATACGAATCTCTAATTCCTCTCGCTTCAATCTCTTCCCTCCTTCCTGGTCCCATCGGGGTCTCATGTCGGTGCCGACGCTGCACACCACTCCACCAACCGCCGCCGCCGACAAACTCCTCCCCGACATCCGACGTCCGACCACAAAACGCCCCCCGGAATCCTCTCCCGGAGACCACCAACCACGGTGATGTTCAGACGAAAACTCCGGATGTGCCCGGGGCAACGACAGCCGCTGCTAATAAAGCCGGTGTGGACCCGAAGCAGGAACACGAGTGGGTGGTGAAGCGCCGAGCAGACGGGTCACGATACATCACCAGACGTCCAGTCCGGAAGCGCCTTCTCAAGGAGCGAACCAGACGGGTCGTGGAGGAGGAGCGGGCATGCCTTACGACGACGACCACGGAGGAGGGAGGAACGAGGGGTGAGGGTAGGACGGATCATAGGACGCGAGATGACCGGAGAAGACACGCGGAGAGGAGCCGGGCGAGAAGACGGGAGAAGGAGACCACCAATGCTCCCTGCAGGGATAGAACAGGCGACCACGGACCAGGAACTTGTCTCGGAGGAGCAGGAGCAGGAGGGGCCGGTGACAACGATGGGCCGGATATAGTGCAGCTGAGTCGGAAGAAGATGTTGAAGTGTTATAAGGGGAAGAGGGCGTTGGACGATTTCACGACTCTGCAGGAGTTGTTAGCACACGGTAGCAGAGATCCACATTTGGGAAGACGTTTCAATCAACTACTCTCTGTTACGACGGTCTAGGACTTTGTGTTAACCAGAGACGTAGGTCTACGCTGCGGTTGACGTCATTCTCTGAACACCGTCATCTAAATATTCCCCTTGCATCCTCTTAAGAAATTCGGTCAGTCTAGCTACAGTTCCAGTACAATTATTGGATTTCTTGTGTGTCCTGCAAATCGTCCCCAAAAGTCAGTAAATTAATTCAATAGACGAAACAAATGCTCTTAAATATGAATGTCTTTGTCTTCATTGTAATCTCTATAATATATTCTTTAATGATTCAATCTGAATGATTACAGGTAGGCCTATCTAGTCCCTCTGCTTTGGGAGGGGAATTCAGGTTTCTGGGGGACCAATGTCGTTCCTTGGGGTAACCCCTCTCCCCCGGAGATGCTTAGATTAAACACTGGTCAAGTGTGACACTAAGTCATCATATCACTGTAACTTTAGGTTTCGTGGCAGATAAACGGCTCAATCTCTCTCTTTTTAACCAAACTACAATAGAGCAGTCATAAAATCGAGAGTAGTCGCTTGAAACTCATTAGCCTTAGTGCTTGCCGCATTATATATACAACCATACATCAGATGAAAACGAAATTGATGTAGGCCTAGGCAACTCACCATCCAAATTTTACTTAGGCCTATGCTCAAGGATTCTGTAAACACAGGACCGGTTTCTTCTACTTTAACCGCCTTGTACAAATTTTTTGGGCGATAGTCGGAGTTCCGGTAAATTTAACAACTTATTTACAATATAAAAGCATTCACTTAGTCTTAGCTACATCTATGAAGGCCGATTGACGAATAACTATGTTTGTAAAATAAAAAATGACTTCGGAGATTCAAAAACATAACTATATACATTAGAAACGGAATTTTAAGTGGGGCGACATCTATGGCTGAGAGTGAAATGGACGAACATAAAATGTTCACAAGTAACCATCATGCACTCGTGACTCCAAAATACTTCTAAAGCGCCACTTGAGAGTTAAGAGGAGGGCTTCACTTTATTTACGAGCGCTACTTTGAATCAAAGGGTTTGTCCAGAGGTATAGGCTATCATTTGAAGAGATCCAATTTCGGTAGCTGCAGGTCGTCCACAGAGAAGAGTCATAGTCGCTTAAAATCCGTTTTACAGTCGAAAGTTGAATGCGTCCATTTCTCTGCAAGCTCTCACCACCAATATAATTATATCAACTCATGAATTAAATCCGTAAGATAACCATAAAGCTCTGGTAAAGTTGAGATCCATGCATCTGACATCTGCACTTGTTAACCAACATTGCATTAACTGTACAGAAGTGCTTCTACACAACCTGCAAATCCATTTAGAACTGCACATTTTGTGTAGGCCTACAACTGCATGTTAAAAGAGCCGTGCAACATTGTGCCTGCTACACACCATGTGGCTATCAGCGGCTTGCTGCTGCTTAACGACACTGTGTCATAACAATGGTGATTAGTGTGTAGCACTAAGTTAGCCCTACAGCTAAAACCTGCAATCTCAACAGTAGGGCCTATCTATACGCCTTAGTACTTCGCTGAAGTACGAGGGGGAGGGAGGGTTTTGCAAATGGGAGGCCAATGCCAAATGTGGAGATGAGACAGGGTCTAAGGCAGGGTTTTGAGATAAGCTGCATGCACCGGAAGTGCTACTGAGCAGAGATCTTGAAGGGGCGCTATATAAATTTATGTGATTGATTGAGCAACGCTATGGAAATCACTAATTGCAATACATCATGCATGACTCATAGCATCTCGATGGCAATGGACATGTGACATATTTGATCACCTCTAAGCAAAACTGTATTCAGAAGAAATTGCAATTCTCAGGTGAGATCACAAGGATCCGCATTAAAAAGAACCAAGATATAAAAATTGACTAGTTTTTCCTTGAAATGACCATAAAGCAAATTGTACAAACCCCAAAACCTTTTGATGCAAATAAGACATCTTATCTTGCGTTGTACGTTGTAATACCATATCATTGTGTTTGTATTGTATCTATAAATTCATAAAGCACCTCTCACAGTGCACACCAATCAGAGGTGCTCCCAGTGCGAAAAACCCAGAGAAAAGAAATGTAGTTTTGAGACATGATGTGCTTGGAGTACCAACTAACAACAAAGAACATGTCAATGGAGAGATGATTCCAAAGTGCACGACCAATGAAGGCAAAAGGTCAAGTTTTTGGCCAAAGAAGTCCTTGCTCTTGGAACGGGGAGATCACGTCTGTAATGTGAACATAGTGGACGAAAATAGAGGCTGAAGCGAATGAGGTCACGAAGATATTTGGACATATACCGTATCTGTACCTCACAAATAACTTACCGTACTTCACTCAGCATACTTTAGAATACTTCACTTTATATAAAACCTTACACATCCAACAGATTTGAGAGCCTGGGAAACATGAAAGACAATTCAATTTTTTTAGTAAGAATAAATTCATCAACAAATTGGCTATCCAAAGTCTTTTAATATTAAAAAAAACACAGGAATTTGGCACAAAATTAAAGCCATAAATAAAAGCTTTGCTCCAGACTTACGAAACTGAGGGAGTGCCACACCAGCAAAAATATAAAACCAAAAACTATTTAATCACAGACTACTTGAGAGCAGCTACAATCATTTAAAGCTAACAAACAGACAAAGCTCTTCCATATGCACCGATATGTAGAAGGAAAGTTCACACATGATACTGCAAGTCTGGAAGGTAACAGCAGCAATACCAATTTCGCTTACTAGCACACACAAACCAGATCCATTTATCTCATTGGTACATTACCAAATACCCGCAAGATAGTAAATACACTGCATTTAAGAGTGTGGCCACACAAATGTCTTGTATTAGCAGTCACCACTGTCTACCACGGAACAACGATGCCCTGGTAGGTGATGAACTTTCCCGAGTCAGGCTCCTTCTGTTCAGACATAACTTTCAGTAGCCCTGCAACGCAGGTCTTCGTGTCGATGAGGGCGTTCTTACCCCCCATATCCGTCACGACCCAACCAGGATGTAGAGCAAGGACAATGATCTCATCTGGCCGAAGGTCAATCGACAAACCTTTAGTTACCATGTTCTGCGCTGCCTGCAACAACCAAAACACAAGTCTAAACTAAAGCAAAATATTTATTTATGTTGCATATATAAACTGAACTTATATATAAAACCTTTGTAAAATTAATTGTATGTAACATGCTGCGTTCTGCCAGCCTGAAGTTTTGATTAAACGAAAATTAAGTGATTGATTGATTGATTGACTTCAACTCCATCTTAAATATGATATGAGGAGGGGCGGTAGCACATTGGTTAACACACTGATAGTGAGAGGTAACGAGTTTGAGCCCTCCGTTGGGCAGACGTGCTTTGTATGCTGCTATTAGCGCTGTGTATACTTGCAGGCTGTCTGTTCTGTTAGTAGTTTAGTTTGATGTTAATTAAGATTACTGCATAACTTGTACATGTAAAGCGCAGTGCGTTTGCAGGCGTTTCATTAAAGAAAAACTATTACTATTATTATTATTATTATTATTAACTAATCTACATGATTTACTTTGATCTATTTACCTAATTCGTTCCACTATAATCCGCATGATTGTAAAACATTTCACTTTCGACTTGCTCTTTGGATGATGTATGTTTATTACCCATGTCTGTACACAAAAATGCGGATAGCAATTGGTCAATTAAAAGCATTTTCATATCCTATCCTATCCTATAAGTATTCCACACAGTTACATTGCATGTTCTACTAATCTATGAGATATTTATGAAATGTAAATGTGCAAAATATGTACAGGGGCTAGACAAATTCAGACATCATGCAACATGGGCGATTGCTATACCTTGCTCGATCTGTAAGTGTATGATCCACCGCTGGTGTTGTCATCGATCGAACCCATTTTTGACGTGATGTTAATGATCGCAGCCTTTGAGCAATCGAGGCTGGGAATCTTGCTGGCCGAAGCTGCCTTCTTTAGCAGTGGTTGAAAGGCCTGCAAAAATAATTTTTTTAAATTGAAAAAATAACTTCAAAATATTTAATTTTTAAGAATAGAATCATTCTCAGAAACTGTACAACAACAAGAGCATCAGTATGCATAAATGTAAAATAAAGAATTTTTCTTTGCAATAATCATCATCATTGTACAAACCTAAATATTTATTTATTAACTTTATGCGAACTTTTAATACTTAATTATTAACTACAAGTGTTCTATTAACATACATGAATACCTAATAATTAACGTAATATATGTTAACCCTTTACCGGTTCACTTTTAAATTTTAAGCCCGTTTTCAGCGGATATTCTCGGGGCAAACGTGTAAAGGATTAATCTGACAAATACAAATACTTACTTATCACGAGTTCTTTTAACACATAGGAATATAAAAAGGCAAACAAGCATCAAACATAGATAAATACTTCTAAGAGAGATATTAACAAATATAGAACCATGAACCAATACATACATACACGCATGACGCATGCACACATACAAGGCGGCTCTGTTAGTATTATTAGGAGCATACCCTGGAGAGCATGAGTGGAGCGATAGCGTTCAGCTCATAGTCACTCCTCATTCCTTCTGGAGTGACGGAAGCCAGGTCTCCTTTGCTGTACTGTCCTGCATTGTTGATGAGAACATTGAGACCTTCGTCACCAACAATCTTCTCCACCCACTGGATGACGGATGGGTAGGAAGCATAGTCGACAGCATCTACAACATTCATCGTAATGTATTAAGGTAACGTAACGTCAGCTATGGAACACATTCCCAGGATCTCAGTTTAACATTTACTGAATTTAACATCACAGCAATTTCTTTAAGCCAGGGTGTCAAAAAGTCGGCCGTAGGACATATCTGGCCATCCGACATTTTTTCTGGCCCACGGAACTTTGTCTAAAGACTACTGTGAAGTTCGTAGCAGATAATGAAGATTTCATAATATTAATTGGAATAAAGAACAAGACTGAGACGTAATCCATCATACCAAACTTGTGCACATGGATGCTGGGATTTCCTGCTGCCAGTTCATTCAGCTCCTGAAACACAGATTCCTGCATAATGTTAAAATAAATTCTGATTGTAATTACAAATCTAGAGTCATCCAAAAGTTTGCTACATCAAATGAATATTATGATACAAAATGAACGCATGCATGTCAAGTCTGTCTAAAATTCAAAAAAGTAAATTTGCGCATGCATGCATGTATAATTATGTATGACATCCTAAATGTTAGTGGCGGACTGGCCATCGTCCCGTATGCGATGACACATGGGCCCCTCTGTTTTCAGCGCACATAGCCCATAGGGAAGAAATTAATTAAATAATCGTCAAAAACACAAATATTCCAAACATGCAAAACTGTCAAAGCAATAACGAACTTGAAATGCAACTTGACATGGCCCTTTTCGCCGTGCTGGAGTCAGGAGCACTTCTCAGTAGTGCCCTTGAAGACGTGCTGTAGACATTCTTGAATGAATGAGTAAATGAACTAATCACGTCTTCACAATTATTGATCTATCATCTATTCATATAGTATATCTTAGTTCCTTGGGGCTACCACGCTGAAAACGTCTCTGAATAGCTAATAGGCCTACCATATTATACCTTCTATTAAGCTAGTACTTCAACAGGCGCATCATAAATTATCATATACGTATTAGGGCTTAAAGTATGTCTGGATGGTCACGGACGGCGTCCAGGCATTTAAGGGGCGTCTAGGCACTTCTTTTTTTACACTTCAAGCACTGCATGCGACATAATGCCAACCCTCATGCCGCAACCTATCTGCATTCATCGACAGTTACCTGGTTAGCTTTGATTAAATTTTAGTAGATAATAGTAATTCCTATAATATTATTTCGGCGAACCTTTGCTGAGTCGGGATTACGGCAGGTAGCGAATACGTGCTTCGGTGGCTGGGACAGTCCAAGAAACTGTTTAACAAATTCCAAACCAATCCCTCTGTTAGCGCCAGTTATAAATACAGATCGCGCGGAAACACTGGCCATTTTCAAATCCCACAAATAATTCGAAAAAGTAAAACGGTTTAATTCTGAAAACCTATTCCCCGATTACGACTTAAGCAAGCGTGGCCTAATTAATAGTAGCCTATTATTATCAAGGACTAATAATATTATCTGGCAGCCATGGAATAGGCCTTAAAAAACCATTTGTTTCATTCATGTAGCGCTAAAAGAAATAGGTATGCTAAAGTTTTAATTTAGCAGAACAGCAACTTTACTGGCTTTCCACGTAATAATTATGCAGGCATAAGCGGTAATGGCAGACCTACTTATCATTTGTGTACAACTGTCAGTAAAACTGCTGAACGTCCTCCCAAATGCAATGGCGGAATATTATATTATAATTATGAGGTCGTTGGGCTAGGCTTCATGTAGCCACGGTGTAGGCCTATATCTACCGAAGTTGGTTAGGTGCGCGTGGATCAAATATTTCGCAACAATTCCTACCCTGACGGAGATTTACCACAGCGTTTGATTGATTGTCAGGCACGATAAAAGCTAGCTAGGTTTCCGTGCACCTATATATACACTGCTCATTATTCTTCCGTACCTGGCCGTACGTAAGCTATGGTTACTACTACACGCACTAGCGTAGTCTTTCTGGTAGTCTTTAGTCATCTTTGTCTCGTCTCAAACCTACCTTTTCTCTCCGGATTTCACGCGCTGGGAGCGCTTCTGAAAAACTCTGGGCATAGTAGTCATTGGAAATAAGAAGATGCTAAAGCTGTTCGATTATTATCTCGTTGGTCCGCCGTGTATGGCCGGCCATACTTCCGTCAAAGTTAAATGATTTAAAAATGGCCGTCAAATATCCGTCAGTGAAAATACACAACCGAAAGTTTTCGTCGCGGAAAAGAATGTAGATTCTGACTCCTTTTAAATTCCCCAGAACTGCGCCAGTCTAGCGCGTTAACGGAAAACCTTTCTCGCTCAGTCGCACGTAACGGTAAATCGTCACATATCGTAGATCGGTCGACGACTACTACCCTGGAAGTGTTCAGAAAACTTTCAGGTCATCCGAGTTGAATTTCCAGTCGCGATGACAGAACTGGATTATGAGAGACGCAAAAACCGTATAAAGGCTGGAAAAACGCGGATTTTCATGCACGAATGTGATCTGAAAAGTCTGTGAAAACTTTGAGTTCTTGCTGCGAGAGATCGCTGGCTTGTAACCATTTACATGGCGTCGTCCAGGTCGGGTTTTGCGGACGATAGTGACCTGGAAGAGGTTCCAGATTCAAGGGATAAGAAACCTTCCGCAACGATGAAGGTGTGTTTCTGTCGGACGTATGTTGTCATGAGTCGTTTTGTGCAATATTGATGCGCTAGAACATTTATGTACCGCTTTAGGCCGTCAGAGACAAGCAGTTCCTGGTCGCAGTTAAAGTGAAACTGTGCTGAGAGTTCATACGAGTAAAGTTGTCCAGATGTGTGAGCTTTCCAGTCAGGGCCTATCCATGCATTACGCAAGCAAATTTTTTTGGACCTCTTGCCCTGTTGCAACTTAGACATTTCATACATTTTGCGGAATCCCATGCGTATGCACAAGTAAACACTTCCCCTCCCTAGTTTAAAAAAGTTAATTAGCTAAAGTCATCTAGTAAATATTTATTTTACCATAGGCTATTTATTTTTTGTTAAACATCATAGTTGCTAGCTAAATTTTTTTAACTGCTATGGTTTACTGTTTAGATCTGAACAGAATTTAATTATAATGTAGTCAAAAGCCACCGGATGACTATAGGATAATGCAGAGTTATAATGGGCTAATGTGGACATCATATAATTAGAAATTTATTTTGCAGAAATACATTTTGTCAAGACCTGGAAATGGCCCCATAACCAACGTATGCAAATCACCTAAATCCGTTGACCCCTGTGCATACATATTATATGGGCACAATTGGGCAGCCACTTATTCTACTTGTGCTGCAAATTGAAATGATGTTATTTGCACATTTGATGGAATCCAATTCATGTGTTGGACTGATACAGCAAACTTGAGTTTGCATTACGTAATCTTATCTGTGATAATTTTGTTGGTGGATCAATCTAATCAAACACCAGTATCACAAAGCACAAAGTCAAGGTCATTGATCAGGTTAAAATGATTCAACCATCAGTAATATTTATCCATTATAACACAGAATCTGGCATCAAAATGCCATGTCCGCAGGAATCAATGCACAGGATGACTTAATAGAGTAAGAAATAAAAAAGATAAGATAGATCTATGAATATTCAGTTCTCTGTGTTTAAATGCTGCTTGTGGTAATGCATGCACGTTAATTACTTGTTGTTTGAAGTCAAGCCACGATCAGAAATACCCTGATCTTTTGGAAAAGCCCAGTTTAATGTGATGAGTTACAAAATGTCTGTCTATAGTGGGCATAGTCTGATGGATGAGCAAGTTGCTTATTGCTTTCAAATTTTGATACTAAAGGACGACTTTGTACAATGTACATTGTGTGATTTTTAAACAGCGAAATATCGACAAAGAGTTGAGCAAGAAGGAGTTGCTTGAGATTCTCGTCGCTATGGAGAGCGAACTTCAGGCGAGAGAAGTGGCATTTGCGGCGCTTAAGGTACGGAACACTTCTTTTAAGATGGGCAATGAATATTAAATGTATCAAAGCAATATGCTACAGCACAATTCAATGCAATACAAATGTCATACCACCTTGTACATTGCCTTACAGTAACACTGTATAGGATGTGTACTTAAAAGTACAAGATGTATGTAAAGAATGTGGAAGTAGACATATACTGTCTTGTGTGCCAGTATTAAACTGTCTTCAATGCAGTCAAATAAACAATCATTTGTCAATTTAGTAAGGCCCCCCCAAATGTTGTGTTTTCAGTAACCGCGACTCAAATAATTTTGTAAAAAATTGTATTAAATTTTTTTAAAAAATATTTTTTAACATTTGTATTGACTAAACAGAAAAGACGTCAACAAAATGAAATTAATAGGACTGTTTCTAGAGCAGCTTTAGGTGCAAACAGTCGGGAAATAGGCAGTTTATACTTGCTTAGAACACGTACTTTGTTGCAGCGTGTACCTTTGTGCAAAAAAGACTAGTGGGGTATACTTTTTCGGATAGTCACTGCATAAAAATATTTTACCAAGATAAAAATATTTTTCTACCTACCCAATTTTTTGTAGCTCTGTTACCGGAAACACAATATTATTTTTTAGACCTAAGTCAATTTTTTAAGTTGACCACTGATCTTTCTTGACTATCCTTCAGTCATTCATTCAAAATCACAGTTGTCATGAATATTGCCTTTAAGATAGAAACATTACATATTACATGATCAAATACCAAATTTGTATTTAACTTGACTTGCGCTTACTACATTTAATAATTTTTATACTTTAATGTGTGTATACTGTATAAGCATTATCATCATCATCATCATCATCATTATCATCATCATCATCATCATCATCATCAAAGCCTGTAATATAGGAGCTGCATAAGTTGAATCATATCATAACCGTTAGTAGTACCCGTTATATAGATCTCTACTAATTTTTAATTACATAAATTATTGCAATGAATTGATTTCATTATGAGGTACCATGTTAATGTCCATTTACTCTACCACATTTGTGAATTCTATTTTTAGGCTGATAGAGCCGATGGAAGTCTCCAGAAGTTCCGCTATGGATGCTTTTCCGCTCTCCAGCATGACTCGATCCTCGTCACAGATGACGGCGGAGACTGGGAAGCTGGGATGAAATCGATGTATGCACGTCAGCTGGCCCTGCTCGACAATCTCATCCAGACCCAACACAAGACTCAACACAAGACACGAACTCAACTAGCCGCTGTTGAACGCCAGTACCACAAGGTCAGGCCCAGTACCATAAGATCAGACCCAGTACCATAAGGTCAGACCCTGTACCACAAGGTCAGGCCCAGTACCATAAGGTCAGGCCCAGTACCATAAGGTCAGGCCTAGTACCATAAGGTCAGGCCCTGTACCATAAGGTCAGGCCCAGTACCATAAGGTCAGGCCCAGTACCATAAGGTCAGGCCCTAAGAGACCAGAACTAAAAGTTATACTAAAGTCAGAACTGAAACTCAAAGTGACAAATGCTAATGAAACTTACTAATGAATGTAAAATTAAAACCAAATATTAACTAGATCTGTGAAAATTGATTAAAAATCGATATCAGGAAGAAACACAAACTTTAAGCATGGAAGAACAGTGAATTCAAAGGGTTCTAATAAAACTGAGGCTGAATATTTGCCTGAAACTGAAATCAGAAGTAACATGTCGTTATTAAAAGTATTAAAATTGCATTACCAGTAAATCACATCACATTTTTCTACAGTTTCCTAGATCAATACTGTACATTACACATCTGAGGGACTACTAGTCTGTTAATTTCTTGTATCTGATTATAATTGTATGCATTTAAGTATTTAAGAATGGACCAAAGAGAAGCACAATAAAACACATTTTGCTTGGTTTGCTGATTCCTGGCCTGTGTCGTTGGTCATAGGAGATTTAATCAATTATGTATGGCACAAAGTATAATAATGATGGACATTGTGATTATTTATGTTACTTTACATTGTATTTCTACATGAATACACATTGCGCTATACAGTCACTGATTTTCAATGCTGTAGGTTTGTGCTGAGCTGGATTTGGAACGACAGGAGCGAAAGGCAGAAAGTTCTGTGGACCCGGATTCTGTGCATCGGTTGGAAGAGGACAAGAGCCAGCTACAGAAGGAGGTCTGTGATTCATGGCTTCGTGAAGTATGTTTCGTCTGTGCACTGTTATGACTGCCAATTTATGTTATCCAGAAAGAAAGGGTCAATCATTCAAGGCTCAGCAGGCCCATATGACCCTTTTGGATTGATCCTTTGACTTATGCAGGGGCAGATCCAGGGGGCCAATCCGGCCATGGTCCCCCTCCCATTGAGAAATGTTTATGTTTTTGACCAGCTATTCTGGCGGCCAAAACGAACGTGCCTCAAGCCGCCACGTAGTGACCTTGGGCAAGCCCTTCACGAGTTGCAAAATGCTCATGCGCTTTGGCGTGAAACTCCGATGTAGTGTTTGTATTGTAGTTGAGAGCGCCTCTGAGTAGAAAGCTTGAAGACCGGTGCGCGATCGCAAATGCAAGAAATAATAAAAAATAACATGAATAATTACATCTGTAGTGGCGCTCACAGCTAACAATGATTCAGATCAGATTTGATTGAATAGAATTCCATCATACTCGATTAGATTAACTATTCGATTAGATTAGATTAGTGATGTTTGTTTTTTGTTCAGTTGGAGGAGGAGCGGAGTCGCAGTGCAAAGCTCGAGGAGGATCTGTCGCTGCTCGGTGAGCTGCTCAGTGGAGCGAAGGCGGAGGCTAATCGTCATCGTCTGGGAGCGATGGTGCTCGCGAAGGAGCGGCGATGGTTTGCGCAGAAGATTGCGAAGATGGTCGCAATAGTCGAACGATTGGAGGAATCGCTTGCGGAAGAACGCGAGAAGGTGGAGAGGATGACGGCACGGTTCGAGGAGGTCAGTGGGTCGGTTGGTGGAGGGCAGAACTTTTGGTTGATTGGGGGGGGGGGGTGAGTTGTTAGGTGGTTGTTGTTTTGGGGATGGTGGGATGGATGGGTGTGTGTGTGTGTGGGTTGGAAGGTGTGTTGATTTTGGGGCAAGGTGGATGGTTTATATTAGCTTACTTGAGATTAGGTCATTGGTGAACAATGTATGTTGTCGAATGAAGTGTGCAGAGGGTGTGTGTGTGTGTGTGTGCACTGTGTATTCAGGATTATTGTGCACTATGTTTTGATGAAAGGCTTGATGACTGGGAATGGAATGGTTGGATATATAAATATGGATAGATGGACAAATGGATGCATTTAATGGGTCGAAAATAGACGTATTAGACCGTGGCTAACAACGTTGAAACCTTGAACTGTGCATGTTAATTAAGGCCGAGGCTCAGATGAAATCGGAGAGCAAGCGCCATGCTCAGGAGCTCAGCAACGCTCGTGAACTCCATCAGAAATCGCTCGACGAAAAGGAACGCAGGATCGGCGAGCTGTGCGCAGAGATCGAGCGGTTGCGACTGCAGCTTCACAACCTGCAGATGATGTCGTGTCCCCCTAGTGACCAGCCGTGGAACTCCAGCTTCCCTCTTGGCTCGGAACATGTGGCGGCGTCGTGTAGTGTCACGCTTCCCTTTCCGCTGAATCCTGCCGCCGACAGTGTCGACGTCACGGACGACGCCGTCAGCGTCACGTTTGTGCTGCCAACGTCGAGCATTGTCAGTTGTGTCAGCTCCGAGTCCGCTAAGTTGAATCTGCCGCTGTCGAGCAAAGTGCCGTCGTCGGTCCAGTTGTTGACACCTTCTGACAATACCAGCTCTATTGTCATGATGTCTGACAAGTCTTTTCCGACGACACGGTTTGTCGGCCCGTCGAGGGCGGCGACGCCACCGTCAGGGCTTCCGCGACTTACGGTTGGAGGTCATTCGAGAATTCCGCACTTTCAGGGGGCCCTGAGACTGCCCGCAAGTCCCTCAAAAACCACTCCAGTTAGGATGGAGCTTCGAAATTCCGATTGGCAGACAGCTTCTTTGTCTGATCCAGTCCAGGTAGATTTCTATAATAAAATGCTTTGTATTACTATGCTATAACCAGGGCTGAAAGTGAGCCGGGTCTGTCCGGGTCGGGGACCCGGCATCGATTTTCGTTACTTGCTGTTGCCGGGTCTCAGCCGGGTCGAATGGTTAACGTTCAATCTATACTGATTACTAAATTTAGAGGGAAATTGGTACAATTTTTGGGAAATTCAGTGCGAATGACTAAAAAAAGTCTTCAGAACAATTTTTGGGCCAAAACCCCGAAACGGCCATTTCACTCAGACCCGGGAACTTTTCCAAACCACTTTCAGCCCTGGCTATAACTGATTCTGTCATAAATTTCTTTTTCATTTTGAACCTACCTCAAGGTCAGACCTGTTTAGATCAGTTGATATGGACAGAAATCGCTTTATTTTCAATGCATGGACACTTGCTTTTATTTAATTGCAAATTATTTGGGGGCTCGGTAGTGTATTGGATAACATGCTGGCATGGAGAGCGAGAGGTAACAAGTTTGCGACCCGTATAAGGCGGACATGCTTTGTAGGCTGCTATTAGTGCCATGTATTGCAGGCTGTCTGTTCTGTTAGTAGTTAAGGTTCATGTTTATTAAGATTGTTGCATAACTTGTACATGTACAATTGATGCAAGTGCGTTTGCAGGCGTTTCATTAAAGAACAAAATTATTGTTGTTATTATAGCAAATGAATTGTGGTTGTTTTATGAAATATGCAGTGACGAATGACGATACATTTTATTGTCTTTGGCAGTGGTTCAGTTCTTTAGTAGAGTAGAGTTCTTCTGTTTTATTTGTATTTATGCATGTCGACATTTCTTAAGAATGCTTTTAAGAGCACCTGAAGGGATCTTATCCATTGTTTGCTTAAATAATGTTGTTATGTATGGTGCCACATTATATTCCGGAAGGTTTCTTATTAAATGGTTTTGCCTCTTCCTACTTTGTCTCTAAAGGCAGACGAATCGGGTGCCTCAAACTTGGACATCTTCGGCCCAGAGATGGCCAACCTACAGCAGCTCCTGGTTTCCATGGCAACCGGGGAGACCTCCACTGCTGCCGTTAATGCAGCAGCAAAGGCGGAGCATGTCAGCCAAGCTGCAGAAACAGGTAATTGCCTTTTTTCTTTTATCGCAATAAAATCCGGAATTATGTCTATATGTCTACATATATGTATGTATTACCGGTATGTATGTACACTGTGTCCGGAAAAATTCAACCCTTAAGATATAGATGAGAAAACTATTAGATAAAAATCATTTTAAAAAGTTTAAAACTTTTTTGATCCTGACATAATTATCAAACGATTCGGCGTAATTTATTAACAGCCCTTGTTTCTAATTAAATCATATTCACGTATTTGAATTTTTATTTAGTAAAAAAGATGCAAGAAACTGTGAGTCAGTGGCTTGTAGTGTTGAAGCTTGTGTTGGAGCCAATGGTGGACATTTTGAACACAAATTGTAGTTCAATAATATTTCAGGTTTAAATTGTTTTTGGAATTTTAAAAATTGACAGCTAATTACTAGTTTTTAGAAAATCATTATCAAAAGGGCTTTGATATTTCTAGGCACAGTGTACACACACGCGCGCACACACACTCACATACACGCGCGCGCGCGCGCTCACACACACATGCATGCATGCATGATTTGCCTCCTTGGTATATTTATAGATACCGATGTGCAATTGTGCATGGTATTTGTTTTCGTTGCATCTTATTTGTTTTTTCGTAGGCGTCACACAGTCGTCTCCTGTCGGCCAATCAAAGGAAGTCTCCGCCTCTTCTGGCACTGTGCCAGACACTGTGCTGTCATCCATTCACCAAGCGATTCTTGCCATGGATCATGTCTCATTGGCTCGTCTTCTGACCAATCACAGGCCAGACCTGAACGAGCCAATCAGTGGTCTCCTGCCATTGCACTTGGCAACTGAAAGCGGTTCTGAAGGTTGGTTCTTTTAGTTTTTAAGCTGCTAATTAATTCATCTAAATCTAATCACTTCATTGCAGCCATATTTGGTTTCTGATCTAATTAAAATTGATTCAGCGCAGTCATTTTTTTCTAGTGTAATGAAATTGATCTAGTTGTTTTTTAAATAGTGAGTTTTGAGTCATTATTTTGAAAGAAGGAAGAGAATTTGAGCTACGAAAAGAGAGCGGAAGCCGATTCCATTCTGTGGGTGCAGAAGCATGGAATGCACACAAGCCCATTACTGTTCTGCATTGGGATTCAACTAAGAGATTTTTGCATAGAAACTAGACTCAACTCGCATCAGAAAGTTTGAGCTTTCCCAATGCAGCCACGTACACCAAGATGACGCAAAAGAATTCCGCAAACATAAAAAAATTACAACAGGAACTAAAAATAAGTCCAGCATCCAAAGCTTTGCAACGGTTAACTCCAACATATTTCCAGTTGTTGACTGAATTATGCACACTTTGACAAATAATCCAGCAGATGACACAGAAATCATATAGGGCTAATCTTTTTTTTAGGTACATGCACAGAATCCTTAAGTTACATCAGAGTTTTAATTGCCTCAAACATGTTTGCTTCATTTGCAGAATGTGTTCGAGTTTTGCTGGAGCACGGTGCTGATCCAAGTGCCATTCGTGATGACCACAGCACTGCGCTACACATCGCCGCCACAGAGGGGCACTTGCGGTAATGTAGTGCTAAATCGCTTGAATTCATTGCACAAACTGCTGCATTACCAGTGCTACATTCTGACTACATTTTGTGCTGTGCTGCAGTATACTACATTTGTCTACACTGCTTTGTACTGCATAAGTTACGTTACGATGGATTTGACTACAAAATGCTGCTTGCTGCTGTTTCAATTGCCTTCATTTTCAACCTAATTTAGCATGTATTGTACGATGCTACTGTTAAACTGCACTACTACTCTTATACTACATTGCCTTGGATTACGCTATTCTTAGACTATGCTACCTTCCTCTCTCTGTCTGTACACAATTCAAAGTTCTTGCTGTGGTTCTTAAATCTTAATTGGTTTCATGCTTCAAAGTATCTTTGTCATCTCATGCATTGTCTCATCCATCTCTGCCAGTTCACTGCACCCTCTTAGATCCTATGATCTGCTTAACCTCTTTGTTCCTTGCATCAGGACCATCATAGTTCAATCCAGATCATTTGCATGCGTAGGTACCTCCCTATGGAATAGAATTTCCCCTCAGTTCGCTCTGTCATCCTTTGTAATTGTAATTGAACATTTATATAGCACCACTCACACATTCAGTAGCGCTCCCGACCCTAGTTGGCACTGCCTCTAATGAATAGTATGGTCTTCAGGCGTTTCTCTGGTAGTCTTTCTTTATCTTCCTCTTACCTCAAATCAACTGCCTTTTCTCTTGGGGTCGATTGCACTGGGAGCGCTTCTGAAAGGCTTTTGCTGAGATATCAAAGCACTTTATAAAGGGTCGAATACAATACAATACGTTGGACCAAGTGCATTGTTGTCATTTCAGTTGTCTTCAGCTATTGCTGGAGTACGGTGGATGTGTGTCTTCAACTGACCAATCAGGATGGACGCCATTACACTGTGCCGCCAGCAATGGTCACTCCGAATGCAGTCGTGTCCTGCTTGACCACGGCGCCAGGATTGATGCCGTCACCAACGTCAGTAATATTGATCCCAAGAATTGATCGAAGCAATTACTCTTTACCCGTTTGCCCCGAGAATATCCGCTTAAAACACGGGCTTAACGGGAAAAATGAACGGGTAACTTTAGGGTTAATTGAGTGAATTGAGTTGAAGTGAGAAGGGTTAATTAGGAGATGGAATGGTGGGATACGAATGATAGTAATGGGATTGGTAGGAAGATGAGTGGATGGGGGTGATAGGAAATGGTAGGGTAAGGAAGGAGAGAAGAGAGGGGATTGTTGAGTTGTATTGTATTTTTTTGTATCTGTAAATCTATAAAGCGCCTCTCACAGTCACTCGTGGTGCAAATGACCCAGAGATAAAGAAAAACGTGGGTTTTGAGACGTTGGAGAAATGTGCTTGTGGTACCAGTTAATAATTAATAAAGATTGTATCAATGTAGAGAGCCTGAATAGAGGGATAGGCAGAGTAAGGTTAGTTAACGTAAGGAGGAGAAGGGCAGAATTATTCTTATCCTTTCATTCACTCATCCATCCATCCATCCTTTTACTGATCTGTTGATCAATAAATCAAACCTCCATCATATCACTGACACACTTATCATCCAACCATGTAACCATCCATCAATCAATGCGTTAATTCATCAATTTGTTCGCTTGTCCATCCATCCACCTCTCATACATCTGCCTTTCATCCATACATCCGCCTTTCATCCATACATCCATCTGCCTTTCATCCATACATCCGCCTTTTCATCTATACATCTGCTTTTCATCTATACATCTGCCTTTCATCCATACATCTGCCTTTCATCCATACATCCATCCGCCTTTCATTCATACATCCATCCGCCTTTCATCCATACATACATCCGCCTTTCATCCATACATCCATCCGCCTTTCATCCATACATCCATCCGCCTTTCATCCATACATCCATCCGCCTTTCATCCATACATCCATCCGCCTTTCATCCATACATACATCCGCCTTTCATCCATACATACATCTGCCTTTCATCCACCAAATCATCCATTTTATTTTGATCAATAAATCAAACCTCCATCACATCACTGACACACTTATCATCCAACCATGTAACCATCCATCCATCAATCAATGCGTTAATTCATCAATTTGTTCACTTGTCCATCCATCCACCTCTCATACATCCGCCTTTCATCCATACATCCATCCGTCATTCATCCATACATCTGCCTTTCATCCATACATCTGCTTTTCATCCATCCATCCGCCATTCATCCATACATCTGCCTTTCATCCATACATCTGCCTTTCATCCATACATCCATCCGCCATTCATCCATACATCTGCCATTCATCCATACATCTGCCTTTCATCCATACATCTGCCTTTCATCTATACATCCATCTACCTTTCATCCATCCACCAATTCCTCCAGTTTATTTTGTAGGCCAACTGGACACCTCTGCACAGCTGCATCCATTCAGGCCACAGTGCTTGCCTTGAGACGATCCTTAGCCACCAGAGATCGAACCCCAGCCACTACGGTGACCAGATCCTAGACACGCTCATTGAGGACGTCGTCAACATGGTTGATAAGGACGGCTGGACCATCGCCCACTTGGCCACCGTACGAGAATCAAAGGTAACCTCTTGCTGTTGCCAATAAGAACATTTATCATCAATGTCAACAGAGATTCGCGCCGCAAAAAACATAAATTTCATGATTTTGGCATTTGTCGTGAGTGCCATGAATTTTCTTTTCTGCTTCATAAATATTAACCAGCAGGCATTTATCATTCCATACATGCACCCGGGTCATCCACTCGCTTAGATTTGTTGTTACAGATGGATTGCCCGCACTGTTAGTTCTGATGGTGCAGCTAGATTATCCAGGCAATTAAGTCTATTGTTCGATATTACGTCTTTTGTTCGATATGATTTTTTTTATGTTCCAACAATTCTTTGTTCTGTTGTTAGGATTGTCTCGAGGTGCTGTCGCGACACATCCACTTGGATCTGGAACGAAGGGACAAGTGGAACCGCAGCGTACTAGACGTTGCTTCTGTCACCTGCCGACAGTTCCTACAGGAAATCGGTAATCTAATCGAACGCATATTAATCTAATCATGGCTGATTATAGTCTGTTCTAATCGCAGCAGCGGAGCCAGATAATTTCTTATTTATACTCTCGTCTGATCGTTAATAGATTAGTTTCATTGCAATATGTAATCCATTTTATATTGTCTGATATACTGATCTCTTATCGTGATCTAATCTATTCTAATGAAAGCATTGTCTGTTCTACTCTGATCTGTTTTTACCTCTTATTGTCTTGTTCTTATCTGTTCTATGTAATGAGTTTTATTCTGGTGGAATTATAGACTGATAGATATGCTATTGTGTTTATTTTATTTATTGCACTTTCTTAGTGCATGATAATCAGAATCTGATCAATTATAATCTAATCAATCCTGAAATGATGAATCATAATCTAATCAATCCTATTCTGATCAATCATAATCTGCATTGTTTACCATATTACAGTTCCTCACCTTAAACCTACCTCTGTCTCAGCATTTATGTAGCAACCTTTAAAGAACCTTCCAACATGTGCATGAATTATCATGATTCTTATATACTTTAATTGCTTCGCACTGGTTCCAGGCTCACGACAGGAAATTGCGTGCGTCGTCTCCATAGAACTTACGTCGTCAACGTCTCTCGACCCCAACAAGGTCAACGCCAAGCGACCTTCATCGAGCGGCTTCGACCAATCGCTCGTCACCGTGGGGTCGGTGGTCGTGTCAAAGGTCACGACCTGGGTTGAACTCGAAGAGAAGCTCGGCTGCGTCTTCCTCAACCACACGAGCGAAGTGAGCATCGGACTGCGGACGAAGAAGACGAGTCGGCTCGACCAGGACTCGCCCGACGCTCCGAACCCGTTTACGCTCGGCATCTCGCTGAGCAGCGTGAAGTATTACTCGATTGGTGAGTGGTTATGATGCTCATTTTGTTGATGTTTGCGTCTACTGATTACACTGTACTTTATACTCCCCCGGTCTCCCGTAAGGACCTTGGGCAAGCAAGTCCTTCACTCACAATTGCTCAGCGCTTCGGCGTGAAACTCCGATGCAGTGTCCGCTCTGCATTCGGGAGCGCCTCTGAGTAGTGAGCTTGATGGGCGCTATAAAAAGTGCACATACATACATACACTGCCAGGTGTATTTATAGGAATATAAATATATGTGACCCGCTACATGAAAAGATACCATAAGTCGGGTTTGGAGTTATTATGCCTTCACAAACCAGCTAGGTGAGCTGAACATTTTGCTGAAAACCAGATCAAAATTGGATGATAAATGACCGACTTATAATGATGTTCATGAAAAAGTTGCCACTTATTTCCATCGATGAGTATCGTGGGGTCTTGCACACTGGGAGCGCTTCTGAGCGATTTATCCTACAAGAGGTTCATAAAAAATTCTCAGTGTTGTCTATTATTATTATCAGTGTTATTAACTTAAAACGTCCTTTTCACCTGCTGCTAAAAATACCAAGATTTCAAATTTGATAATATAAAAAAAAAATTCCCCCACGTCTTTATGCGCGATTTCTCGCGAAACTGTACGCCGACTTATGGTGCCTTATCATATAGCGGGTCACATATATAATGTAATTTAATGAATACGAAATGAGACTTTATGATATAATGCAGGTAATGTAAGATTGTAAATGGATACATGTCATGCATGCAAACTTTTCTAGTCTAGCTGGAACTGGCCCCCGAACAGGATCTCCTGGTGAAGTGCTATATAAATGCCTGAGGCCTCTGTGAATGAATGATGGAATGAATAAATGAGTGAATGAAATCAAGGATAAATTAATATGTAGATGCATGATTTTATTTTCAATGTTTTGCATTGACAGTTTGGCTTTTGCATGCAGTTGCTTTCCCCCCTTGCCAGAACTAGATGAATGGCTCTCCAGTAATTCTTCAATTTATCCAAGGGCATCATGTGAAGCCAGAGTTTTTAATGAATTTAAAGAGTTAGACAGTAGGCAGTTGCTGATTGGTTGGTTGCAGGGCGTTACCATTGGTCACCGGGAACGTCGACAGAGAAAACTCCGTTTGAAATGCTTGCCAGCTTCAATACAAACGTTATCAGTGTTCGACTGTTTGGTGAGCTCTCTGTTTTTTATGATTTTGATTCGTTTACCCAGCCTTTTTGATTAACATCAGCATCTTCTTTATCATCATCATCATCATCATCATTCTCAGTCATCATCATTTTCATCATCATCATCATCATTCTCAGTCATCATCATCATCATCATCATCTTCGATATCCTCAAAGTCATCATCATGTTTTTAATTGATGGTGGATTTGAGGAATTGTGTGGAAGTGGAGGTTTCGTCATCACAAGGGAGTTCCTTGTTTGTTAATTTTATCTATTTATTTATTTATTCCTTCATTCAATACTCTGTACTGTTGTCTGTGCATTGTTTATAGTTTCTTGTATGCGTATTTTTTTATTCAGTTATATATTTATTTGTATTTCTGTGCATTTTTTATGCATTTATTCTTTTGCATGGTCTGTATTTTTGATGTTCAGGTCTCGACGATGGTTGTCAGGAGTCGTTAGCGTACGAAATGTTGATTCCAGTCTCAGTTCTACAGAATTACCTTCGACTGGTAACCCATAATCTAATCATCTAATCATCTGATCTGAAATGATCTAATCATCTGATCTGAAATGATCTGATTCTTAATCTTATCTTAATCTGTCTATTGGTTATCCTATCCAATCTTCCATAATCTACGCTGATCTTCCCTATTCAAATCAAGTGATCTAATCTAATCTATGCCAACTAATATCAAGTAATCTTATCTACGCCAACCTAATATACATTGTAGCATGTTATAGTTAGTATTGTCTTGTCTGCTGGTCTATGATAGTGTAGTGGTTAGCATGCTCAACTGTCAACTGGTAGATCGGGGTTCAAATCCCAGTCAGACTGTGATCTGCCCTCCTCAATCCTTGTTTGATTGAATTGATTGAATCGGTTACATGTTATGATTGCAGATCGAACAGTACCGATCGGTGGTATTCTACGGACCGAAAGGCACAGGAAAGACATTCCTCGTTAGAAAGCTGGCCAGGTGCATTCAGGTAACTGCTGTGTCATTCATTCATTTCAGACATTTATATAGCGCCTCTTCAAGAATATCTACTCAGAAGCGCTCCCGACCCAACCACGGCTAAAGAGAACAGTCTTAAGAGCAGAGTAGAACATGTGTACATGTATGGCATACTGGATAACATGTGTACATGTATGGCATACTGGATAACATGTGTACATGTATTGCATACTGGATAACATGTGTACATGTATGGCATACTGGATAACGCACCTACATGTATAATGATGCTTTTCGTAATGTCTGAATGCTACTCACTGCATTATATGTTTTAATTTGTTTATTCATTGAAAGATTTATATAGCCCCATCTTCAAGGGAATTGCTTAGGGTGCTCCCAATTTCAGCACAGCCAAGAACAGCATTTTGAGGTTAATATAGTAATTTTCTGTAGTTGAACTGTGTTCATGTACAATGACCATTAAATCTGCTTATTCTTCTGAACTAGGATGCTACATTTGCCTGTTTCTAGTACTTCTTAAATTGTTTTGTTATTTTTGCAGTTTTTGTTACGTCAGATTTTTTTGTCGATTTTCCAGGTGCATGAGAGTCGTCAGGGAAATGCGAGTGAAGTTACGTTCTTTACACTGAGCGCTGTCTTCAGCCGGAAAGACCTTCTCAAGTTACTTCTTGACAAAGGCAAGTGTAAGATGAGTCAAGTATAAGATGAGTCAAGTATAAGATGAGTCAAGTATAAGATGAGTCAAGTATAAGATGAGTCAAGTATAAGATGAGTCATGTATAAGATGAGTCAAGTATAAGATGAGTCAAGTATAAGATGAGTCAAGTATAAGATGAGTCAAGTATAAGATGAGTCAAGTATAAGATGAGTCAAGTATAAGATGAGTCAAGTATAAGATGAGTCATGGTAATGAGTCATTGTCCTACCTTTACTATCCCTTGCTGCAAGTGTCTGGAGCATTGACTGTTTTGAGTGAAGCAGTTCAAAAGGAAGCATTCACTGTCCATTTGAGTGTGTTTCATCTGCTTTTTAATGTTTTGGTCTACATGAATGGGTTTGATATCCATACACACTGTTAGCGGTGTAGCAGAGCTACACTATGGGTGAACTGGGGGTTTTCTGGTTGCGCCTTGAGTGCAGACAAGGACTGGACTTTGACCTAAGACTGATATGCTGCAGACTCTACTTGGACTTGCTGTGTTTTTAATCACTGTGTTCTCACTCTAATTTTGCTTTATTTCTAGGATGTTTAATAAATGCGTCGTTGAGTTCCATGCCTCCGTCAACTGCCACTCCCATTCTCATTCTCGACGACCTCGCCAAGATTTCCGTCGTCGATGTCTTCAAGGACATTCTTCCGGCGATGGAAACGCGTGGACCAGCCAATCCGATCCTTATTCGACACGGTTCGATCATTCATGCATTGATCTTTTCCACTTAACTGATCTGTTTACATTGTGGTTTGATCTAGTCCAGGCTAATGTTTGCATGTGCACTTGTTATAGCACCCCTTCAAGCTCTCTCTACTGAGAGGCGCTCCCGAATGCAGAGCGGACACTGCATCGAAGTTTCACGCCGAAGCGCTGAGCAATCGCGAGTGAAGGACTGGCCCAAGGTCCTTACGCGGCGAGGTGGATTCGAACCTCGAACCTTCCGGCTCCAAGGCAACGACGCCACCACTACACCACCACGCCCCACAATGTGTGTACCGGGTATATATGAACAATTGTTGTATCTTCCTTTCAAGATTTCTACTCAGAAGCACTCCCGGCTACAGGGCGGACGCTGAATCGGAGTTTCATGTCAAAGCACATGAGCAACTGCGAGTGAAAGACTTGCTCAGGGTCCTTACGCGGCGGTTTGAGGTGGATTCGAACCTGCAACCTTTTCGCTCTGTGGCACCATACATACCAGGTACCCCTACACAACTGCGCCCCATATAATCTTGTTGTGCAGCACAACAGCTGATCAACAATGGTCTGGTTCGATATTTTCTTCACCTTGTCGTATCTGACTTTGCCTTTTATCACTTTAACTCACCCTAAAATACATTGCCTATGTTACATTTTTTCATGTTACCGTATGTTACCTTATTTTACCTTGCCTCACTTTGTATATCACCTGATATTTTATTCCTACCATGTTTTGCCTTAAGTACCAGGCTTTACTTTACATTATCTCACCTTGCCTCATGTTTAGTTACCGCCCATTTTCTTACCTTACATTACCGTAGCTTACATCGATTGTTCTGTGGTCTGTTCTTTCAGATGGAAGTCAGGAGACATTGTCGTGCTACATGAATCCGAACTGCTACATCATCGCTACGATGGACAGAGCCAGGTTTCGTAGACTGATTTCTCTACGGCTTAATAATTATTGACAGAGCTTACTCAAGGCTTTATTTTATCACTGTATTATTGCTTTTCAGTGCAACACACACAGACACACAGAGCATAATATGTGACAATAAAATCTAGCAATAATAGCAATGACGATTTCTATGGCGCCGTAATACAGCTAACACAGTTACAAGGGTATAAATGATACCTAGCCATAATAATAATGTAAATAAATGATTCTATGACAAATGGAGTCTAACAAATAAGACGTGACAATTAAATTGTAGATCAACTGGGTTGGAGTTGTCCATCCAGCAGAGGTTCAAGTGGGTCCATCTGAGGTGCGACCAGGAACCGATCAAGTACCTCCTTCACCGACATCTGCTTCGGCGCCTGGCGCACAGCTACCGCGGCTGCATACCACTTCCAGACAACTCCATCTACAAGGTACTTGATTTTTAGTTATATGGCAGTGTATGCAGTGTTAAAGTGATTTGGATGAGCAGTCTGAATGTGTGAGCAGTGGGAACGCTGAAGAGAGTTTTATTGGGACGCACATGTTTCCAGCGTTCCATGCAGGTGAGCCGTGGGAACGCAAGGAAAATTTTTTGAGAGCAGTGGGAAAGCACCGACTTTAAACCCTGGGTGTATGTTCAATGCAATGTGATGCAAATGCAATGTGATGCAATGCAATGTGATGCAATGCAATGTGATGCAATGTGATGCAAATGTAAAGCAACGCAATCTATATAGCTATGCAATATGATGCTTTACAAAATACATTGCCGTACAATACAATATCATACATTTCTGTAGAATACAATGCTATTCGTTAACCTGGCTTGTTTTGCATGATTTCCTTGTCTTTATGATTTGTACATTTGTTTTAGCCTTAGTTTTATTGTACATGTATCTAGACTTACCGGTATATAATTTGGTTTAACCTGAGCTGACCTGGTTTGACACGAACTTACCTGGTTCTACTGTATTATCTTGCCTCTGCTGCTAGACTGATATATACAATACAATATTTATTCAAAATTGTATTATATGCAATTGTGACAATTTTTTGTGCTTGTTGCTTGTGTAAAAAGGCCGTCGAATGGGTCATCTGCGTTTGGCAGCGTCTCAACGAAGGTCTTGCAAAACTCGGTCTTCTCGATCTGGTCTTCGGTCCTTGCTACTTCCTTGTGTGCCCCATCGAAGCGAACAAACCAAAGACCATTTTACGGTAAGCGATATAACTAACTCGAAGCTAAGATGGTTCCGTGGTAAGACAAAAAGACAATACTATGGAAGCCAAGATGGTACTGTGGTAAGTCAATGACCATACCATAGAAGTCAAAGATTGTATTAAATTAAGGTAAAGGTCTTATTACATAAGACAGTAGTCCCCTTGAATAGGTGCTATACAAATGAATGAATGAATAGTATGATCCCTGAATCACCCGGTGGTATTTATTTTATTTCTTTATTGCACCAGTAGGAATCATAGCATAGCACAACGAAAACAGAAAATCACTGGGCAATAGGAAGCACGGCAAAATCAAAAAGCTTATGTTAATCTGGCCCCTGATAGAAAATTAACATTTCAGACAGCGTTCTAGTGTCGCACGGTTCTAAGCAAAGTACAAACCAAAGAAATGCGTATGCGTTACTTAATTTCTAACCTTTGCTGTGCTTCATAACATATCTTAGAACCTTAGGATGACGTTATGCTTATCCAGTTGCATGTGTGAATTATTTTCCAGTTGGTTAAACATCCAGTGGAATCAGGTGATAGCACCAACGATCACGGAAGCAGTCATCCGTGGCTCCGGCAGTGACCTTGGAGGTGGAGGTCACCAGAAGGTGGCCAGCACTGCCCTCTATGTCCTCATGCAACGAGCTGTCGTCTCCGGCTGTCCATTGTCTGGTTTAGGTATGGAGAGCTGTGAAGATGTTCTTGAAGGGATTAATTGTTTGTTTGGATGCACATTGGATTTTTTGAAGTGGCTTACGTAAGTACATGGGTGATGTGGGTGCAGAACAGTAACGTCTTTTGGAGTGGCATTAGCCATAACTCATGATGATCTCGGTGAGGCTATGAATGTGGTTTCTGCAGCTGTCAGCATTGGATGTTGGAGTGCATTTTATTTAGGCTCTGACGGTGCTGCACAAATGTTGCACAAGCGCAGTTTGTGTTGTTATTCTGTAGTTTATTATTAGAACTGTGTTTGCTAAATGATCAAATATTTGTTCTTTTTCTTTATGAGTTTACCACCATATAGGATAGCTAGCTAAGATGCATCTTATGTCAGATACTTTAAAGGCACTGTATATTAAAAGTATAGGTAACTAAGTAGCTAACTGATGCATGCACACGTATACAAGCCTAAATGGCATTTGAATGACAGTTTCATACTGTACCAAGCTTGTTTTTCATCACTTTACTGAAATTTACTTCCGAATATTTGCTTATGTAGCCTAAGCTTGCTGCACCTTTTTGTCTGATACCTTACTTGTGTCTGGTAGGAGGAGGTGTGGCCTAAACTTACTATAGCAAACCTTTTGTCTAATTCATACCTTACCTGTGTCTGGTGTTACCAGAGAAGGAGAGGTACTTCGCTGGATTCCAGGGAAGCAACGAGCTCGACATTAAGATCCGTAACGAGAAACGCGAACAGAAATCAGTGGCCGGTGGTATTCCACCGGTTCCGGTTGATGGATCACTTCAGCGACCCACGCGGAACACTGCCATCCAGGAGGGTGGCTTCATGGGTGAACGAACAGAAAATAACAACATTCGGTAGGAATGATTTAATAATTATTATTTATTTGAGTTTGGATTTAAAAAGTCAAGAAAAATTAAAAACTGGGGAATCAGTCATGCTGAAGCATTGAACATATGTAATTGAAAAACCCTTAGTTATTATTGTCTGCTACAGCACATCTGAGTCATCGTAGTGGCAGTGCATGGACTAGACAGTTTTCAGTAATATGCTGTAGCCTGGCGATGTGGAATTCCGGGAATTACCTCGCTGAGGAATTTAGAAATTATCCTTCGATATAATATATATTATAGTGAGGACCTTTTTGATAGATGGGAAATGGTTGGTACTCATTGCGTCCAGTTTTGGTTGACTTGTTTGATTTATAAGCTTGCTATTGTGTTTTTTATAGTGCGAGTAAATGATTGATTGATTTGTTGATTGATAGACATACAATGCCTTGTCTTACATTATTGACATAACCTCCGCTTAGCCTACAGACCCTTCCCGTAAGACACGTTGATTTTTATTTCAGAAGTGTAGCCTCTTTGGCAGAAGATGAAACACGAACAACGACGATCCGACGGGCAGATCCCAATGGATCGATTCGATCCGCAGCAAAGGATCCAATTGGATCATCGTTCACCAGCAGCAGCGTGTTTGCCGTTTCTGGCATACCAGCAAGACCCTCGACCACGCAACCCCCACTGACCATCACCACGGCCTTGCCTCTCACCCGAACCGTACCCATCTCTGAACGTCGATCGCCCCTTGCCGCCCCCAAGTGGTCGGATTCGTCGACGGCTTCGTACCCCGATTGCGCTACAACGTCTTCATTCTCAAGCGAGATGACCTTTTCAACGACGGTGCCTGCTTTGCCCCAGCGTACCCCGGTCATAGTCACCCAACCCATTCGAGGGTCGACCCCGACCGCCGTCAGAACCCTCGGCGACCTCTCGAGTCTTTCACGGAGGAGCGTAGAACGAACGGCACCGACGCCAGACACCATGGGTGTCGCATCCCCGCCGGAGTTCGACCGAGTCCTTGCGGAGAACCAGTGGCGCCGTGCAATCAGCCCCGGACCGGACATCTTTCACGTCCGCGACGCAAGGGCGGAGGAGAACGCCCGCCGGTCGGGAAGTCCCGGACCCGACCTCCTCCCGTCTCCCCGGTCGTGGCGGAGCGACGCGGTTCCCAGCGGAGGAGGAGGAGCGCTGTTCCAGCACCAGCGGAACGCAGTCCGGTTCCAATCGACGCAGCATTCAGCGATGACCCTTGGGTCGTCGGAGGGAGGAGGAATCAGTCGGAGGATCGACTTCCGGGTCGTCAATCCGACGAAGGTTCTGCCGATCGACGTCGCTTCAATGACGATGAGGGACTCCCCGAAGTAGCCAGCGATGCGTGTCCGCAGTCATGCGTGACCGCAGTCATGCGTGACCCCAGTCATGCATGACCGCAGTCGTGCGTAGCCGCAGTCATGCGTGACCGCAGTAATGCATGACCGCAGTCACGGGTGACCGCAGTCATGTGTGACCGCAGTCATGCGTGACCGCAGTAATGCATGACCGCAGTCACGGGTGACCGCAGTCATGTGTGACCGCAGTCATGCGTGACCGCAGTAATGCATGACCGCAGTCGTGCGTAGCCGCAGTCATGTGTGACCGCAGTCATGCGTGACCGCTGTCGTGTGTGACCGCAGTCGTGCGTGACCGCAGTCTTGCGTGACCGCAGTCATGCGTGACCGCAGTCATGCGTGACCGCAGTCATGCGTGACCGCAGTCATGCGTGACCGCAGTAATGCATGGCTGCAGTCATGCGTGGCTGCAGCATCCGCGGTATCTAGTTAAGATGTAACTGACATCTATGGCCAACGGTGCTGTCCCAACGTCGATTGCGGTCCAGTTAAGCCAGCTTTCGACGGTGGCAAATCAACATCTTGCGGGGGAAACGGTCTCTTGCCT
Source organism: Lumbricus rubellus (assembly GCA_945859605.1). Classification (NCBI taxonomy): domain Eukaryota; kingdom Metazoa; phylum Annelida; class Clitellata; order Crassiclitellata; family Lumbricidae; genus Lumbricus; species Lumbricus rubellus. Next base: position 17,036,667 of record OX243818.1, read on the forward strand.
GTATGTGTGGATTGTGGAAAGATGTAGGGAGTCGTGGTTTTGTAGAATGTGTGTCAGTTGGGGGATTTAGAGATGGGTTGGATGGCTGGTTCCAAACTCTTTTGTTCAATTTTTTTATCGGTTTTGTTGTTGATTAAGAGTGGTGAGAACTGGGTTGGAGGAAGTTGTGCTGAAGTATACAACATAATTATGTAATTGAACAAAATTTATTTATAAATTGCTTGAGTGCTGGCAAGAGTTTGTACAAAATCTCGTGGGCAGTTGTAGAAAGATTAATAGGCGGTTGCACTTTGTTAAGTTAAAACATTTATGCCATACACTTAATTAACTTGCAATTACACATGTATCATTGAATTCAGACAAATGCCAAAAGGCTAACAGGCAGTTGCACTTCATTATATTATGGGCAGATGTCCATAAAGTAAGGGCAGTTAAATGTGCGAAATGCAAGTGGAAAACACTGCAATTGCCAAGAATGTAGCTCATGCAATTTCTATGCCAATTTTTATGACATATGTCTTGCAGTGGCAGGCTGTTGTACAAGGGCAACATGTTGTACAAGGGCAACATGTTGTACAAGGGCAACATGTTGTACAAGGGCAACATGTTGTACAAGGGCAACATGTTGTACAAGGGCAACATGTTGTACAAGGCAACATGTTGTACAAGGGAAACATGTTGTATAAGGGCAGCATGTTGTACAAGGGCAACATGTTGTACAAGGGCAACATGGCAAGAAGACAGGCATTGCTTGAACATTGTTTGAAATGCATGATAGATTGAAATGTTGCTCCATAAGGCAACGTTGCCTATCTGGTTATATAATACCATCTTTACAATGTTCCAGTCTGCAATCTTGGACATCAAATTGCGCTGCACTGTAGCCAACATTTACCTATCATTATCTTACAAGTTAGATTATGTTTTAAACTTACATTACATTACAAGTGATGTTGATTTCTGGTTGTATTGTGCAAGCATAACGAACTTTCTGTTGAGTAGTTTCTAGTTGTGGCGCTATATAAATTTCACTGTTATCACATCTTGAATGCAATTTGTATCTATATTATGGTGAATTGTTAGATTATATAAAATTTTATTTTTTATGATGTAAAGCGCCGTGGGTACAGTTTAGGTTTGCAGGTTTTTGTGATCCAGTGGTTTTTGGAGTTGGATCATATGGTGTTTTATTGCACTGGATTTTTGGTGATGGCAACATATTTTATCCATAATTAATATTATGTGGATCATTTGGATAAGCAGTTAACCAGGGTGTTGTGTTGCTGTGTATGCTTTGTTGACAGCCGCTAGGGGGCCATCTATTCATTACGTATGCAAGGCAGAAGTTTATGAGTGAATTAAGTACACACCAGTCTATGGGATTTGGTGTGTGGCAGGTGTACATACGCAGGTGAGGTGCACGTGTAAAAGGAAAAAATTTCAGGATTTTTGCATACACTGTACATGGATGATGGTCCCTTGTATGACAGCTTTGTTATGTGGAACGTGAGAGTTTGAATCTCCTAGGATTATTATTTAACAATCTTTAACGCAGTTTCATAGCAGCGGTTACATACATACATACATACATACATACATACATACATACATACATACATACATACATACATACATACATACATACATACATACATACATATATACATACATACATACATACATACATACACCATACATACATACATACATACATCATCGCTAATCTATGGATAGTGTGGCCTTATACCTGTACATGTGTCAATTAACTGATGTACAGGAGGTCAGAGTGATGGAGTGTTTTGGTTGTGGTGTGGTGTTGAAGCTTAGTGTTGGCATAGAGTGTCTGTGGTCAATATTACAATTCTTGTGGACAAACATGGATGCTCGCAGCAGAAACTTTTGCGGAAGGGGCAGAGCAAAATGGTCATCGTTAAACAATTTTTAGGAAGGTCCTTGAAAATTGCTAAGCACGGAATTGAAAACATTGGTATTTTTTACATAGAGGTTTCTAAATTCGAGCTTCTCAGTTTCACTCTGTGTAGTGCTTTGGTAAGAAGAAATTCTCTAAAAACCAAAGAGTAGTAGTTGAAAAACAAGTGTCAATTTTCCGGTGGTTCAAGTGCTCCCCTCTTACCCTTATGTGCGGCAGTATGGCACTATGTGCAGAATCATGAGAGTTTATTTTAAATTTGCTGCGGGCTTTGTATGTAAAGACAAAATAGAGAGACCAATTCTCGGGACATCAAGGACATATAGAGTCCAGTTCTCATGACATCCCAAATTAGCGAGAGCAAATTTGCACTAATTAATTCTGTGACGTAGAAAGACTTTAATGATCAAATTAGACACTGAAGTAACTGGTTATCTATCAGCTGGAACAGGTCATGAATATCCTGGGAAAGATAGAGGTCGTGAAGAATCGTTGGAATCATTGCCGCGCATCCTCTTACTTGAATCAGAGGTTGTGTTTATAAGGTTCAGTGCATGTTGCATTTTTACAATTACCTTACCATATCACGAAAACAGGTTGCAGAATATTTGGTAGTTCGTAGTGTAGGGGAATTGTATCATGTAGTCTGTTTTGAGAATGCACGTCTCGTACATTGAGAAATTTGAATTCGGATTGTGCCTTTTCGGTTAGCTCCTGTTTTATGCCGAATTGATGACCGTGGTAATAAGTTCTGATTTGATTTCTCTAGCATGTGAAATTGTTGATGTTTTATTCTTATTATTATTGTTTTATTAGACTTAGCCGTTTGTCTGTTTGTTTGACTGCTTGATCGGGTGTGTTTGAAATTTAAAGCTTGAACCATATTATGACGCTTAAGGAAATGTTGTCCATTTGTTGGGCTAAATATGGTGTCTTACTACTTCAACCGTATGATCTTTCAACTTCTGGAGCATGCCTCCAAGGTGTTTAGTTGACAGAGGCATGTCATAAATATTGACTGTACTCAGTGTACTGCCTTACTTTTAAAGCAGAGGCATTACTATATAAACAATGTGCTTAAACCGTTGTTTCTGTGAGGGGATTCTGTCAATATTTGAACTTATTTCTCAAAGAATTATCAAGAGTGGGTAATGAATTTGCTGTATAGAAGTTTGACAATCTATTCCTCTTATTGTAAATTGATTTTCAAGGAATTTCATGAGAATTTTAAGTAGTTTATATCTTAAACAAGAAATTGTCCTGTTTGGTTAGTGAAATTTTATTTAATGAGTTGAGCCAATTGCATGTGATTTTAAACTGATTTTGTAAAATAAAGCATTTATTAATTGTTGATTGAAGTATGTCTGTAGGCCTATTTCAACTAATTCTTTCATGTAAATTGTAAAAAGTTTTAAATCTGCAGTTTTTGACCATCTTGAAGAAATGCATGCTCCGAACGTAGCACTCATTTTACCATACTGAATATTTGCATTGTGCATTAATGTACTAGTACTTTAAGTTGTGCCGTATTACTGGAAACTGCATTAGGCATAAGACACTGGCACTCTATCCAATCCAAAGACTTTCTTAGCGCTGTTAACATAATCCAACAGGCACCAATTTTATAGTAAAATCATTGTCTTAAATCGCTTGAAGTCCTACAGGTCCAAATCAGTAAGTCAGGAAACCAGAAGATGGGTTTAATGGTGGGCTTTTAATGGTGGGTGGTTTAAATGAGTCAATTGTTTAGATGCAAGTAACTTTGAAGTACTGATAGAATTTAAAGAACGGGCAGTTAATTCCAACCAGCCACTGAGAACGTTTATCAGCGGCATATTAACGACATAGTATGTCTGGATGTGATCACGCCAATGCAACTAACAAAATGTGATGCAATGGAAAGCGACGTTTTAGTAGCGCTAGACATTATTCTTCACGACTGCTTAAAGACTGATTCGATGTGTTCTGTTCATGTGGGAAGTTCATTGAATTATTTTTACGAGACTAAATATTTTGTAAATACTTCGGTAGCACACAACTACTGTCACTGCAATTGATATTTATGTAAGATTTCACTGTAAATAGATAGGTGCATCTGTAACAGTTGCTGTGTGCTAACATACTAAGTGCCTTTGTTGGCTGTTTGTTTGACTTGTGCTGTGTCGTCATTGTCTGTGTGCCTTTGGTCGTGATGCTGCACTGTTTGCTGTCCTATGCTTTCTGTGATTAAGAGATTCTGAGTATAATAAGGGGTTGCGGCTGTATTGGGCGTGGAGTAAGGATTGCAGATGAGCATGATTGTTGGTTTATGGTTGAGCAGGATCGACGCCAATGTGGATGATGATGCTGATGTTGATGCTGATGATGTTGATGATGTTGATGACGACGACGATGATGGTAATGTGACTTTGGTAACCAACAGAATTGAAAATATTGAGGTCTTGTGGGTGCGTTACAGCGATGATTATGTTGACTAATAAATATAGTGCTGCTGGCTTTGTTCTCAAGTGTTCTGGTCAATTGTGTTTAACATGCCCATTTAGTAATATGTATTGGTTACACAATTATTTACTCGTTTTCAGTTTCACCTTTATGACCACATATGTGTAATTAAACCTCTTAAAGTAACTTGTGGACTAATAATCCATTGGCAATTGTGAAAGTTAGTTAATGAATTAGCAAACGAGTGTTAAATTCAGGCTTTTTATTTGTTAAACTTGCTACTTAGGATGTGTTTGAGTTTTGTGTGTTCCTCAGTTTGTCTAGAAGTGTAATCAGTAAGCCGTTAAATATTATATCCATTTTTTTGTAGTACTAATAGACTTCATTATTATAATTATTATATTATCCCCGGTAATCTTATTACTTTACAAATTGTTTCATTTTACTTAATTATTCTATTTTATTTTGAGTCTACTGTTTCTTTATTTTGTGCTGTCTATGGATCATTATTGCAATTATTAGTTCCCTTAGATATCAGTGTTTATTATTATTATTATTATTATCTTTATTATTTTTATTGTTTATTATTAATGTCACAGTTGTTAATATTAACTGTTGTAGTTCTTAAATACTATTATTTTTATTATTATTTTACTATTGCTGTTAGTCGCTGCATGTGTTAGCCTAGTGTGCATTAATTATGTTTTTATGTGTTAGAAGTTTTGTGTTTGTGAAAGGTGCAAATTTAAATGCCAGCTTTTGGTGGAAATTATGTGTTAGAGTTGAAACTGGTTTTAACAGCTTATTTCATCACTGTTTTTTTTTCGTATTCTGCAGGATTTTTATTCTATTTAATTTTGACTGTTTTTCGCCGGATTTTCATTGTGAAATATCTACTTCTAGGTCAAATTTGGTGTAAGATCAATTCAATTATTGTCATATTAAACATAAATCTGTAAACTTTCTGTAATAAACAAGTTTTCTTTGTGCTCTGTACTTTTCAGGTTGCCAGTTTTCCGTTCTCTGTAATAAATTAATCACTAAACTCATATTTTCCATAGTCCTTGTATTTTCTAGCCGACTTTTTTTCGACAATCTTTTCTGGGATGTTTGTCAAGCTGAGTAAACCATTTTGGATTAATATTCTGCTTTTAATGACAAGTGCTCTGGTTATTTCCATGGAGTTATGATTTGCAATTTTCAGTGGATTAAAAATCGGTAAATGTTTTGCATATAATTTTCTGTAAAAATCCTTGATCAATTTATCCATTTGATAATTAATTCAAAGTAACATTTACGTATTTTTAAAATTATAAACTATATAATTAAGTAAACAGTAGGCCTAATTATAAACAAGCTTAACTGTAATGAACCTTCTTGTAGTTTTCATTGTAACTATCTTGTAATTTTCTTTTATGTGATAACAACACAGCGAGTAAAAAAGGTCATCAGAAGTATACTAAGAGTTTATGGATATGGAAATTCCGTAATGACTAAAAAGGTCATCAGACAGTGTTTAATCTAGTCCCCCTCCGCTGGGGGGGGGAATTCAGGTTTCTGGGGGGGGAGACAATCGAGCGTCCTTCGGACGCTCGTGAGGCGCGTAGCGCCGAGACCCGTAGGGGGAGGGTATGGGGAGGGGATGTGCCCCCTCCCCATCAGAAACTTTTTGAATTTCCACATTGCAATGGTAGCATTTTAACCCTCAGGCTACCAAGCTTTTTTGTAACACTGACTACCAAGGGGGGTGGTTACCACCCCCCCTGGATTTTGGGTTTGGTTTGAGATATCATAACTTGTAATACATCAATGGATTCAGCTTTCATTTCTGCACAAAATGGTATATTTAGGTTTGAAATATATGAAAGCACCACATTGCCCGAGGGTTAAGGTACCATCTTAATAAAAAATACCTGTACTTTCTCAGAGCCTCATCAGAAACTTTTTGAATTTCCACATTGCAATGGTAGCATTTTAAGGTACCATCTTAACAAAATACCTGTACTTTTCCAGAGCCTCATCATAAACTTTTTGAACTTCCACAGTTAGGCAAAAATAGTGTTTATACTAATACAGTAAGTTATAGCCTACTCATTGCAACATGATAGTATCATAGGCCTATATTATATTCGTAAATAATGTCGTTATAATCATATAATAGTAAATAATATCACGATATATTATAACACTTCTTGTAAAACAATGATGAAAACAGTAAAAAAACTAATATCATTTTGTCAAATTTTTCTGGAGGGAAATGTCAATCCTGGGAGGGGAACTTTCCCCCCACCCTCCAGAGACGTCTAGATTAAACACTGGTCATCAGAAAAATTAAATAGAGAAAATAGGCTTAGGCTGTAATCTCGGGCACCTGTAGCGTGCACATGCTGACCTCAGATTTTGCCAGCACAGCCTTGGCAGAGACCATCGACGTTCGTCCCATCAGCATGAACTAGAATGGGGCACCCATAAAGGACGTCCGCAGTGAGGGGAGTGGCTCATTTGAATGCGGACAAGGGGAGGGTTCATGACCAGTGTGGACGTCCGCACATGAATTTGGAACATAGACTTAGGCTATTGTTGCAGTAGAACTTGCGCTACATGAAGCACTATATAGGCTTAACCACCAAGTGGCACCAACTTCCCTCATTCATTTAGGAGATTTATATGGCACCATTTCAAGACTAGATGTATGTATGTAGGCCTATGTATGTAGGCTATGTATGTGCACTTGTTATAGCACCCCTTCAAGTTTATACTCAGAAGCGCTCCCGACTACAGCGCGGACACTGAATCGGAGTTTCACACCGAAGTGCTGAGCAATTGCGAATGAAGGACTTGTTCAGGGTCCCTACGAGGCGGCTTGAGGTGGATTCGAAGCCTGTCTGACTGTCTGTCTGCCTGCCTGCCTGCCTGTCGGTCGGTCGGTTGGCCTGTCTGAATTTCTACATTGAATTTCTGTCTGTTCGCCCGACTGTCTGTCTTTCTTCCCGCTGTCCTCCAGTACATGATCTACCTTTCCGATAAAAGTCTAACACCGATGAGATTCCATGCTTGCGAACTAGGGTCCACATAATTATACCGGTATACATAGTAACATAGGCTTAAATAACCGCGTCCGTGGACTTTAAAGTAGGGGCAGGGTTGCATATTGTAAGTCTATTATAGGCTACCATGATATATACAGTTAATTAATTATGGACTCACGTGCATTCCAAGCCTCTGCCCCCAGGGAATGGGATCGACCGTACGTCACTCTCCATATATAATTATATTTATTTTATTTACCAGCAATTTGATTTAGCGCCCTTCAAGGTAACTACTCAGGAGCGCTTCCAGTCCAACCCCGGTCGAATAAGACAGTCTTAAGAAGAGTGAAAAATAAAGCCGACAGACAAATAGGCATTAATTTGACGAATAGTAACATTGTCCACAAATTCTTGAAGATTTACATTATATAATTTACATTACATTACACATAATTATGTTAAATTCACTTCTTTTCGTCAGAACTCAGAAGTGGTTCAGAATTCACAATGCCTCTCGCCATATACTATGCAAGCCATGGGTGCCCGTCCGTAGATAATATGTTTGCAGGAGGTTGGGAGGGAAACACAAAGGTCACGACCAAATTTGTTAGCAAGAACTGGAAAATGCAAAGCAGGAAAAGAAGGACACGGGCATTTTAAAATGATATTTGTAAATGTAAATTTATCAGTTTAACTTTGTGTATTATTAGTAGGCCCTACTTCAGTGCAGATAAATTTGTTAAGGACCATTAAGTAGGCCTAGGCCTGGACCTAGTAGCCTAGTGGAAAACGTAGGTGTCAATTATCCATGAGGAGCAAGTGCCAGCATCTTGCCACTTTGTGCTGGCGCCCATGCTAGTGGCATTTGGTAAATCTGCGAATACAATACAATACTAGGCTTAGGCTATACTAGGCCTACATGTATGTCAGCTGTTGTCCGAAGTTCAATGTGGGAAATTTGCCCTTAAAATTCGAGTCAAGAATCAAGATCGCGAGTCCAAGTCGACTTTCTAAATTTAGTTCTCGCCTCAGCGTGAGTTGTATTGCCGTTGAAAGAAGGCGATCCCAAGATATCTTCTCAAGTTTTGAAAGATGATAATCACTCAGCTCATAAAGACCAAGGATCTACGCCAAAAACCGAGGTCATTGAATTGACCTCTGATTGCTTTTCTGGGATGTGGACCATGGGCGGAGTTTGGTTTCCGTTCTTGGAGGGGCTAATGCCTTTTTAGGGGAGCTAAGCCCGGAAAAAGATATAATTTTCATGGTAAAAAAGCTGAATCTGGGCCTTCTTGGAGGGGCTTAGCTCCCCCTAGCCCCTGATAAACTCCGCCCATGATGTGGACACGCTCGTGTCCTCAATATGGAATCTGGGTTGCGCGTGCGCTATGAATGTTCCATCCTGGAGATTTCTATAAAAGGAAAGGATGGATTGGAAGATGGTATCGACTCAGCCGAGCAGTTCTGAGGTTCTACACGTTCTTCTTTCCTGTCGACACTTGCAGAAACCGACGTCAAGATGACTACTACCACGACGAAAATTCCGGAACCATTCTGTTGGGACAAGACTTTCGAAGTCGGAGTGAGTAGGCCTAACTGCCGTCAAGTTTTATTAATTTTATCCGTCTCTCTATAGGGCCTATACCTCTGTCTTTGTCTCTGTTGCCTTCTTTGTCTCTGTCGTTGTTGTCTTCTAAGTCTCCGTCTGCTTATCCTCACCCAATGTCTGTGTTGGGTTAATATTTAGTGCTAAATCATATCATAGTGCATGGTCTTTCTTTGTAGTGCAGTTGGTCCGTACAGTCTATTGATAATCAATCATTGATTCATTTAGTTACTTATCCTATAGGCCTATAACACCCCTCATGTTCCGCTGTGGAGCATTTATATGACTCTATAGATCTAATATTATTATTATTATTATTATAAATTTATTAAATACATTTCCATTCATAGCGAATCCGTAGAAAAAACTAAACACCCAACGCAATGTACACATTCCATTGCCATTGCACATCGTAGCTTCACTTGCGGGCTCTAAATTGTCTACTGAAAACGTTTTGCCATATTACTCCGTCTCTGCATGCATAGGTGCAATCACGTCCTAAAAGTTGGGGGGCATGCATAATGAATCACGTCCTAAAAGTTGGGGGACCATAATAATAGAGTTAGGGGACCACTCAAAAGTTGGGGGACGCGTCCCGTGGGTCCCATAGGGTGGTTGCGCCTATGTCTGCATGGAACTCCCTTAATTCTTTGTTATGTTCTGTGTGTGTTGCAGTACCATCATCTTGATGAACAGCACAAGATGATGTTCATGTGCATCACGGACATGTGCAACGATCCATCCGACAAGATGAGACTCGAATGCATGATGGCATGCATGTGCGCCAACTTCAAGATGGAAGAGGTAGTCTGAATCAATCAATCAATCAATCAATCAATCAATCAATCAATCAATCAATCAATCAATCAATCAATCAATCAATCATTCAATCAATCAATCAATCGATCGATCAATCAATCAATCATTCAATCACCAGCAGGTCATTGATTTATGAATAACGGATAGATGAGAAAGTCAATCAATCAATGTGTCTGTCTATCTGTCTGTCTGCTTGTCTCTCTTTCCGTCCGTTTGAATATGTGTCTACCGGTTTCGCTCTATCCATCACGATTCGAGGATCATTTTATCATCCATCCATTTACCCACTTATTTATCATTTTTGCATGCATCCATCTATTAATCAATCAATCTATCTATCAAATCAACAGTCCATCCATCACTCCATCCATTCATTCATTCATTCATTCATCCATCCATCTATCTGTCTATCTGTCTATCTGTCTGTCTGTCTGTCTGTCTGTCTGTCTATCTATCTATCTATCTATCTATCTATCTATCTATCTATCTATCTATCTATCTATCTATCTATTTATCTATCTATCTATCTATCTATCTATCTATCTATCTATCTATCTATCTATCTATCTATCTATCTATCTATCCATTTATTCATTCAATCAATTAACCATCCATACAAACATCACGCCATCCAGCATTTCATCTATCCATCCATCAATCAATCTATCTACTAATCCATCATTCCATCATTCCATTTCCAGAAGCGAATGCTATAGGATGACAACCACAACACTGTAACTCATACTTCGTCGTTGTTTGATTGTAGCCATAAATGAAGAAGTCATAGTTGATTGGCTGCTGCGTGTCGTTGTTTTGCTTGCAGATGATGATGATGCGCTGCGACTTCCCTGACTTCAAGACTCACAAGATGGCGCACGATGAGTTCATGATGAAGATGAAGTGCATGTGCTGCCCACTCACCGAGAAAGACATGCACTGTTGCAAGGAATGGTCAGTGTTTAAAAACATTGCGTTATGTATTTTTAATGCAGTATAGGGACATTAATTTTAGTGCATATGTCTACTCGTCAAGTAATCCTGTCTGAATCATAGTTTGCCTAATTGTAAATGGCGAACGTGTTTGGCATCGACATTGTCCACTGTGTCCAGTGCTCAGTGAAATTGGTTCGCCGAGTTCCTTCACCACTCACGTCACCTCAACATAGGCCTACATTGTACCTCGCTTTACTTAACTTATTCCCCTTTAGATCTTACCTCACAGTGAATTACCGGTACTTAAAACGGTCTCGGACTGCTACAGTCCACTGTCCAGCATAGTGCATTTGCTTCTGTCGGCCCTTTGCTGTAAAATGGCCTCCCTACCATTATTCGTACCCAGATCTTATCTGGAAGCACTAATGTTTCTGCGCATTTCCTGAAAACGTTTCTTTTCCATGCAGGGGTCTTCGTACTTGGAGCGCCTCGGATTAGATTGTACTGTGAGAGGCGCTTTGCAAATTCAAAAAAGTATAGTATACCGTACAGCAAAACACCTTACTGTACCAAACGATACTGAGTGTCTGTGTGTCTTTATCATCTATAGGCTGTGCAACCACATCATGACCATGGACATGAAGTACAAGCATAAGCTGCAAGAATACCCGATGTAAAGCGACACGTTGAAGAGATGCCATTTCTGAAGACCCAACTGTTGATGACGTCATCGGTCGTCCACCAATCAGCTTTCTAGCAGACATTTTTCAAGAACTCTTTTGATATTCACCCCAAATTAGACGCTTATGTAGTCTAGAGCAGGCCTACTCTGAGTTTGATACAGATTTCTAGAGACTTCTAATTTCCTCCACGCTTGTTAACTCTGTTTTTTTAGTAGGCTAGAAATTAAGATAAACATGTCAAGTTGCCATCGATAGGCTATCAGAATTAAATGTTTTTCGTTCACTTAAGTGTCTAAAGTTAAAACTGCACAAACTTCGAAGGTGTTGCGCTATTTCTGCTAATAAAAGTTTTAATTAAGTTATCGTCTTTTGAGTTCAGTTTGCTGGAGAAAGAAACATCTATGGTCAATCCATCAAATTTTATTTTTCACAACCATAGGCCTATAAGCAAAATCTGGCAACAGTTGAGTGCTTGGCCAAATCAGGAAAGAATAGACCATGGCCTAATTGCATGTCAGTAATAACCAAATATTATTGTACACATTCGGAATCTAGTTTGAGGTGTCTAGGTCTTCAATGTATAGACTATACATTAGCCTATGTGCAGGGCTATACTCAAGGGTATAGGGCCTACTCGTATATTCAATTACTCACCTCCAGGAAAAACGGTATTGTAGCCTATAGGCCTACTCACCTCCCGAAAACCAGGGTATATTTTAGGTGTAATTCGGGTGAAATTCCAAGCAAATGGCTAAAAAAGGTCATCAGCCCATAATCCCCATATGCCCCCATGTGAACTATGGAACCAGGCTGCATTCAACGTGTAAAGTGTGTATTCTCCCCACCAGTCATGACGTCATTTCCAGTGGAATAGAGCCGGCTATAGATCTAATCGCAGGTTTATCTGGACATGTTGGACGGTATTGGTTCTTAAACTTCTGATGGTTCTCGGGATCTCTCACCGAAAATTTCCCCTTTCCACACCTCTATGCCAACTGTCTAAGCTGTAGGCTAAGGCCGTCGACATCTGACTGCGTGTAGCACAAAGTTCGGTGGGGTAAATTCCAGACCGTGGTCTGAGTCCAGGTGTTCCTTGGCCTCCCATCACTGATCTAATTCTGGGTCAACGGGAATCGATAGGGCCTACTCGATGTGTCACATGTCAAAGTAGGCCTACGATACGTCCAAAGTATTCATTGCTTGACCAAAATGCGCTTGAAGCTAAAATTTGAGCACTGTCATCTTCGCCCCATTTTGTCAGTATAATGTTAGGCCTACAGGTCTGACATAAAAGTAAATACAAATTAATAATTATCATTACTGAATAAAGATGAATCAGATTCTCTTTCCGATGCGACGAGTGTGAGGCAGATTAATTCACATAAAGTGAGGAATATACCGGGTGGCGCATAAAAAACGTCCCCAAACTTTGTTAATCTGGCAAAGATCTAATTTCAGTGATATCAGATATTAGTTTACACCAAAATGTTAAGCAATCATTTCTGTGCACACATGTCAAATTTCAAAAGAGTACGTTTATTAGCCTATATCACACTCTACGGCAAGGTTATAACGTCGTACCTGTTAAAATATTTTGCACAAACCTACGTCATTAAAAAACGTTCCCAAACTTTGTTAACCTGGCAGGCTGGCAATTAAACAATTTTGAAGATAAACTAAATTATAGTACATCAAACTAATCATTATTCATATTTGTAGCCTACAACACAGCCAAAATTTGGCCAAAAATACTCAACAGTTTGAGAGATATTGGGTCGTTACAAGAGAAGGCGGAGGATCAATTAAACATTTGTTCGCGTAAAACAGTGGTTCTTATAACCAGTGTTCGACCGAACCCCTGGGGTTCGGTGAGCCAGTGCCAGGGGTTCGGCAGAGGTCCTCTGAAATAATATACAATTTATACATATTCAGTGAAAAATCATCTGCTATTTTTTTCAACTTTTATTTACTAAATTTAAAAAAAACTTATTAAATTTAAAGCTGTTCATCATGTTAACCTTAGTTTTGTCTTACTACACCAGTGCTCCTCCCGATAATTAACACCGGCAGGCATCTTTCTAAGATATGTAATTTTTCGTTGTTTTTCTGCAGAAATGGCATCGTATGACGTACGCTAAAAGCAACTATTAGCCTACTCTTTTGTTATATACTTATAGCACAGAGCATGTCGAGCAAAAAAGAAAAATTATTGTTCAAACTTGAGGGGTTCGGTGAATGGTCATGGATTTCTCTTGGGGTTCGGCTCCCTTGAAAAGGTTAAGAACCACTGGCGTAAAACATCATCATTAAACAACTGTGCAAAATTTTGACCATGGGTCATACAGTTCTAACAACAATATCTCTCAAACTGTTGAGTATTTTTGGCCAGATTTTGGCTGTGTTGTACAAATATGAATTATGATTAGTTTGATGTACTATAATTTAGTTTATCTTTAAAATTGTTTAATTGCCAGCCTGCCAGGTTAACAAAGTTTGGGAACGTTTTTAATGACGTAGGTTTGTGCAAAATATTTTAACAGGTACGACGTTATAACCTTGCCGTAGATTGTGATATAATAAACGTACCCTCTTGAAATTTGACATGTGTGCACAGAAATGATTGCTTAACATTTTGGTGTAAACTAATATCTCTATCTCTGAAAGTAGATCTTTGCCAGATTAACAAAGTTTGGGGACTTTTTTATGCGCCACCCGGTATTACAGAGAAAGAGAGAGAAAGAGAGACAGACAGACAGAGACAGAAAGAGAGAGAGAGGAAGAGACAGACAGACACAGACAAAGAGACAGGGGAGAGAGAGAGAGTGGGGGAGGGGAAGGACGGACGGAGAAACAAATACTTAAACAGTTACAGACATAGACAAACATCGGATCTGGAAGACAAATAAAGAAAGAGAAAGAGAAAGATATAGGCCTAATATGGATAAAGATAAGGTGGATATGAAGAATGGCGGATGGCAGGAGCCGCCTTAGCCCAAATGATGCCCCAGACAAAGCATAGGCCTACATTTGGCGCTTCTGGCAAAGTGTAGGCCTATACATTTTGCGCCTTCGGATTCCCACTCAATTGTTCAGTCCACGTCAGAATAAAAAGATGTAGGCCTATTAGCCAGAGCATTGTATACGCTCAACTGAGTAATTTATAATATTTTTTTAGTACACTGGGCTGGACAGCATTCAATTTGTCGGGTAATGGTTATAAGTGAAAAAATCTTATTAAAATACTTTTGTGCAAATGGCGCCCCTTTGTGGAATTGGCGCCCCTCTTTGTCGTAATGAGCCCCTCCCTAGAGCTTTGCGCCCCAGGCAACTGCCTGCCTTGCGTATGCTGAAGGCCGGTGTCACGATATAGTCTCCCCACCACCCGATATAAATTTTCCCCGAAATAGAGTCTCTCCCTCAGACTTCCTGGCTGAAACTCTGTATTGGAATACATCTTCTTATGTAAAATATATGTGTTTTCTTCTTAAATAATTTAGCAACGTAAACTAACGGCTTAACCTGCTCATCTATATATATATATATATATTTATAAATTTTATGCGACTTTAGCCCATTTCACGATGAACGGGGGGGAGACTTTATTACGTGGACGGGGGAAATATTCTCCCCCCCCTCGGAGACTCTATTTCAGAATGTACTCTCCGGGGGCGAATTTGTTCTGAAACAGATTGAAGAACCTGTTTTGAAATAAAGTCTCGAGGGGAAGACTTCTTGAGGGAGACTCAGTGACGCGACAACGGCCAAGACAGGTGGAGAGAAATAATCCGTTGATGTCTAGTTTCAGCAACCGTTAAAATTATAACAATTATGTTAGATGAGACTTAATCAAATTGTTTGCTGTTAATTTTTGTTGCATTGTTCCAAGGCCGTAGCCAAGATTTAATTTGGGGGTGGGGGGGTTTTCTTCGGCGGAGAATTTCTGACGATCTTTTTCTAAGTCGTCGGAAACGGCTTTCTTACCATTTTCGCCTAATTTCATGGTTTTTTTCATTATGTGCCAGTGAACGCATTCAATTATTTTTTTACATTTCTCATTTCGGGGGTTGTTTTCATGTTTTTATTTCATGGTTTTTACATCATGTGCAAAAAAATGCATTAGCCTATATTATTTTTACATCTTCCATTTCGGGGGATGTTCAAACACCCCAAACACCCCCCTAGCTACGGCCTTGCATTGTTCGTTTTTTAAACATAGTGAGTGGACTCGCCAAAATTAATATAGCTTTTGTTCTGTTTGAATTATTTTGGTGAAATTTATCCATTGTACGTAAATATGAATTGCGTTTAAGTCTGCGACATTTTGTTTACAAATTCTTACCTCTGGCCCAGATATTCGCAGAAAATCTCAAGGTTTTTTTAAACGACCCCTGTATATTGAAGATGTATCACGATTAGGCCTATGAGAAGCGACTCTTATAATAACAACAGAGCCTAGGCCTACTGTTGTGACAACGACACTACTAATCATTCTCATAGTCGTTTTTCCAAGCCGGTGATGATCATGATATGATGAACTGTAGGACGACTAACAATCCTGCTCACACAAATCGCCATCATCAAGCTTAAATCTGTGTGCTGCCCATTCTTAAATGTTTAAAAGGTTGTTAGCCTGCAGAAAGGAAAATGGTTTGAGTTTCAAATATCGTTGATGCAGCACTTAAAAACTGTTCTGTTTGGCCATGCTGGAGTCGGGAGCGCCTCTGAGTAGTTTCCTTGAGGAGGCGCTATATAAATACTTGAACGAATGACTGATAGATTCGTCCTAAGAGAGAAATTTGTGTCGCACTCTAAAGTGCATGAAAAGGACTCGGCCTACATATCGATCTGGCAAATAAAATCGATTGTCAACAATTAGGCCCTATTGCATTTAATTGCATTGCTATTGTTCCGTGATAATTATGTGGCATTGCAAGTCATCAATGATCCACATCACAATATTAGTTTTCACATTTTATTTGCAGAAATTGCGTAGCAGTTTTAAAGTTCGCTTGCACATTCGAATTATAAGCTTATAGACACTTAGACAACGATAAATATTATAATATTCGAATCCCAAGTCTAAAATGAGATAATCTGAGTATGGCCTATAGTTGTACTTGTAGAATAAATACTAATAAACTACTGGAAACATTAAATCGCTAAGCTAGTCTATAAGCTTTAAACTCCAAGTAGGCTACTCCAAATTCGTCTAAGACCTGACTTTTGTATATATAGGCCTATGCTCAGTAACTACTGCGGATTTTACAAGAGTCTGTTGTCGGGCGAAGAACAAAATAATGCAACCACACAAAATGTCTGGCTAAAAGCTGATCGGTAGTTGAACGCCGACTTCACACCTTCGGCTGTGTCGACAAGTTGCGTTACAACATGGAGGAGTTTTTACATGTCTGGGTAGTTGTATAGCTTGTTCTTGTACTTCATATCCCTGGTCATGATGTGGTTGACCAACCTAAACGATAAAATAAACAGTAAGCCTATGTTATAGGCTAATTAATTAAAGCCTATATTATGATAATATTATATCTAAGTAAAGCAACTGTTCAATTTGAGAGAAGATACGATAAGACAAGCTAAGCTTCGTAAGGTCGGTAATGTGAGATAAGCTTACAAGTCGAAGTACGGTGAATCTAGGCAAAGTAAAGCAACATAACTTTGAGTAGCCTAAAGGTGAGGAGGAGAGGAGACGAGGGGAGAGATAAGGCGATGCAAGTTTCAATTGGGCATCGCACGAGGTAAGTAACAGTCACGTAAAATAGCGTGAATGAATTACAGAATCGACAAATTACATTACATTACATTACTGAAGGAGCCGAGTCTGCTGAGTACCAGCGAGTGGATTCAACAACGCGTCGCGTGAGGATTATCTTGTCGTATGTCCATTTTTTTCAAAATCGAGTTTAGACTTGTTTTGTAGCAAAAAATTGTTTATCTTTCTTCACTGTTAACCGTTAGGAGATACGACAAGTCGTTTTAAAGATATTCAACAAAAACTACTTGTTGTATGTCCAACATTGTCCATGATACAGGATTACCTTGTCGTATCTCCAATTTAGTAAGTAATTTTCTGTTGTATCTCCAGTACCGCATTCACGGTTTAAAAGTGCATTGTCGTATGTACAGAGAAAGGTCGTCGCTGATTGGACGATAAGGAGATACGACATTAATACACTGCACACTTCATGGTATCATAGTGTCGTATGTCCAGAAAATAAAAAACATTCTTTTATTTAAAAATGGTATTAAACTTGCGAAAATTGAAACGAACAAAGTCGCAATTGATTGTATATTGCTTTCTTTATTATTTCATATTTTAAAAAAATTCTCACGTCAGGATGACTTGCAATTGATTTAAATCCATTTTTATACAACATTTTCCAAAATTTCACAAAAACCATTCTAAGTTTCAGTTTAATTTTTGTGCAACATTCTTTAATTAATGTCGATGCTTTAATATGACGTCTTTCCTTGAAGTTTTATTGCACTGGATATTTTATTTTTTGCGTCCAAAGTTGCGAAACTTAAAACTCGTTTTTCTCGGAATTCACAAAAGTGGACATACGACACGATAATCCTCAGGCGACGAACGGTCATTATATTTTATCCTTTTTGTACATAGCTGCAAAAAATGTGGATGCTAAAGAAAAAATTTGCTCTTTCTCACTCAACAACTGAGGAATTAAAGTTTATCTGCCTCAACCGTGAAAGTCCAATATATTCATTCGCCCAATGGATGAGCTGCTTTGCACACTTTGTGGGGCGCGGTGGTGTAGTGGGTATGTTTGTTGTCTTGCAGCCGAAGGGTTGCAGGTTCGAATCCACCTCAAGCCGCCTCGTTGGGACCTTGGGAAACTCCTTCACTCGCAACTGTTCGGCGCTTCGGCGTGAACTGCGATTCAGTGTACGCGTTGTAGTTGGGAGCGCTTCTGAGTAGTAATCTTGAAGGGGCGCTATAAACAAGTGCACATACAAACAAACTTAGCTCTGCAGACAAAAGTGTAAGCTGACTTGCAAGAGGCAATCCTCTGACTCCCTTTCTCAGACTTTGGCATTCTCTTATTGCCAGCTAAACAGCCGATGAGATGGTATAGGTGAATCGAGGTTAATTGGGTCGGGAGCGCTTCTGAGTAGTTATACTTGAATGCTTATAGGCTGATGAGGTCCGTACTGTCGGCCAGCTTTCTGCAGCATATAAGCTTACTCAAAGCACCACTTAATCCCTGCAATAATAACTAATTTGGGTTCATATATTCAATTTCAATACTAACCATTCCTTGCAGTAGTGCATGTCTTTGTCGGTGAGTGGGCAGCACATGTTATTCAGTTTCATGATGCACTCATCATGCGCCATCTTGTGGGTCTTGAAATCTGGATTGTTAGTACACTTCATCATCACCTGCAGTTAAAAGAGAACAATGATAATAGATGATTAGCAGTGTCGTTGTCACGATATTCGTCACATAGCAAGTCTTGGATTTAGATGAATGGATGAATGGATGATCATCTTAATCTTGACGGATGCAGCAGCAGACAGGCAGAGAGACATGCTAAGAGCTAGGCAAACAGACAGAGAGTAGAACAGACTCAAGAGTTAACGATTCATTCAGCGATCCATTGATTAACTAGAATAAATATTATTATTAATTATTATTAATTGAATTTGTAACGTGCCTACAGGCCAACCCAAAAAAGTGTTCCGCACTGTGGATCCGGTTACAAACGAGATCCCATGCAACGAGGAAACATGTATGGAGTTTGAGGTGAAAGGTGCGTGTGTGCATGTGTGCGTGCGTGTGAGTGCGTGAGTGTGTGTGTAGGTGTGAGTGTGTGTGTAGGTGTGAGTGTGTGTGTAGGTGTGTGTGTGCGTGCGTGTGTAGTGTAAGCTTACTGGTGTTGGTGCTGGTGCTATAGAGCTATTGCTGACGGCGTTGCAGATCAAACCGATAAAATTATTAATTTCTACCTCTTCGGTGAGGAAGTTAGCGCACATGCAAGCAATCATGCATTGGAGTCTCATCTTGTCATCTGGATTGTTGCACATGTCCGTGATGCACATGAACATCATCTTGTGCTGTTCGTCAAGGTTGTGGTACTGCAACAGGCAGAAACATTAAAACAAATATAAGTGAAGTATAAGTGCAAAATTGAATTACGATACTTTCCACACACATATAGATCTACAGGGCGGGCCAAAAAAGACTAAAAAAGACCCCCCCCTTAGGTTTTTGCCAATATCTTGGCTAGAAGTATGAATTTCGAAGTGAAATTTTACAGGCCTAAAGACAATTCATATTTACACATGACGGTCAGATAAATTTTCATCAAAATATTTCAAACAGAACTGGTCTTGGACGAATCTCTGAGTCTTGTGCGTGCACAGACGATGTTGGTGCCAAATTAAATTCTACAATTTGGTGCCTATAATAGTCGGTCATTACACGAAGCACCATCACGATATATTGGTGTCAGGTCAGGAGCGCCTCTGAGGAGTTCACTTGAAGGGGCGCTATATAAATGTACGATTACAATTTTTTTTTTAAATCAGCAGACCTTAACTCGTAATCTTCAGACTACCGACTAAGTGCATTATTTAAAATTTAGCACATTCCCTTGTCGCACGAACTGGAGGTGAAGAGGACGAGGGTCACGATCGAGGCCAGGAAAAGATTATGAGTATGGAAGAAACGGGTAGAGCAACAGAGAAATAAGATAATGAAGAGCGTCTAAACAAAAATAAGAGGAAAAGAAGGTGGAAAATGATCATCTGTCAGTTACTCACGCCGACTTCGAAAGTCTTGTCCCAGCAGAATGGTTCCGGAATTTTCGTCGTGGTAGTAGTCATCTTGACGTCGGTTTCTGCGAGTGTCGACAGGAAAGAAGAATTTCTTGAATCTCTGAACTGCTCGGCTGAGTCGATGTCAACTTCCAATCCATCCTTTCCTTTTATAGAAATCTCCAGGATGGAACATTCATTGCGCACGCGCAACCCAGATTCCAGATTGAGGACACGAGCGTGTCCACATTCCAGAAAATAACCTTGTCAAATTACACCGTTTATGGGGCAGGTGAATAGTATCCGCCATTTGTCATTCGAACTTTAACACTTTAGCCACGACTACATTTAGGTTCACATTCACCTTAGGCACGCTCTTGTCGTCAAAGTGTTAAGATTTCATACAGTTGGATTTTTCCATCGATCAAACCCCAATCAAGCTGAAGTGAACTAAAATTAGAAAGTCGTATGCTATGGAGGAATTGGAAGTTGGACTTCGAGCGTTCGTGGCAAATTTTCGTCCGTGAACATTCGTGTTCCACTTCCACTGATGGGAGGTTAAAGATTAAACCATTATATGATTTGTTACTTATATTCAGAGTAGGCCTACTGGACTGGGTCTACATAAATTAATATCAAATATCCTCACAGGCTATTCACAAGCTGTAGCCTACAGTTGTAGGCTATGTAATTATTTTTGCCATACATGCAGAGATAATTAATAGGCCTGCATGCTAAGCAATGTAGGCTACTATAATATTATGTACATTGTTCTTGTAATTAGCATATCAAATAGCCTATGAAATAAAATATAATTATCATTTTCCGCCACATTATCTTCTGAATTTAAACATGCAGCGTTGTCGAGAAAGTGGAAACTGGAAAGTTCCATAGGCCTACCCGTCATTTAATTAGATACAACCATAACAACCCTCTTCAAGATCACACGCGCGGTCATTATGTGGACCCAAGTTTGCAAACATGCAAGCATGCAAACATGCAAACATGCAAGCATGCAAACATGCAAACATGGAAATCTCATCGACTCATTCTTGAGTCTCGACACAGACAGTGGTTGATGGACTGAGGCACTGAATGAGGTATAGACAGACATTCAGACGGACGGACAGACAGACGGCTAGATGGACAGGCAGAGAAACAGACACACTCACAGACACGGACTGAAACAAAGATGTCCATACACAACGTGTGAGTTGAAAATATACAAATAGCCTAATGAGCGAACGAATAAATGAAAAAGGTAAAGACAGCACAAGGAGGAATGCCAACTACTAAGTAGGCCTCTATGCATAGTTTCTGTTTAAGCAGATTCAATTTGACATTTTTGTGTGCATCACGAATAGGGCCTATACAATAAAATTTTATGCATTCTTTAATAATAATTATTGTATCCTTCATCGCAGTATTAACGCCATATGCCCCACACGTAAGTCTGAATTAAAGTGCTTAGCCAAGCTGCACAAAGAACCTTCCATGCGGGACTGTTTGCCGACCTTCTAGGCCTTGGTTTCATTTCCCTACAGGCTGTGTGGAGCCCAAAGATCTGTGTTATGGCCTATTAATTAGCCAACGGTGTTCAAGTCCAGATTCTGAGTACGGTCGGACTTTCTAATTTTCGCTCCACTCAGCTGAAGTTGTGTAGTCGATGGGAAAACTGAATGTGATCAATCTTAACATTTCAGCAACGGGATTGTATATTAAACGAGGATGGCAGAGTGGCATAGGCCTACCATGCAGTTCACCGCTAGGCCTATAGGGTAACAAAGTTCAAAGAACAAAAAATTAATGCTGGGTTAGTGCCATGCATCTGCTCAAAATATGGTGTTGCTTTTCTGGGATGTGGGACACGCTCGTGTCCTCAATCTGGGATCTGGGTTGCGCGTGCGCAATGAATGTTCCATGATCCTGCAGATTTCTATAAAAGGAAAGGATGGATTGGAAGGTGGTATCGACTCAGCCGAGCAGTTCAGATATTCAACACGTCCTTCTTTCCTGTCGACACTTGGAAAAACCGACGTCAAGATGACTACTACCACGATGAATATTCCGGAACCATTCTGCTGGGACAAGACTTTCGAAGTCGGAGTGAGTAGGCTAACTGACATCGGTTTTTTTTCTATGTCTGTTATCTTTTCTGACCTCGTCTGTTTCTCCTTCTGTCTGTGCTACAAGAGAATGTGTTACATAACGCACTTAATAATTATTATAGTCGATCGGTAGTTTGATGATTACGAATTTCGGTCTGCGGATATAGAGAATTAAAATGTCCGTGTAACGACTTACCGACTCCGACTATAGGCACCAAACTGTAGAATGTGGCACCGGCATTGTCTGCATACGCAAGTCTAGAAATCGTCCAAGACCGGTTGAAGTTAGGGAAATGTGGCACACGGGAACTATATATTATAGGCATGCTGTTTTACACTCTGCTTCTACTTGTGAGGCATAGGCTAGGGCTCTTGCATTTTCTGTCTTTCTGAATAAAAATTTATGCTCTATTGTGGAAAGTATTTTTAACTTGTACTTGTTTTAACTTTTAATGTCTCTGCCTGTTGCAGTACCATAACCTTGACGAACAGCACAAGATGATGTTCATGTGCATCACGGACATGTGCAACAATCCAGATGACAAGATGAGACTCCAATGTATGATTGCTTGCATGTGCGCTAACTTCCTCACCGAAGAGGTAAGAATTAATAATTTTATCGGTTTAATCTGCAACGCCCTTAGCAATAGCTCTAGCACCAGCACCAGTGCACTCACACACACGCACTGACACGTACGCACACATACACACACGCACCTTTCACCTCAAACTCCATACATGTTTCCTTGTTTCATGGGATCTCGTTTGTAACTGGATCCACAGTGCGGAACACTTTTTGGATTGGCGTGCATTGATGCATTGATGAGTGCCTATGCTAACAAGGAATCGGCAGACTTTGTCTTCGTTGCTCAATTTATTCACAACCTACCTTAAGAAACCGGCCAAAACGTGGTTTCCAAATTTATAAAATTCTATCATTGGCATTCAAGCCTATATACGTAGGCCTGTGTCTATTTCTGGTGCTCCAACTAACTTTAAGCTTATTCCTCTGTCGGCTTGTAGGCACGCTACAAATTTAAATAATAATTATTACAGCAAGATTCTAGTAAATCAATGGATCGCTGAATGAATTTTTAACCCGGAGTCTGTCATACTAAGCTCTTTGTATGTCTCTCTGCCTGTCTGCCAGTGCTAGTGCTAAAAGTGTTTAAAAAGGTGCCTGGACGCCCCTTACCTTTCCAAAAGAAGTGCCAGGACGTCCCTTACATTTTCTGGTGTGCTGGTCAGATAAGTGGCAGGACGGCATAGAGATTTGAAAATAAGTGCCAGAACGCCGTCTATGACCGTCCTGCCACACTTTAAGCCCTGCTGTCTGCTGCTGTATCCGTCACGATTAAGACGATGATCTTTTCATCCATTCATCTAAATCCAAATCCTGTAACGTTGGCGATAAAAGAATGCCTATGTGACGACCACTGCGACAACGACACTGCCAATCATCTACTATCATTGTTCTTTTTTAATTGTATAGGTGATGATGAAGTGTACTAACCATCCAGACTTCAAGAATCACAAGATGGCACATGATGAGTTCATCATGAAACTGAATAACATGTGCTGCCCACTCACGGACAAAGACATGCACTACTGCAAGGAATGGTTGGTATATTGAAATTGAATGTATGGACTCAAATTAGTTATTATTGTAGGGATTAAGTGGTGCTTTGAGTAAGCTTATATGCTGCAGAAAGCTGGCCTGCAGTACGAACCTCATTATAAGCATTCAAGACTAATATATATAACTACCGGTACTCAGAAGCGCTCCCGACCCAATTAACCTCGATTCACCTACATGTACCAGGTAGTCTAATGCCATACTTTATACCGTATGCCTTGACTTACTCTAACTCACTTTACCTTATCTCTTTTGTCTGCATGATCTTCTATTCATAACCTGTAGTTTTCTGGCCATATTCTCGTCCTACCTTGTCTTATCATACACAGGCCTACTCGCTTGTTCTACATGCATCCCCTTATGTGTAGACCTACATTGCGTGAGTAGCATTGCTTCATCCATTCGTTAACTTTCTATCTAAGTATAGCACAACGATTTGTTTTATCGTTTAGGTTGGTCAACCACATCATGACCATGGACATGAAGTACAAGAATAAGCTCTACAACTACCCAGACATGTAAAACCTTCGCCATTGTGTAACGTAACATGTCGACACAACCGAAGGTGTGAAGATGTGAAATCAGCGTTCATCCAACAATCAGCTTTTAGCCAGACATTTTGTATAAGCTTAGCTTTTTCTTGCACTTTGCACGACAGCAGACTCTTGTAAAAATTAGCACAAGTCTGTCCGTAGACGAATTTAGAGAACTTGGAATTTAGAGTAATTTAACTTGGGCCCCCCAATATGTGGTTTGCAGGTATAATTTTGTAGGCCTAGTGCTTATCGTTTTTTTAATTCAGGAACTCTTAAAATAATCTCAATTTGTAACTGCTGAACTCGATTTTTGTAATCTGCAGCTAAAACGTTGGGGCTTCGTATTAAAATTGTGTAAAGCTGTATTTCACAAAAGAAAACGAATTTGTTATTCTACAATTGTGAGTCATGTTCATGTTCACGAGGGCAATGCAATGCAATAATTATGACGCAATTCACACAAACTATACAAAGAAAATACAATGCTATGCAATGCAATATGACACAAACAATACAAAGACAATGTATAGCCTACAATTATACATTGTTATGAAATGCAATGCACCTCCGATTCACCTTCTAATCCTAAACGAAACCAGCCTTAACAAGTATTCTGAATTAATGATCCTATCAAACTCTGGTAACCGAACTCTGTCGGAAGTCCTTCTGACTAACCTTCCGATTCGACGCAGCGCTCGTGAATAAGTTGGTGCCCAGCGCTTGGCTACAGAGTGTCGCTTTATAAGTTTGGATTTTGTCATTACGATTACGATTACACAACGCTACATATGGGCTTAACACAACAATAAATATGTCGACGACTTTGTAAATGTTGTAAATCGAGCAAGATTCAAAACCTTGTTCGAATGATTTGCGACTTCTTGATTTTGATTAAATTATTCCTAAATAATCTTGCTTTCTTTGGCATAATAATTGGCAAACAAGCAGTTAAGTTACAATTGACACAATCAAAGCAGAGGCATGCATGCTGTGAAGTATATGTAGCTGGCGAGTTCCAAACCGATGATCCACAAAATATATTGGAGAATATTTTAATTTTATACGACAGAAATAGAACAGACGGACAGAGACAAAGAGACAGATAGAGACCGACAGACAGGGAGACAGACAGCTAGAGACCGACAGACATATAGAAAGACAAACATAGAGAAAGACAGACAGACAGACAGAGACAGATAACTAGAGAGATATAAAGACAGAGAGACAAACAGAAAGAAACATCCTTCCAAATCGGCCATTGTTGTCGCACCCTGAGATCTGATTGGCTTCAGAGGACAATAAGTCTGTCGATGTTCTACAACCCCCTTCCCTCTTTGTCGGTGGGGTTGGGACCCATTGCCCCCTCCCTCACCAAACCACCTCTCCCCTTCCTCAGCCCCTCTTGCCCTATTATATTATCAGACACCGAAGCAATGGAGAGGAATTTTGGCAATCCAGTCGTTAAATATTGATTTGTTACTATGGCAACGGTTCGCTTCTGATAATATTCGTCTTTCTCAATCGCCACCAGACAGACAGACAGACAGCTAGTGATACGAAAAGAGACAGACAGACAGACAGACAGACAGACAGACAGACAGACAGACAGACAGACAGACAGACAGACAGACAGACAGACAGACAGACACACAGACAGACATACAGACAGACAGACAGACAGACAGACACACAGACAGACATACAGCTAGTGATACGAAAAGAGACAGACAGATTGTGATACGAAAAGAGACAGACAGACAGACAGCTAGTGATACGAAAAGAGACAGACAGATTGTGATACGAAAAGAGACAGACAGACAGACAGCTAGTGATACGAAGAGAGACAGACAGACAGACAGCTAGTGATACGAAAAGAGACAGACAAACAGACAGACAGACAGCTAGTGATACGAAAAGAGACAGACAGACAGACAGACACACAGACAGACATACAGCTAGTGATACGAAAAGAGACAGACAAACAGACAGACAGACAGCTAGTGATACGAAAAGAGACAGACAGACAGACAGCTAGTGATACGAAAAGAGACAGACAGACAGACATACAGACAGACAGACTAAAGATCACGGAATTCGTCAGATTAGACAAGAAACAGAGTGACAGACAGGCAGAGAGAGATACAGAGGGATACAGACAGACAGACAGACAGACAGAGAACCAGACATACCACGAGACAGGTAAACATTTGAAGAATAAAAACTCATCAGTTTCGTCCATTCATTTCATCCATCGCAACTTCTATAACATAAACGAACAATTCCATCACGACATACATGCACCAACTCAATACTCTGACTATTATACACACTGTCGGTGCCTTTGTGTCTGCTTGTCTGACTGTCTGCATGTCTGCTTGGCTATGTGTATGTCTTTGTATGTCTGTGTCTATATGTGCGCTTGCGTGTGCACGTGCGCGTGCGCGTGAGCGTGCGCGTGAGCGTGCGCGTGCATGCGTGCGTGCGTGCCTGCCTGCCTGTCTGTCTGTCTGTCTGTCTGCATGTCTGTTTGGCTATGTGTATGTCTTTGTGGTCTATCTGTCTGTCTGTCTGTCTGTCTGCATGTCTGTTTGGCTATGTGTCTGTCTGTCTGTCTGTCTGTCTGTCTGTCTGTCTGTCTGTCTGTCTGTCTGTCTGTCTGTCTGTCTGTCTGTCTGTCTGTCTGTCTGTCTGTCTGTCTGTCTGTCTGTCTGTCTGTCTGTCTGTCTGTCTGTCTGTCTGTCTGTCTGTCAACACCGAATCACCCTTCGGCAAGATGCTGCTTGTCATGACTGCATTTGTATTCGCTAGAGGGCCACCTCAACTGCCCTGATGTTCGCTAGGTTGTGCCACAGTCGCTCGAGAAATAAAATGTCAGCGAATAACTTGACCGAAACTGGTCCACCGACGATTAGCGACATGCAGCTTCCGGTTAGAAGTAATCACGTGATGAATTCGCGACGCCTGACAAGGAACGGCGCGAAATCAAAACCGGAAGTTGAGTGTCGGTCTGTGGTTGGACGTTTTAGAACAAAGATATGAATTCCGGTGAGCGCATTGTTGATCGTGTCTCTCTATGGGCATTTGTAGTTGTTTGTCTGTCTGCGTCTCTGTCTGCATATCTGTCTGTCTGTCCGTCTGTGTCTGTGTGCTTCTGTGTCTGTATAAGTCTATGCATCGGCGTATGTTGCTGTGTGTTCGAACTAACAGAGAGAGTGACCGGTTAAGATGATCCGACAAGCAAGTAGGCAAAAAGACAAACACACACACGCAGACAGACAGACAGACAGACAGACAGACAGACAGACAGACAGACAGACAGATAGACTGACATCATGAACTATGCTGCAAACATTATAGTTAAGGTATCCAACGATAGCGCCTTTCATTTGTACGTTTAGGCTTTTGAAACAGGTCCACATTGCTAAACGACGGTAGTAGTGTAGAGTAGTGTTAATAGGGTAGAGTTTACATAGATGATATAAAAGCTCTACGCTTTTCTGCTCTACGTTTTACACGACACTACACTGCACGTATTGTACTAGGCTACATAAAATTACGATGTTACAATATAATAATACATTACATAGGCTAATAATCAGCACTGCGTTGTATATATAGCAATGCACTACAAGTGACTACATAACATTGCGGTCGCAGAAAGAGCGTGTCTTGCTGTTCGCGCAGTAATTCCCATTAACAGGCGGGCATTGAATCTTTCATCTCGTCAAAATTCGATATGAGTTCGCTGATGTCCTTCGTGGCCTCAGCACGGACAGTTCCCTCTGCTCCCACGCCGAGGACATCACGACAAGGGGCAGTGAATGTTTCGACCCCCGAGGATCCCTCTTCTTCGATCGGGTGGACGGAGGGACGGAGGGACGGACGATGGAATGGAGGGCGACCGTCTCCAGAGTGGTCAACGCTGTCAAAGGCATTATTATGATCATTATTGCTTTTGATTCGGCGATGGCTGTGCGCCAGTCATATCGACGTGGCTGCAGTGCGGACTCTGCAATCGATCGTCGTCTAATTTGCGCGCGCGCTCTTCGGATTAATGTCTAAGAATGCGAGACACCAACAGCTGACCACGACCATCCCCAGCTGCAAATAATAATATGTTACTAAGTTTTTAACTAAACAATTGCATCAATTAGCGAGAATTATAATTAAGGCTGTCGAGTTTAACGATCAATTAATTGGACTTTCGTTGCATTTTGATCGATTAATTTCGGCTTTATCTATATTAATTGTTATACTTGTAGGCTATATTAATTTTTATAGCCTACTTGGAATGCAGAGCGATCAATTTCCAGAGTTGGCAATATGGCGAACAATGACAATGTGAAGCTATTGAGTTGAAAATTGAGCTATCAATCTGCTTCTAATGTAATTGCTGAGAGAAAGGTCTATGATGGCAATAAAATTATTAGTCCTTACTGTTTTCATAGTAATAAGCAGGTTTTTTTTACTGTGATCAGATCATCAGAACATAGGCTATCACTGACGTATCATAATCTCATTGCCCTTGTCACCTTTAGCCTGCGGGCTGATTGAAGTATTGTTGTAGAGAAAACGGCTGTTTTCACGAACGAAACTTCAATCGAATGACTAAAAAGATCATCAACTTTGGGCCGACAATTTTTCTCCGCGCCTCTCGATCTGGACTAAATCTCTGCCCGGGACCGCCGCAACCCCAAAACCAAAGTTTCAAGCCCCCAAGAACGGAAACAAACTCCGCCCATGGATACCAAATCATTCTAATTTAACTGAGGCCTATATGTATATTAAGCTTAATTGGATGCGAAATTTATGGCGTAGGTCTGTACGACACAAGAATGGGAAAATAATCTTTAAAATTCACCAATTTACCTCAATAACTTCAATTTACCACAACAACAAAATTATGTTCAAATCCTACGCCGCGACAATTTTAAAATCTGGGTGGACTGTGTAGTAGCCTAGACTGTACGGACCACATTAATTTTGAAATTCTCCCTCTTTCCATAGCATTAGGCCTGCGAACGACGAAGCATAGTGTGATGGACATAATCACCCGTTACAGCTCATCAGCATTCGATAATTCTGTTTCCTTCCTCAAGGCATCCTGATTAGTAGCGTCCCTACCATTCGCCCGACTGACCGACTGACCGACCGCGGGCAGCGGGGTCGGCCCGGCTGCTGGCCCCAGGGACCCCCCCTACCCGGTCTGTCCGTCTGCAACAAGATTTAATGAACAATGGCTCAATCTTGGGGACGGACGATGCGGTAATAATTCGAAACGTGACGGTGGTCTAACGACGTTGCGGCGATGAAGGGAAGGGAGAGTTAGGCTGCAATGGACTGGGAGTGGGTCGGGAGGGCAGGCGGGTTGAGGGACGGACGGTCGGACGGACGGGGCAAGAGGCCGAGGGAGGGAAGGGTGCCCTAGGCTTAATTAGGGCAAAGGTAGGGAGGTCCGTCGGGTAATTAAGGGAGTTGGTGATGAGGTTGATGTCAGGATGGTGATGATCTCTGCCTCCTATAGATACTGTCTCTCATGACTGTCTCTCTCTCTCTCTCTTTATCAATCTGTCTCTGACTATGTCTGTGTATATCTTTTTGTCTTTCTGTCCGTTTGTCTGTCTTTGTATGTAGTATGTATGTCTAAGCAGTAGATGCAGTTGTTTTGAATATCTGTCTGTCTCTGTTTTTCACATTCACTGTCTCCGTCTCTGTCTCTGTCTTTGTCTCCGTCTCTGTCTCTCTCTGTCTCTGCCTGTCTGTCTGTCTGCCTCTCTCTCTCTCTCTCTCTCTCTCTTTCTCTCTATCTCTGTGTGTGAATCTGCCTGTTTGTCTGTCTGCATCCGTCTTGGTGCGTCTGTTTGTGTGCACTTCTGACTTTTTGCTGTGTCATCGGTGACTGACTGGCTGACCGACCGACCGACTGACCGACTGACTGACTGGTTCATTTTTACGCATACACTCTGGGGCTCAACCACAAACCTTCCTCACTAAACTTAACACTTTTATTTTTTGGGCGCGCTGCATGGAGTCGGGAGAATCTCTGAGTATTTTCCTTGAAGGGCGACACTTCGTACATTCTCAAATGATTGCATGAATGATTGTTTGATTGCTTGATTGCTTGAATAATTGATTGATTGATTGATTGATTGATTGATTGATTGATTGATTGATTGATTGATTGATTGATTGATTGATTGATTGATTGAAGCACTGTATTAGAAACATGTCGGAGAGACACTGGTAAATGTTGTGTTACTACCGTTCACAATTCCGTTTTTTACTGATTGCCTGATTTATTTATTTATTTATTTATTTATTTATTTATTTATTTATTTATGCTATTTATTGAATTTCAATCACGACTGAATATGAATCACACGAGGCAATACAATGCGACGCTTATATAGTGCAGCGTGTAACTCTATTAGTAATAAAAATTGCAAATGCAGATACAAGTAGGCCTACAACAAGAAGACTGCCCGGGATTAGAAATCTCCACATGATCATCGTCCGACCGACTCCTAACCACACGGCCACCACATGCAACACGTGACCACACCGACAACGACAACGATGACGACAACGACGACGACACGGACAACGACGACAACGACAACGACAACGACAAAAACGACGACAACGACGCCGACAACGACAACGACGACAACGACACCGACAACGACAACGACGTCGGACGCATTAGACTTCCTCATTACGATTTTAAGACTCATTAATTCAAAGACGCATATCAACTAAGGACGACATATCTCCACAGTTCACGGAAGCCTTCCTTCCTTACCACCCTCGACCCCCACCCACCCACCCCACCCCCACCCACCCACCCCACCCCCACCCACCTCCACCCACTCAATGGCTGCCCTGCTTTCTTCGGCTCTTCCTCCGCACTCTCCTCGGGGGATTTCGAACCGCCCGTACTTTTCCCCGACGGTCGCAGCCAATTTCTGTAATCTGTAATTGGGAGCGACTCGCCGCGTCCCCAGCGTACCGTAAATTTCGCGCCCGGCGTCCAGTTTTTGACGTCGCGATTTCATATGAATATCGTGGCTATCGAATGGAAATTATTATTAATTTATTATTATTCTATGAATGCTATTACTGTCGCGTGGAAATCGTTATTTGTTACCGTCGTCTGAATATTATTATAACTTATTGTCAAAGTAAGAATATTGTTATGCATTACTATTCTATAAATAATATTAAGACCGTCTCGTGTAGGCTTAGCCTACTAACAGTAAGGCAACTGCAGTTTGATATGACTTCATTGGGAGAGGTGACTCAATAGCCTATTTCTACCCTTGTAATTGGTAGCAAAACTGGTTGCATAGGCCTATGTAACAGTGCCAGCCCCAAGCCTGGAGAAAGAAGGAGGGGTCGCTAATGATCTTTGTTTTCACACAGTGACGTTAAACTGCAACTATACTACTATACAACGTCAGAACTGATTTCATAGTGTTTCGACTGTCTGCCACTCCGTGCACTGCTTTGTATTGTCGTCAACGGTCTTTGTTATCAAAGGATGACGCTAAACTTTGAAATAATAATGATTCATCATTGATCAGAGCGCTCAGTTTAGACACCTTTAAAATGCTGTCAATCGCCTCTATATAAGTTTCAGAACATGTAATTATCATAGTGTGTCGTCGCGGTTTCCAAATTTAAGTGATTTTGTCAGCGATAACCAGAACTGCAATTTAAAATGCCGTTAACCACAACTAACACGAAAATAACAATAACGAACAATTCAGAAGTATAGGCCTATATAATAGGCCTATTAGGTCTAAGTCGAAAACGACGAAAAGAACTAAATAATAATAATTAAAAATGCCGTTAACCACAACTAACACGGAAATAACAATAACGAAAAATTCAGCGGTATAGAACGACTATTATGTAAAAAAGAACTTTAAAAAATTAAAGGGCGATGAATCCTGTTAAAAGAAAATTCAGCGTTGCCTTCCTGAACTGAAAGAGAGGAAGGAGAAGCCGCACTCTAATAAGATTGATTCTCTGCTTTCTGAATGTATTGCATTACATTACATTACAATGTCATTACCGATGAAGTTCAGGTTAAGATATTCGTATGATTATGAGGAACGATTCCTCGGCAAGTTGGTTATATATAATCGATTGCTCACTTAATTCGGGTGTGTTTAATGTATCAGTCTTATCCAAAATGTCACCATGCTTGCCTTTAGAGTTTTACTTCCATTTCCCTTTACATTATTTCTGCGCGATTGGATTTTCCAAGCTTCTTCGTAATAGGCAGTGGCGGATCCAGGGGGGTCAATCCGGCCATGGCCCCCCATTTAAAACTGCCATGGGGCCATGGGACGTGCCCCCCATTTGGTCTGAAATTAGCAATACGCATACGGGTGTAATGGCATAATGGCCCCCCCCCCCCTATTGGGAAAATCGCATGGAACGTGGCCCCTCCTCGGTTTTAAAGCGGAGGACTAAAAAAAGTCATCAACTTTTTTGGCGGATGAAATGGTATGATTTTCCGAAAATTTTGGCAGACGACTAAAAAAAAGGTCATCATCTTTTTTGGCGGATGAAAAGTACTTTTTTCCTCAACCATGACTTTTTTTCGACCATCAACGAAATTTCGAAATTTTTTCCTCCTGTCCCATCCCAAGATCTAAGATTTTTGCCCCCCCCCCTTGGAAGAGTTCTGGATCCGCCACTGGTAATAGGCTATATCAAAACAAAGACAAGAGACATCTGGTCTGGTCTGCATATTGACGATGACATGAGGTCGGCTTGGGAATAATTTACCTTGGAGAATGGGAAGGGAGAGAATGGGGGGGGGGGGGGTTGTGCAGTTCTAAAAATTCACTTAAAATTACTATTCCTAACAAGCCTACAACCACTATACTAACAACGATATATGTTGCTGTATATCCTTATCAGTATCTTATGATTATTGAATCGTATGTAGGCTATTGTAGCCTATAGTCTACTAGCCTATTTTGTCAAGAGTTGCAATCCATTATCCAGTTTAAATTGCAATTCATTTCGTACCTTATTGCGTCCTAATCAATGTGATTATCTCAACCAATTAGAGCTTTGAACTGTGCGTGATTATGATCGTGCGTGACGTCGACCCGTCGACTGGCGTGACTCGGGTTCGAACCCTCGACCGCCGCCTCCTCTTCCTTCTCCTTCTCCTTCTCCTAATCTCTCGCTGCAGACAACCTTCCGTAATCGGATCAGACAATTTATGGGAATTTTCCGGGCAAGCAGAACGTAGACAATTGCATCGCATAGAATAAGATTCTCGCTTTGTAAACATATATTTCTTACTGTTGCTGCAGTAATCCTATAAATATTCGGTCACGATATTAAAGGGGAGACCGGGAATGGTTGCAACAATGTTCACATTTTTGTGTTACACATTATTTATCTTTGTAGCTATCTGCAAACAGTTTAGCCCATATTCTTCCTTTATATCTCAGTATAAAAAGATGTAGTGACGATCTCAGTGACCTTATGATGGGAGTTCAGATGACGTCGTACGGTCAAACTATCTCCACCCAAACGGATTACTAGTGGCGCCGACTAGGGATTTACCTTGAAGACGACTAGCCTACATGCCATGTGCATGGCCGCATAATATACAGCCCGTGATGAGAAAATCGAATGGTGATGTATAATTATGGAGGACTGTCTCAACTGCACTCATACGTAAAGGCTCAGAAACTGGAGTGGCGATTCGGCGACTAGCCTATACAATATGCATCAAACGGAAAACTGTGCCCCACCCCCAATGAGATCAAGGGACTGAAAACCTGTATGTATGTATGTATGTATGTATGTATGTATGTATGTATGTATGTATGTATGTATGTATGTATGTATGTATGTATGTATGTATGTATGTATGTATGTATGTATGTATGTATGTATGTATGTATGTATGTATGTATGTATGTATGTATGTATGTATGTATGTATGTATGTATGTATGTATGTATGTATGTATGTATGTATGTATGTATGTATGTATGTATGTATGTATGTATGTATGTATGTATGTATGTATGTATGTATGTATGTATGTATGTATGTATGTATGTATGTATGTATGTATGTATGTATGTATGTATGTATGTATGTATGTATGTATGTATGTATGTATGTATGTATGTATGTATGTATGTATGTATGTATGTATGTATGTATGTATGTTTGTACGTATGTATGTATGTACGTATGTACGTATGTACGTACGTATGTACGTATGTATGTATGTGTGTAGGTATGTATGTATGTATGCATGCAGGCTCGTGCAGTGGCATATTATATAATTAAACGAGATATTACTTTTGCTCACGCGTACGTCTGTCATTGGATGCACAGACGCGTACATGTATAATAATTTTTACAGTGCATAAATAAAATTGCTTCGAAAGCGCAAATCTACTTTTCTCCCTCCGAACGCATCCCACCCGATGCGTTTTCCCCTTTCACCAATCAAACCCCACCCTCCTCCGTCAGTCCTCCGCTCAGCCAGCCATCTCAAGACGTCATAATCCGCCCGACCCGGACTCATGGACGCCCGCCGGTCCGTCCGTCCCTCCGTCCGACCGTAGAGGCCGGAGCCTTGCCCCGATCGGTACGGGCCAGGCTCTCCGAGGCGCGTCGCAGCGTCATCTATAATTACATCGCCAGAATTAATGAAAGTCTAGCCCGGTCTGCCGGCAATTTCGCAGATTAAATGGACGGCGCGGGAGCTGTGGCCGCCCGGGCGGACAGGCCGATGGCCGAGGAGCCCCGTCGGTCGGTCGGTCGGACGGTCGGAGGGACCGTCGTTGTCGTCGGTAGAGAGGGCGAGTCGGTAGCCCTTAATAGGACCTGACCCACGGGTCGTATGATTAATGGTAATATTTTGACGCGGCGTTACGTGACTGGGGGAGGGTAGGGTGAGAGCTTGGTCGTCCGTGGTAAAGAAGAGGAGGAGGAGGGAGAAGCAGGGGGAAGTGTGGGTATGAGGGCGAAGAAGTGGAGGGAGGGAGGGAGGGAGGGAGGGAGGGAGGGAGGGAGGGAGGGAGGGAGGGAGGGAGGGAGGGAGGGAGGGAGGGAGGGAGGGAGGGAGGGAGGGAGGGAGGGAGGGAGGGAGGGAGGGAGGGAGGGAGGGAGGGAGGGAGGGAGGGAGGGAGGGAGGGAGGGAGGGAGGGAGGGAGGGAGGGAGGGAGGGAGGGAGGGAGGGAGGGAGGGAGGGAGGGAGGGAGGGAGGGAGGGAGGGAGGGAGGGAGGGAGGGAGGGAGGGAGGGAGGGAGGGAGGGAGGGAGGGAAAGGGTAGGAGGATGAAGCAAGATGATAAGGGTATGTGGAGATAGAGACAGAGACAGAGACATACACAGAGACAGAAATGTATTTAGAGGCAGAGTCGGAGAGAGAGAGACAGACAGACAGACAGACAGACAGACAGACAGACAGACAGAGAAAGAGACAGAGAGCGAGAAAGACAGAGAGAGACAGAGAAAGACAGAGAGAGACAGAGAGACATACATACAGACAGACAGACAGACAGACAGACAGACAGACAGACAGAGAGAGACACAGACAGACAGACAGACAGACAGACGGATGGGTGATAAGAACGCGTGACAAAAATTATATCTTGCATCGTCGCTGAAGGGGTGAGTGTCAGTTGGGTGACTTAGAGACGAGCTTAATTAATGAAAACACAATTTTTCACGCACTGCCAAGAATGAATCTGTGAGAATGTTTGATTGAAGATGTCCGGAAACTAGTGTGAAATGGACGACTGGGTCTATACATAACCGGAAGTTATGAGGTTGGTGTGAACTGTGACTTGCAAATGAGGGACCTGGTTGTAAGAAATATTGGAGATGATCGCCTGACCTTGGGGTTCAACTTCAATTAAGTCAATCTCTTCCATAATTATTATTTCCTTACATTTTCCCACTCCACGAAAAAGCCAATGTCAGTGACACGCTTAATGACTGATATATAGTAAGTAAGTAAACTTGATATCGAGTTCATCAAGCACTGTGGTGCATATAAGCTTGGGTGGGTGTCACCTATTATATAATTGCAGACATGCGATAATTTCCAGTCTGCGGGGTTAATGGACTCCGTTGGGTCAAAGGTCATGAATTATGGACCAGGCATTGGATGGGGGGGGGGGGCATTTCCTCATATATCAATTTGTCAAACAAATCGTCGTCAATTATAATTATTTGATGGCCCCTATAATTAGAAAATTTTGGATCGGGTCAAACAAAGGTCAACGACGCTGATTTCTAAGGAATTTAATTAGGAGGAATTCTACCAATTTTGGCTAATTTCAAACCAAATTATTTAGGATTTATTTTTTGTATCTCATGCAAATGCAATAGCAACAACAACAATAACAACAACAATAACGATAACAATAACACACAAGCCTTTCCAAACTTTTTAATTTTTTATACAAGGATAATATTGAAGTCCCTGAGAGATCCTGTTTATGCCTATAAATTATAGGCTATAATTCCTCGGGGCAATAAAACATAATAATAATAATAGGGTCATTAGGGTCTATTCGAGACAAATCTGCGTTTTTAGATAATTTTACAGAGAAATAGGCCTAATAATAATTGTCAAAGACTACATAATTATTATCTCATAAGTCTGTTTGAATCCCTGGATCTTTAGGTAGGGCAACAATTATATGTAGTGGCGCAGCTGAGGAGGAGCAGAAGGGTCAGCCGACCCCCCATTAACCCCCCCCCCCATTCCTCCCAAGACCGCTTTCAACATGTGGATCCGTTTTGCAATCCATTTGTTTGTATGTGCACTTCTTACAGCGCCCCTTCAAGGTTCTATTCAGAAGCGCTCCCAATTACATCGCGGACACAAAATGGGAGTTTCATGCCGAAGCGAAGGACTTGCTAAAGGTCCCTATACGCGCCGTCTTGAGGCGGATTCGAACCTGTAACCCTCCTTCTCCAAGGCACCGAAACGCGATGGAATTCTCTTCCGACAATATTCTTCTATTAGTCATAGTAAAACTACACTTCAACCTGTCGGACTCTTCGTTGCGACTTCATCCAATCTGGAGTAAACTGAACGAAACTCTGAAATGTGCGGAGTTTGATTCGTACCGGATTCGGTGCGCTTTGGCATTTCGCTTTTCAGTCCGTGGCGGAATGTTGTTTTCCGCGAGTTCAGCGCCACCTTTCACACGGGTTGGGAACTGACTGCACGGCAGGGTAGATGCATTGGCGGGGGTTGAGGAGGAGGAGGAGTGGGAGGAGGCAGGGGGTTGAGGAAGTGGACACACAGATGATCGATAGTTCCAATTGTTTCTGTCGCCCAGTCAAGCCGTTAATGCTCGAACGCTTCGACGACATTCCTCATCCGACTTGGGCGCCAAACAAATTTAATATCCAGACGCCCTCGCCCTTCTCCCTCCCTGCCTCCTCCCCACTCCGTCTTCTTCTTCTTCGCCCTCCCTTCCCACCCCCTCCTCCCACCCGTCCAGTGCCATTTATTACGGCGCCAAACCGACCCCCGGAATCGCCAACCGCACGTAATGTGATTTGCCGCATTCGGCGAAATTACTTCCCGCGGGGGGAGGTGGGTGACCGTGGTGGGTCTCGATGCCCCCAGTCTCTCTCTGTCTCTCTAGGGCATCGAGAGGGCTTGCGGTCGCTGGTGGCGGGCACCCGGTGAAACCCAGTTACGAAACAAGCAGACATTACCTATACCCTAACTTCTACCAGTGACGAGCACTCCAAACAAATCTACTGCACACCATGAGGTTAGGGGATCACCCCCACCCCAAAACCGAGGCCCAAAAAATGGTTTATCGTAATTAAAATTTGAAACTGTGGAAAAATACGACCACCCCGCTTCACCTCGGAAACTAAAAGCCCGAAATTGTTTCCTGGTTACGCTCCTCTACTGTGCTCCATAAGAGGGCGCAGGGCCGAATTAAGAAATGTGGGGGCCCTGTTCGGGACATTTTTTGCGGATATTCAGCCGAAAATTCTGATGACCTTTTGTAGTCGTTTGGTCGAAATTTCCACAGAATATACATATATTTTAATGCCAAATAATATATAGCTGGCGACCGTTTTAGTCGTTTGGTCGAAATTTGCTCAAAATACACAAGTTTCTCCTGAACAAAAATTTGTTTTCGCATGTGTGGGGGCCCCCTAAAGTGTGGGGGCCCCTGTTCGGCCGAACATGTTGAACATGCCTTAATCCGGCCCTGAGAGGGCGAGCACACCCAATTTTAGCATCTCCAATGCGATGTTATATCTCGTCCTTCTCTTCCATAGGCTATACCTGCGACAATCATTTTCAAAACTCGTCTTGATAGATGGATCCAGATTTGACAATTACAGAGGCCGTTGCCCTCGAAAGCAAACTTTTAGGAATTATATATATATATATATATTATATAATTATATATATATAATATTTATAATGTTTCTAAGAATATTCGTTTACTCTCGTAAACTTATCTATGATTCGATTGAATTTCATTCCGATAATTTGTATACCGTATACCGCCTTTTCAAGAGACCTTCACAGAGGCGCTTTCAGCCCAGCCCGCGAGCTAAAAAAGGGGAAGATTTTAGCGGCTTACTAACAGCAGAAGAGGAGGCACAACACAATGATCGCGATTATTTTTTTAGCAACAGCTTGAATAATTTGAAAGTAGGAAATTGAGAATGGTAATTTTATAGAGATTTCTAAATGCGAACTTCTCAAAGTTTCACACTGTGAATCATTGGTAGGCTACCATTAGGGCTTTAGTGGAAAGAAATTTATTTTAAAACATTAAAGTAGGCCTAACTGCCCTAGTAGTTTAAAAATAGACGTCACTTTTCCAGGGGGGAAAAGAGGCACGTGCACTCTCTTGCCCTATATGCGAGTACCCATGCTAGTCACGTGTTACCAATTAACCATCTTTCCCACCCTACTCCCCCAACCCCCATTCCACCAATAACAAACTTATGATATCCTACCATGTCTTATACTGACGCCTATATTATAGTCAAATCATGCAGCTCCATTGTAAAGCGCTGGGAGCGACACAATGCTGAGCACCAGCTGTAAGCGCTTATTATATTCGAGCACTCATCAAGTGAGCGCTTTGCCGCCGAAACAGAAAGACTGCTCACCAGATGTCAGCAGGACGATGGTTCAACGAAAGGCGCTATATAAATTTATAGACAGAAGAAGATGCCGCCGCTGCAGGCAAGATGGCGCCACTCGACATTGTCAGAGTGCATGATGGGACGACTGAAACAGCAACAACAGAGGTCGCTTCAACAGAGGAATGTTTACTCCACCGTTGACCCTATATACATGCTATATATAATTATATATATATAATATACATATAGTCAAATATATATATATAATTGTATATATAATAAATAAATATATACATACATAAATATATATACATGAAGAGCTGTTTGAAAGAATTTTTAGAACTGCACAACTCCTTCTTTCCTTTCCCATCATCCGTGGTAAACTACTTCCAATCGGACGACAATGACTCTTTTTGCTAGTTTTAACTGTACGGAAGTGCTTCTGCAACTGCACACTTTGTGTAGGCTACAACTGCGCGTAAAAAAGCCCTGCCTACATGTATGATAAAATATGTTCCTATATACCTACTCTATGCAACTTACACGTTAGACTGCTACAACTAAATACCAAACCGGCATTAATGCCTAA
>OX243818.1:17081911-17101911 GCA_945859605.1 Lumbricus rubellus
TGGTCGATTAAAACCAGTTGCTCTGGCAATTGATGTTGCTTCAGGCTTTCGAACAGATATTTCTTTGTTTCTGGCTAGAAAACCTACCAGCCATTTCTTTCCCGCCATCTGGTTTTCCGCGCTGAACCTGTGCTGGAGGTTGTTCCGTTGGGCAAGCTGAAATGCTAACTTCCGCACATCCTGACAAGTCAACCCAAAAAACCTCGATTCCATTAGCAGAATATGCTCTTTTAGTTCAAATTCGTAGTCAGTTGGCAGATCTGTCTCAAAACGCCCTAGATGCTTCCTCGAGCCAATGGCAACTTTGTTTTTGTTGCCTGAATACGTCGTGCTAGCGTGCTTTTCGGAACACGGTACAAAAAAGCTGCATCGCGAATAGATAGTTCTTTCGCCAACACCTTTCCAATAGCAGTCTCCATCTCTTCCTCTTTCCAGGACCCTCTGTTTGACTTCCTGCGGTAGGCCATTTACCTGCGATCAATAAATAAAATGAATGCCGTTCTCAGTTTGCAAACATTAGGCCTATATTTATTTATTTATGCGCAAATATATCATGTGACACAACATCATAAGATGGGACAACGTTGAAGCCTAAGATGGGACAGTGGTGTCCCATCTTATGGCATACCATAGCAGGTCATTTCGCAACAAATATTTGCATTATCGCTTAGTCTTCAGCTATATAGAATGAATAATTAACAATTAAAATGACACTATTACAAGCATATACCGCAAAGTCAAAGAAATGTATCATGTTTACCTTGCTTTGTGGAAAAGTCGAGCAACTCGAAATAACATCAGCGAAGACGAAAAATAAGAAAGTTTAATAAAATCACGACGACGGGACCTTAAGATGTAAGAGTCGCGTGGTAACGTTTGATATTCGTGATGCCTCATTCGCAACTCTAGACAGTGGCGTCCACTGCCGAATAACAGCAATAATAGGTGTGTCCCATCTTAGGAACCGTCCCATCTTAGGGTGCTTTCCCCTAATATACCTTGATCCAGCTTCCATTTCTTAAGCGTTTATCATTAATCCAGCTACTATTTAAGATAAAAAAATACCTGAATCCATATTCCTTTTAACATATAAAAATACCTTAATCCCGCAAAAACATTTTCATAAATCCAGCTCCAATTCACGCAACAACAAGCCGTAAATTCATCGGTTCACTTTCTATTTCAGCAAGGGTTTGGTCATTTTGTTTCACGCGTCGTGTAAACTGAACCGGAAATAGACTGCTAAACGCAATTGTTATGGCGCAATGGCGGCGCCAAAACGGCGGCGCCAAAACGGCGGCGCCAAAACGGCGGCGCCAAAACGGTCGCGCCAAATCGGCGGCGCCAAAACGTCACGTACCGGTGACGCTGCTCTTGTAGAATGTGTCGCATTGATATGCTGCACTATAATAGCAAAGAAGCAGGTCCTGTTCATCCTCGCGACCAGCAGAGCGTATGATTATTGTGATCGGTGACCCTTATGAGTTGACTCATATCTTCAGCATCAAGTTCTTTGGTATACATGCCGCCAAGACCGTAGCCAGGCAAGAATTTGGGGGGGGGGGTACTTCGGCGGAGAATTTCTGATGACCTATTTTAAGTCGTCGGAAACGGTTTTCTTACCATTTCTCCCCTAAATTCATGTTTTTCAAAATTATTTGCTAGTGAATGAAATCTAGTATTTTTAAAAAATTTCATTTCGGGGGTGTTTTCATTGTTTTATTTCATGGTTTTTACATCATGTGCTAGTAAATTCATTGGTCGTCTTTGCATTTTCTTATAAATAATGGCGAAAATGGACCAGATCATAATAAAATTTGTACCAATATCTTTCATTTGGCTGATGCATACACTGACCAAATATTATAAAGAAATATGAAGCCGTTACTGAGATAACGCATTTTGAAAACGGTGAACGAACTTTTGTGTCACCCTATATTTTGTAGATTTTTCATTTCGGGGGTGTTACAACACCCCAAACACTCCTTGCATGCCGCCACATTGAAGACCATCGTCGATCGTCCAGGTACAAGATGATCTTCTTAACACGGACCCGTTCCTGCATGGGATCCAGCGCAGCGTTTCTCAGACTATGTCTAGGTAGAACATGTCATGTTCATTTCTTCTATTGTTCGTGATGTTCAATTGTTCATCCAATTCTCTTGTGAACGTCTTTTCATTGTTTCAATCAGTGGCTATTACTGACTATCCGTCAATCATTCTATCCATTAATAGTTTTCCTCTACAATCCTCTTTTTACTCTTTTCGAATCCTATTCCGCTTCAATCCTCTCTTCATTTCCAATTCTCCTCTTCAATCTCCCTTCTCTTCCTTCTTCTTCTCCTTCTCTTGAATCCTCTTCCTCTTCAATCATCTTATTCATTCATAGCTTTCCTATTCAATCCTCCTCATCTTCTTCTTCTTCCTACTCCTCCTCCTTTTCCTCCTCTTCCTCTTCTCCTCCTCCTTATCTTCTCTCCTTCTCCTCCTCCTCCCCTACTTTTCTTCTCATCCTCCTCCTCCCTTCTCCTTCTTTCCTTCTCCTCCTCCTCCCTTCTCCTCCTCCTCTCCTTCTCCTCCTGCTCCTCCTGCTTTCCTCCTCCTACTCTCCTCCACTCCTCCTCTCTTCCTCATCCTCCCCTTCTCCTCCTGCTCCTCCTGCTCTTCTTCTCCTCCTACTCTCCTCCTCCTACTCTCCTCCTCCTCCTTCTCCTTCTCCTCCACCTCCTCTTCCTCCTCCTCGTCAACCTCCATCTCCTACTCCTTCTCCTCCCCTCCTCATCTCCTCCTCCTCTTCCTCCTCCTCTTCTCCTCCTCCTCCGATGTCTTGTGCGTCTGCACATGCGCCGTCGAGCGACTTATTATGGCGCCCTAATTTATCGACCGATCGAAATTTGTGACTGGGTGGCGGCGCAGGGAGGGAGGGACAAAGGCAGGGAGGGGAGGCGGTGGTCAGCACTAAGCAGCGGTCGTTTGGCGATGACTAATCGCCCGATATTAGACGCCGCGGTCAGTCCGATAGAGGTCAAGGAGTGACCGACCACTGACCAATGACCATCGACCACTGGTCACTGTGGTCAGTTCTTCGGCACGAACGCCATTGCTTGCCATGGATGGCGGCACGACGCCGAAGAATATTCCACTGACAGACAATAACGTGATCAGAACACACAATGCCACAACGCACACGCACATGCACGCACGCACACCCACACACACATACACACACAGACACATGCACATGCACACACGCACACTCAGACACCCCCCGCACACACGCGCACATACATGCGCACACACGCATACTGTGTGAACTCATAAGATCCCTTCAGGGCCCATCCTCATAAGATCCCTTCAGGGCCCATCCTCATAAGATCCCTTCAGAGCCCATCCTCATAAGATCCCTTCAGGGCCCATCCTCATAAGATCCCTTCAGGGCCCATCCTCATAAGATCTCTTCAGGGCCCATCCTCATAAGATCCCTTGAGGGCCCATCCTCATAAGAGAGGAGAGAACATGAAGGGAGAAGAGGAGAGCAGGTCAGAGCAGAGCAGAGTAGAGCAGAGTAGAGCAGAGGAGAATGTGACGGAGCGAAAGAGAAAGAGAAAGCGAGAAATAGAAAGCGAGAAATAGAAAGCGAGAAATAGAAAGCGAGAGAGAGAGAAAATGCATAATATTGACAGTATGACATTATCCACATGAAACTCATGGAAACCATTAAAAGCGGAATACACGCGGATTAGAATATTGTCACCATTTTAACGCTATATACATTCCAAGTTACGTGACAAATATAATTGACAACTGAAGAAACAGATGATAATCCTCCTCCTCGTTTTCGAAAGATCTTTCTATTTCCATTTCAGCCTCGAATAAATCAAAATATGAGAACTATAGTATCGGCTCTTTCCAGACATCACTTCCAACCGCGCGAAATCCGAATTAAACTCGGCGTCCTCCAATTCAGATCCGGGCGCACTCGGAGCGGCGCGGCTTACCCTGCAGACAAGCGTCATAACTTGGCTCACCGATCCGACGATATATAATCCACAATTTGTCTTCCGGTTCATCCTCCTTGACACCTACGGGTATTAGACGAACCGGAAGGTGGGACTACGACCGCCACCTATCATCCGAGTGACGAACTAATCGCTCAGGCGTGCATCGCAACGCGCATGCGCAGACCGAATATTATAAGCTCTAAATCAAAGATGGGATATTATCATGCGAAGTCAATTCAGTTCCGTGAATTCTGAAATGGTCACGTGACATTCGCCATTTCTATTTCCAATTAGATTTTTAAAGGCGAAAAGGAAGAATGGCAATTTTCCGATGGAAATGGCAGTGATGACAAATAATAATAATGGACGAACGGATGGACGGGTGGACGGACGGACGGACGGATGGATGGACGGACGGACGGATGGATAGACGGACGGATGGATGGATGGACTGACGGATGGACGGACGGATGG
Organism: Lumbricus rubellus; assembly: GCA_945859605.1. Classification (NCBI taxonomy): domain Eukaryota; kingdom Metazoa; phylum Annelida; class Clitellata; order Crassiclitellata; family Lumbricidae; genus Lumbricus; species Lumbricus rubellus. The sequence continues at coordinate 17,086,387 of OX243818.1, forward strand.
ACAGATGGGAGAAAGGACAGACAAACATAGCCTACACACGATGACGTTACTGTCATGAAAATAATAAGATGAATTTTACAACGAAAAATTATGGTCATGATGATAATGACGATGATGATGATGATGATGATAATAATAATAATGATAATAATAATAATAATAATAATAATAATAGGAAGAATAATTAATAATATTAATAATAATAATGATAATAATAATAATAATAATAGGAAGAATAATTAATAATATTAATAATAATAATGATAATAATAATAACAACAACAACAACAAGAGAAACAACGACAACAATAATAATAAATAATGGCGTTTATGACGACGTCGCGACGACAATGATTACAAGGGTGAAAACACAGCAGCAACAGCAGCAGCAGCAGCAGCAGCAGCAGCAGCAGCAGCAACAACAAAGGCAACAACAACAACTACAACAACAACAGCAACAACAACAACGATTTAAGAAACATCAGCACACATGCAGAACAGAAAGGAAGTCATCATCATGCCGATGCAGTCGTCTTCCCACAGAATCTTCCCACTGCTCCTCTGACCAGTGCTTAACATCGTCGACCGAATTCCCCCACACCCTCCACCCTCCACCCACAGGTTTCCTCCCTGCGTCCGAATCCCGTTTGCACAACAACAGATCCGCTGTTATTCCACCAACTCCGCAATTACCAACGGCGCACTAAATTGCAACGCGTAATTATTTTCCCAGATTGAGCGGTGCTGCGGCGGCGGTGGCGGATGAAGAGCGAATGGAGGAAAGGAATGGGCAGAAAGGAGGGAGAACGGACAAAAGTCCTGCTCCCCCCACCCACCCCCAACGATCCTCACCGTCCAACCAGCTGCCCGCGCAAGAGCGGGGAAGCCCACGCCGACTGCACCCCGCATCGTAATAGCGCCAAATTATTTGCTTTCTTTATGTCGTGCGCAATTATTTTCATTAGGAAAAATTACCGCAGCACCGCGCGCAATTATCGCCGCGCCTAATGGCTTCGAAGACGCGCAGAGTCGACACAAAGAACGCCCAATTACGGCCCAATCTTTATCGGCCCCACGAGCGACATTCGCTATAGCGGTTCGGCCCCGAACCGGTTCGGCCGGTCGTTCGGTCGGTCGACGTTTTTCTGTTCGGACGTCTTCTTCTTCTTCGCACATCGGTATAAATTCGGCATTTATTAAAACAGTGGCGCGAATGATATTTCGATGCGAAATATTCCGGGCGTTCGACGGTTCGAGGGGAAGAGCCTCGTTTTGTGGAAGAGCCACGAGGGACTGAACAGGGGATGGAAAATATAGATGGGTGCGTGGAAAGGTTGGAAGCAGGGCTTAAAGTGTGGCAGGACGGCCATGGACGGCGTCCTAGCACTTATTTTCAAATCTCTATGCCGTTCTGCCACTTATTTGGCCAGCACGCCTGAAAATGTAAGGGGCGTCCTGGCAAATCGTTTGGAAAGGTAAGGGGCGTCCAGGCCCTTTTTTTTACACTGTTAGCACTGGTTGGAGGTGGGTCGCGGAAGAGAGAGAGAAGTCGTGCTTGTCTTGTTTGGAATAATTTGAGGTTCGTGATGCAGCTCAAAGGGTCCGAGTTTACGTTCCGTGAACCAACCACAGCGTGTGCACATTGCACAGTCATCTTAGGTTGCGATCGCGAGTTTGGATTGTAGAATAGAATGATGAAGGTTTTTTTAAACCTGGACCTAACGATACGCAAGCATAGACTAATATGATGTAATGCAGTCGGTTGTTTAGCCAGAGATGAAGATTAGAGTTAAAACTGGGACTGGCAAGTGGCACAGTGGCGTAGTCAGTAATTTATATTGGGGACGGGGGGAGGGGGGGTAATGGCCGGGTGCTTTGTTTTTCTTATATAAGTATACAAATAACCTTTAATAAAGTTTTCCTAGGCCAATGGGGAGGGGGTGTTGCATTAATTGTTGCACGGCTTTCCTAACGTGCAGTTGTGCACAACAGCCTACGTGCAGCTGCAAATGAATTTGTGCAGTTGCAAAAGCAATCTTGTGCAGTGAAAAACAGTAGAAAGGTCACTGTCATAAATACATAATCCGATTAGGGGTAATTTACTATGGAGGACAGGAATGGAACAAAAGGGCTGTGCAGTAAAAATACGCTAAAAGCTACATTAAGCTTATGTGCTTGTAAGTTCAGGGAGAAAGACTCAGGACTTTTTTAGCGTGCAGTTGTAAGTAGTAGTTAATTGTGCCCTTTGAGGGTCTTTTATTATTTCCTGAGGGGGGGTGCTCGGTAGTACAGTGGTTAGCGCGCTGAACTGTCAACCAAGAGGTCGGGGGTTCAATTCCCCGCCGGGGCAGAAATTTGTTACGAGATTTCTGTTCCACAAGCCGACTCAGCTATGATGAGTACACGGTCAGTGGATGATGAGACGGCGAGGGAGAGGATTGGTCACCGCCCTTTGGAAGTCTTTTATTATTTCGATCAGCAAGGAAATTAAGGTCGTAAGAATACTGCCGAAAAGTCTCTAGCTAATATATTTAGTGCGATGTGCGAATAAGCGAATATCTCGAGAAAATCGGTATTGGCTACGAAAATTATGCAACTACCGGTTGAATTGTTAAACGCAGCTCCCGTTCCCCCTCCGCCCGCAATTTGCATGTAATTCGCCCCATTTCTATACAGGTAGACGTTACCAGGAGCGGTACTACTGTTACCAAATTCTATGTACGTCGAAACGAAATAGTATCCGGCTTTACCGGGAGTGAAACGGGTCATTCCCGCACTTATGACACCATCGGTTTTGAATCTTACACTATCGAAAGTAACTCTTGTGTGAGTTTTAGCGATTAAGAATTGCCAAGTTAAAGAATGAATGCTAAGCGCGGGACCGATTGAGATAGAATCTACATACTGCTTCGTAGCTGCATCGCTGGCGTTGTTGGGTTCGTGTAGTCCTGTAATGTAAGCATCATGCATAAAGATGGACTTATACACATTTATTTTAGACGGAGGAGTGCCATCGAGTGACTTAACCATCTCTAACATGATTTCATTGTTTATTCTAAAACGAAATCCATCCATCGATTGTAATGTAATAGGATTGTTTAACGAACATTGTAGTTTATTTCGTATACTACCTAAGAAAATAGTGAATTCTTTATTTTCTCCTCTCAAGTCCTTACAACCCATTGAACGCAGACGATCGGAGCCAACGTTTAAGATTAGATCACCAGTCATGGTATCACCAGTTTTAGACACCTTCAATGTAACTTGTTCATCAACGTATTTCTTATTCGTCAAATGATTATCGTTGGACGGAGAATCGTCGTGATTCGTTATCAAATCAATGGCTTGACCCCAACTTAAGGCCTCATCCATTCCTGCTGTCAAAGGCTTCGTTGTGGGCAGTCCTTTAATTTTGTGACCACCCATTTTTAGATTTCCAGTCGCGATGTTTGCTCCATCCAATCGAAGAAAACTAGCATTTACTTGACTAAGAGTGACACCTCCAGCGATTACTCTTTGTGATGAACCAACATCGGTGTGACCGAATTTATCGACAGGCATTTTATATATAATAATAATTTTTAATGCAGATTAGTCATCGTATACATATAATTGCATTACCTGAATCCCTCGTGGAAGATCGTTATCCTTTGCCAGTACTCTAACTCTGTAATATTGATACGCATCCGTAGTAGAAATATTAAAAAATGTCGGAATAGTCTCTGAAGGAGTTGAAGATGTATGTAAGTGTGCAAACACTGCTCCATCATTGCTAGCGGATAAATTCCAATAAGATACAGATACGGTTTTCAACGCAATTCTCCAAATTTTAACTGGCTCAGGACATTTAATTTGTAACCAAACAGTTTCATCTTCACCCGAAACCCAAGCTGCGTTAACATCGTCAGTGAGATTAGTGAAAGCATGGTAGGCTTTGCTTCCGGCAAAACAAGAACTGGCGCTAGCAACGAATCCTGTTACACTTACATCAGCTTCCAAGGGAGGAATATACCCAGCACGACACTTTTTCAGAGATTTATCGACGTACTTTGTAACTTGTTCATCAACGTATTTCTTATTCGTCAAATGATTATCGTTAGACGGAGAATCGTTGTGATTCGTTATCAAATCAATGGCTTGTCCCCTACTTAAAGCTTCATCCATTCCGGCTGTCGAAGTATTCGTTACTGGGAGACCTTTTATCACATGTCCATTCATTTTTAAATTTCCAGTCGGCAGATTTGTCCCATCCAATCGAAGAAAATTAGCATTTACTTGGCTAAGAGTAACACCTCCAGCGATTACTCTTCGTGATGTTCCTCCAGCAGCGGTGTGACCAAATTTATCGATAGGCATTTTATATATATATTTATATATAATAATTTTTAATGCAAGCCGTTTATAACTTCTTGGAAATTCATTCCATCGTTCATCGTCTTCTTTAAGACATACAGACACAAATGGCCGCAAAACACTTCGTTATCCGGCTGTATTCGCTCGCTGTTATATAACACTGGACGGCGTAAATACTTTATCAGTTCCAGAGGGGGAGGAAGGCCGTAACTATCGAAATATATTTTCTCATTACCGCTCTTTAAGAAAGAGCACCAGTGCGAGCCAGTACCATTAGAACCATCTAGATTCAATATCCCACACTCATTCCGTCCAGGTTTCTTCGGCAGCTCGTCTCTGAGAAATACTCCTCTAAAATTATTGATGTTTAGTTTCTTAGCCGCTTCGATTAGATCCACATTCGATAAAGCAATATTCGGTAGCACTACTCCACAAACATCGATTTGTTTGACGCTCATTTATTTAATATAAACATTAATTAAAAATTTTCAACGAGTAGTGACCATATGCTAAAGTATGAATTCCATCCTCCATTATTACCCGTTTATCGTCATCTGCAGATAATGCAACTTTATTAATTTCTTCTGTATAAATATCGTGATGATAAGATCTAATAACATTCATCGTTCGTTGTTGTTCTTTTTTAGTAAATAAACAGTCTTTATAATCTTCGTGAGTAATAGTTTTCTGGACAACATTCTTCTTAATACCTTTACATTTCTTGTGCTCATCTCCAGCAGCCATCTTATAAGAATACAACTTTGCTCTGAGTCCAATAAATTCTTTTATCTGTTTCCCACTAGCTTCATCCTTGAACATTCCAATAACTTTTTTATTTACTCCAACCTCAATACCAGATGGATGATCTCTCGGGTATTCACTTGTGTCGAATCGAGTCTTAATATCGCCTGCGATATCTGAGTAAAAGTCTTCAGTTTTAATTTCGTATGTCAAAGAATCTGTATCGGTAAATAATAATTTAGCTCTATTTCCGTATTTATCCTTGATGTAATTGTAATGAAATTCATACATCAACGTTTTGCTCAAGTCTAATATACACATGCCAAGATATATAGGTTTATTATAGTACAATTTAGTTTTTTTCATGTGAACGGCTATTAGATTTTCATCGAAAATAGTACATCTCTCATAATTAGGTTTAGCGGCTAGTTCAATAGCCCTCTCCTCTTGACACACTAACTCTACATCAACACGATTTTCAATGTTCTCACAAGTTTTTCCAAAGACACTGTTATTCATTAACTTGAAAAAGTCTTTCTCAAAGTCATTAGTAGCTTTCGTTCTAAGAGCTGTATTTAAATCGATATACTTTTTCAACCAATCACTTTCTTCGAATAGTACACCTCTATGCACTTTTGTTATTTTCAAACCCAAGCTCTCATACAGCTTCAGATTATCGTAATGCAGCACATACTTCTTTTTATGGTTTAAGTTTGGAATTAACTTTTTGACTTTGTTAATCTCAATGCTTTCGGGGGCTAACGGAAAATCGTTATGCAGGTCGTGTAACTCTTTAGGATATTCCAAATCAACTTCCAATATGCATGGAATACTTCTCCAATTATTTAATTCATCTTCGTTCATCCATTTGAACCCGTGAGTAGGTAAATTTTTGATCATAGCCCATCCATATAGATTATTCGCATCCAGGTAAGTAATAAATGTAGAATTTTCGTTACTATTGAAATCGCTCATATATTTATTATTCGCTTTCCCGTAACGATTTGATATTGTGCTCACTCCTCCTCTCATCCCTTGCCTAAGCATCAGAATCATATCATAATCATTCAATAACTCCAATTTCACGCCTGTCAATTTTAAAGCGGCATCCCAGGCTAAACCAGGAGATGTAAAATACCATGCAGGGTCAAGCGTATAGTTCTTCATACACACATCTCTAAAGTTTTCGAAAACATCGGCAAGTAACAGAACATCCGAAACGTTGTATAAATCGTGATATTCTCTGAATGTTTTGCATCCAAATTCCTTCCATACCGTTTTTGCATGCTCGTAGTCTTCATCGCTAATATTCGAATCATTTAGCTTAGAATAGAATGCGGATTTTGGTGGTAGTTCGGTTTCATTAAAGGTAGTAAATGAATCGACGTAGTCATAAGGATATATGCCTTTTCTCAGCAAAAGATCGAGCTTCTTTCCAGTATATCGTTTCCCAATATTTTTACACTGGTCTTTGCTTAGGTTCCTCGATAAAGCATCAAGACTAGAAGCCATAAATTTAAAACTGTCGATAAAACGCAGTTGTCGCTTGACGGTAATCTCTTTTCCCTCTTTATTTACAAACTTATCAACAACGACCTCTCTGCTAAAAGATATATACTTTTCCTCGTTATTAGGTATGCAATTAATTTTCTCTCCATTATTACCTCTCAGTTTCTTAATGAACAGATGACAATCGTACCCGGAAAGATTATGAAACACTACAGGGAAAAACTTGGGGACTTTATAGTCTAAATTACAAATGTTATGAGCAGCCCCTCTAAATTTACCGCTAAGATGACAGTGATCTCTCACTCGGTCTTCGCCCAACGGTTTTTCACAGATATGGCATATAGTAGCTCCATCAAAACACTTCTTGTCCTCTTCTGTAAATATCATCTTCTTAGGGAATTTAAATTGATTATATATTTGTTTTATATTCTCTTCTAGTTTATCTACAAATATTTGACCAACATCATCATCTTCGCTTTCAGCCGTAAACGTCACAGGATCTTGAGAATATACACTATCGTCGAAACATTTTATGTGGTAACAAAAGGAGCTAGGAATATGCTTTTGATATTTATTAGTGTACGACAACTCTGGATTTGGTTGGCATGTATCGATCGGTTTTACAAAAGACTCAAAATCTGCGTAGACTATAAACGGAACCCTCATAGAATTGTTATAATTTTTAAAACTTAACATAGTTCCTTTTTCTGGCATTTCTATTTTTTGTGCGTTATGGTGTTTGCAGTACTCATTATGGTTGTTAAGCGCTTCTGTCGTTGTGAAACCATTCATACACCTTTTACAATAGTGCGCTGAATAATGCGAATTTGCTGTTCGGAACGTCATCAATCGGTTAAAATTCTTTATCCAGCAATAATGTTTCCGTTCTCCGTTGGAAACAAGCAATAGATCTACACAAATATTGCTTTCACAGTTAGACAGATAAAGCGGATAGACATGTTTTTCGTAACCAAATATATTAACACTAATATTATTATTTCTCTCAAATTTACCTATCACATTAGCATCAGTCGCTACCGGAAACTCAATACCACTCCAATTAAGTTTTTTCGATTGTTCTTTCAAAGCTTTCGTTATTTTTTCCGGATGGTCATCCACCGGATTCAAAGCTCTAGTGATACACCATTTGAAGCATTCTTCGTCGTGGTTTTTCATGTTGATGATTGCCTTTTTATTAGCTAAGAAGCTGGGTAGAGGAATGTAAGAACTACCTCTTAAGGGTGTATATTTTACCGTATTTATATCTAATTTTACAACAGCTTTAAATCTCCAATTACTTCCTTGCATCTGAAAACTAGCAATAGACTCCATGATTTTATCCTTCTTTCTGCTGTATATTTCATTCAAGTCGGTTGCTTCTAAAATAACTTCTGCCCTCGAAAGGAATGGTATATCCTCAGAAGTCACTATTCCAGATTTCATATCTACTCGTTCCATAGTACAAGTAAGAACTAAATTAGTCTTTGTCTGGCGATTACTCGACAACAGATTAACTACCTGCGGTCTGACGAAATCAAGAAACGACGAGGCATCCATTCCATTAATTCCATCTATTCTATACTGCTTGGTGAATCCTTTAATAGCCGACGCTGTTTCCCGAATTTTAGTTTTATCGAATATCCTGGAAACAGTTGACTTCAACGATTCTAGTTTTTCATTTACGACTTTATTGTCTCGTTCAGGCACATAACTAAGTAGCCAATCCGCAAATTCATTTATTTTTGTCCTAACCCTATTTTTGTATTTTCTCTTAGGCGCTACTGGTTTGTACTTACCAGGTGTGGGAGTAAGCGTAGGAACCTTAATGTCAGGAACCGATGAGTCGAGCAAGTGTTCAACATGGTTCATGTTTCTTAAACTACTTTTCTTTAAATACATTTTATTCTTACCACGCAAAAATATTAAAACATTAGCCGTGAGATCGAAGATCCACTTATCGAACACTTTAATTGCAAATCATTCTATCTCTCAAACACTTTAATTTCGTATCTATCTCTCCAGACATTTCCGTTATGATAAGCTATTATACCAGCACTCTGACCATAGGCCTTAGCAGCTTTATACATCGATGGATACGAGGTAACAACGCCAGTCTCTCGATCTATAATATCTACTCTTCTCGGTTGTTTCCTGATACTACTCAACGTGTCATGTCGATATGACACAGACTTGTAGTCCGTCGGAAGAATATTCTTTTCAATCAGTACAGCTATCATTTGAGGTTTGTTGAGATGTGAAGTGCCTGTAACATTGTTATGCTTGGCCAACATTCTAAGCTCTGGTAGCTTCATAATATATAAGTATTCTTTAAATCAATTTTCCGTACACTACACTCATTTTCTGTCCATCCGATTGGAACTGCAGCAACCTATCTGAAATTACGACAGCATACGCTTCGGTGTCGGCTGGCACTGCTGCATTGAAAAGAGCCTTAATCTGAATATCGACGACTGAAGATTTCAAACGCTCGGATTGTTTGCTTACATCGAACACGAACAACGGGTATAATTCTTTATAATCTACAGGTGTTATATTGCTTTGGGTAATCAACTTATCCATACCATAGAATTTTTGACTAAAGGAGGACGCGTCTCTGTACGCTCTGGAGAATTGTTGATTAGGAAACGACAGGTTATGATCGACAGCTGGATATCTTTCTTGATTCATCATCACATATATGTTCTTGAGATCGCAGTGATTAAAGAGTGCTGGATTAGCTTCCTGATCACCGCTACGACTCGTCTGAAATCCTACGATGATATATCTAGGTTTCTCTGGTGACGTTTTAACGCTTAATCTCCAACTGAAACTTGTCGACTGAGGAACTGTTATCGTATCGCATTGACGAGCTCTATACGCAACTGGTAACGTTAATTTCGATTCAATCGTCTTATACAACTGCATTCGTTCCATATCGGAAGGAATAACGTGTGGAATAAACCATGAAATTTTGTTTATCGCAACTTTTCCAGCAGCTGCAGCGTTATCTCGGAATATTGCATCATCGTCGGCTTTACGAACTAATGTCAGCGTCTGTTTGAAGCCGTAAATAATCTTGTCGTAATCATCGCAAAACCCGAAAATATGCTTCAACGGAACAATAAAGCTGAACATTCCTTTAGTGTTTGGTTTGCGAATGAGAAAGCTTTGTCTAGTGGCAAATCCGGGGTTATCCGCAATAACAGCAGTCGCTCCAGTGTCTTTATACCACAGCTGATTTAAGCCTTGAGTCAGCTGAAAATCGTTTGGATACGTAAGTAAACCGAGCATCGTTGTAGCTTGACCCGGATGAAATAGCGTTTCGATTTCTTGATTAGATAACTGATAGGATATTTGACTGAATAGATACATAAGCCCATTATTCGTAAGAGCGACTAAATCGGCGTTAACGTATGCGGTGTCATCGGCTTTAATTAGTCTTCCATCGAATTGTAGATATGACTCTGCTGGGTGACTGTATAAGTCTTGTAATTCAATATTTATTCTTATTTCACCAGAACTGTTAAGGTTAGTTCTCGCTACAGGTTCGTACTCATGCCATTCGTATCGCTCGATACCTTCATCGATCAATGGTTGCTCTGTGAATCTTAGAATATCGGATTGCATTTTATTATACATATATTTTTAAATAAGAAAATATGTTTAAGCCATTTTCAAACCACCTCCGTTTAAGCGTTTTACTAGATCTTGAATTCTAATAGCTCCTCCCGTCATTTCTGGATTCGATCCTAGTAATCTAGCTAGAATGACTTTAGTTTCCTGAGTTATCGGCTGCTGAACGGGAGCTTTAGGGAGTATCTTATTGAGTAATCGTTTTCCAACGTCGATCGCCTTATCCTTAGCAACACTCCCAATCTCTTTGACAGCTGTGCTCGCAATTTGTTTGGCTGCATTCGATGTCAGTAGTCTCTTGAGAAATCCTGCAATGGAATCGAATATTCCTGCTCCACCGACAACGTGTACTTTTTTATAACTTCTTCTCGCAACGACCAGCATTTCTATATCATCAATTTTTAAATTAGATCATCAATTTTTTATATTCATCTTTGGTTATCACTCTTTGTCTTAGTAACTCATCCGTCATACCTACAATTTCATTCCTTACACCCGTATTTCCCGCTTTGTAGCTATACAATCGTAACTCTAATTGTTTTACTAATTCATTTGGATCCGAAGGAATGGTAATTATTCCGCTTCCTGTTTTACCTCTTAACTTCATGTAATCGTCCCATATGGGTTTTATTATCTTTGCATATTTTACACTTCTAGACGATTTAGGTTTGTTTGGTTTATTTGGCTGACTCATGGCATTCGTTTTAATTAGAATCTCGGCGTATTCTTCGAGATCACGATTATCATAAATTGAACTGTTTGGACTAGCTAACGTTAACAATTCCCATAATCCTGGAGTTCCTTGATAAGTTGTGGTTCCAACTGTAATATCATTTCCTTGGATTGAGGCTTCGCTGTCACCGATGTAGAATTTTCCATCTCTTGATCTTAATCCGAATGTTGTATCCACAAGTCTTTTATCAGAAGCATATTTTTTAAGGTATTCAACTGCAATATTTCCTAATTCTAACCTTCTAATGTCTTCTACTGGGTCATCGTCATCGTACGCCTCTATAGACGGATACTGGGGAAATTGAATAGTTTTCAACGAATCTGGAAGTGATTTTAGAGCAAGTGATGTTGCTGCAGAATTATCCTTTATTGTCGACAGCAAAGCGTTTTGTTCTTTTGAAATTGCTGATTGAGAGTCGACTATTGGTTTGTAGATTTTCGTTAATTCTCGTTGAAGTCCAAGATCATCTATTCTCTCTGAGAGAAAGTTTTGTTTAATATTTTTTTTCGTTTTTAAAAACTCTTCGATAATAAAATCTCTTTTTGCAGGATCGCTAATTTTCAGTAGTGACATTTTTTATTATAATGTTTAAAACGTAACGTAAAACGTAAACGTAAAACGTAAACATAAAACGTAAACATAAAACGTACAATTTATGCATCGTAGTAATTAACATAACAAATTGAGTCTTTTTCATTTATAGTAACTGGTGAATCTGAGTTGTTTTGAATTGTAATTATTATATCCTCTGCGTCCTCTAGGACAGTACCACCTTGAAGACTCAGTCTGAGTTGTTTCAACTTCTGTCTAAGAGAGACTAGACACATTCCACTGGTCATTCGGACTCCAAGGCCTACTTCTACTGTAATATTTGTCTTTGGTTCAATCGTTATCGCTTGCTGAGCAAAAATCTCATATCTATCGCCTGCTCGTTGTCTTGCAGGAGCGTGAGTGACCACTTTAGGCAACCAAATTATTGTACTCACACGAGGCTTCCGTTTGGTGATAAATTTGTGTATTGGGTGACCGTATCCAGACATTTATAAAAGAGATTGTTTAAAGTAACATTCCAAGAATAGGAATATTTTTAAATGGTGAATTGGGACCAAGTATAAGACCTTCACCCTTGACATATCCTGTTCCTCTTTTCATAAACAGACCGGAACCTGATATCGAAATACCCTTTTTCCACGGAGATAGAAAAAGACCTTCCCCAGCAGGCACTATCTTACAGCATATTCCTCCTTTCTTAACGTACAGCACGCCAGATCCACTTATCGAAGATCCACTTATCGGATGTGAGATCGAAGATCCACTTATTTTATCGACAATTTTGGAACCAGCTGCAGAACCCAATCCTGTTAAGGCTCCTGTGGCTAAACTCGGAAGAACACTAGACAGAAGAAACTTTCCGGCTGTTGCTAAGAACGGTAGAATAGCGCCAATAAATCCGCCTTCGACTCTCGCATTGTCTTCTAATTGCTTTTTACCCATTTTAATTGTCACACCAGTTCCATTCTGATACGCTTTAGTTAACTTGTTAATTTGCCTCTGGTTTAGAGCTAATACATGCTCACCAGTTATATCTTCATGAGAAAGTCTTATACTCACCCCAGTTCCGACTTGAACAGCTCGCTTAATCTTCTCTTTTTGCCCTTCAGAAATATTAACTTTGACCTTAGCGTAAGCGCTCATCTTATATTAAATATAAACTTTAAATTAAACCTCTCTTATGTGAAATCGTATCGACAATTCCTCACCTCTTAAATTAATTAGTTTTCCATTTTGGTCTATTAGTTTTGTTTCCATCGATGAAATAGAGTATAGCGTTATTGGAAGATAAACCAGATTATGAGGAGATTCGATTATCTTATAACCAGGCCCGACCGATGGAAAGAAAGAATAAATTATGTTCTCCGTAGTTCCGTTGGCATACGATGATCCTATTATATCACTGGTAACACGTAAACTATTCACGCTGTTTATATCGACTATGTGCTCGGATTCGTTATATCCTTCGGAGTATACACGACGCTGAAATCCTAGAACGGTGCTAATTGAATTTTCTACTGTAAAATCAACTTTATAGTTCTCATCAATTTCCAAAACAGCCTTCAAAGTATTGTTATTTGGTTGCAACTTTATACATTGTCCATGACCTTCTTCTTTTAGAATTCTCTGTATGTAATCGTTTAAGTCTTCGATTTCATAGCAACCGGTTGGAATGTCTAAATCTTCCCATGTTACACCGTTATCTGACGAATATACGAATTTATTATTTGTTTCATCTATATTAGGAAAACTGTAGTAAGTTTCAAGATTGACAAGAGCCATTTCATACGTTTTACTTTTGTCCAGTTCGATTAGTGGATTAAATTTCGTTCGAATTCGTGTGTTCCTTTCGCTCAACAAAATGCAAAAGGATTCTTTAGCTTCTGTGTTGCGTGCAATCGTTTGAGTATTAGATAAAATTTCGTCAAGAAGGGTTTCCATTTTAGATAGCTATTTTTAAACCTAGAATATAAAATCTTAAATTTTGTTATCATTTTATTATTGCTTTTATTTAATGTAAAATGTATCTAATCCAGATCTGTACCTGCCCTTATTTGTTTTACTAGTAAGGTCTATAACCACAAAACCATGCGTTTCATCCCACGCAGTTTTGCATAGTTTTCGAAATTCTTCTATAGTCATATCATCTACACCTATATGATCGCTGTATATATGATTAATATTTTTGAGGTCTTGAGGGAATAGACATATAAAATTGGCATTCTCCCTGATAGTTTGTCTGGGCAGCTTGAAATAATTTTGTGCTAGGTAAAAGCAATCTACATTACTATGCCTACCTCTTATATAATAGGATTCGCATTTATTTTGCCTCTCTAATTGTAAATCATCAAAAATCATGAGATTCTTTTTATCTCGACTTAAGTCTCGTGGATCTGGAACATCTTCAGAGGTTTCAAAGAACTTGCATTCTATATCCGATTTTTTGGCCATGTTTTTAGACATCTCCTCGACTACGGCTGTCGGTGATACATTTAATTTCATTATTTCATCTCGATTATCAAAAAGTCTTATAATTGCTTCCTTTGGTAATTTCTCTTCGAATGCTTTCTTGAGTATCTTGTATTCTGATTGAAAAAGCGATTTTCCAAAGATTTGCAAGTTATCATAGTCTAACCAACCAGGTCTCAGTAATAAATTAAGTAGTAATATTGTCTTGCCGCATTGAGACTTACCGACGATCAAACCTCTGATGCTTCTTGGTAGGAGAGGACTGTTAAAGCGTTTACTTGATTCTTCATTCCACGATAGGTCTTGGACTTCCATTTTAATTATATTATATTAAAATGGAGCACAGCTCGTATTGCGTAAAATGTAAGCGACAAACTGAGTGTAGAGATATTCAACGAGTTGTCAGTAAGAATGGCAGACCTATGCTTAGATGTGTATGCGTTGAATGTGGCGCTAGAAAAACTCAGTTTACTAAAATGTCTACTACAGTACAAGGAGGTGATTTAGTCTCAGCTCTCAATTCTGCTACTTCCAACATTAAACTTCCATGGGCAAAATATCCGGGCGAAATGCATCTTCCAGGACATTCTTTCACGGGTCCAGGAACTCGATTGGATTTGCGATTGAATAGTGATGGGACGCCAAAAGACTGGAGTAAACCAGTAGATAGGGTTGATGCAGCAGCCTATCGCCATGACATGGCTTATGCTAAACATACTGATACAGCAGGGAGAAACGTCGCTGACAGAGCTATGATAGATGAATTAAATAATATACCTAATCCTTCGTTCCGCGAACGAATTGAACGATCTATAGTAAAACCAATATTATCGACGAAGACCCATTTTGGAATGGGGTTGAAAAAAAAGCTCTGAGATGGACAGACCAACTTGCTGACGAATTGCATAAACCTATAGTCAGGAAGTTCAGGAAGCGAGTTGTTTATGTGCAGGGAGTGGACAAAGTTTGGGCAGCAGACTTGATTGACATGCAGGCTTATGCTAAATTTAATTCTGGTGTGAAATATTTGTTAAGCGTCATTGATATATTCTCCAAGTATGCATTTATTCAGCCGTTAAAAGATAAAACTGGGAAATCTGTGGCAGATGCTTTCGTTAAAATATTTAATACGAGCAAAAGAAGGGGTGATAAACTTTGGGTCGATAAGGGATTAGAATTCTATAATAAACAGGTAAAATCACTAGGTATGCAGTTGTACTCAACTGAGAACGAAGAGAAATCTTGTATCGTAGAAAGATTTAATAGAACAGTGAAAGAGAAAATGTTCAAATATTTTACAGCAAATTCAACTCAGAGATATATCGATGTTTTAGATAATATGGTTAATTTATACAACAACACAAGACATTCTTCCATTAAAATGACTCCTGTTAAAGCGAGTATCAAAGCAAACGAATGGGTTGTGTGGATGAATTTATACGGCGACGCTGTACCTGAAACTGTTAAACCTAAATTTTCAGTAGGAGATAGAGTAAGAATTTCTAAGAAGAAAAAGACATTTGAGAAAGGATATA
>OX243818.1:17104411-17124411 GCA_945859605.1 Lumbricus rubellus
ATGGATTTGTGCAGTTGTAGAAGCACTTCTTTACAGTTAAAACTAGCAAAAAATGGTCATTGTCCTCCGATTGGAAGTAATTTACCATGGAGGATGAGAGGGAAAAGAAGGAGTTGTACAGTTCTAAAAATTCCTTCAAAACAGCCCTGGAAAGACTAAAAAGTCATCAGATTAGCATGCAGATAACTTGGCACCTTTTCTGGGGAAAAATTCCGGCGAATGGAAAGAGTCGTCAGAAATTTTCGGTTCTATAAGGACACTAGATTAAACATTGTTCGTTGTGCAGTTCTAAAAATTTAATTGAATATGCCCTGCATTGTTGCATTGTATTCCGAAACTTCATGTCTTGTTTGGGTCTGAGGCGTTGTCAACAGGATCCGTTCAAATTCCGTTGGCATGGAGTTGCGCACTGCATGATGAGGATTGTAACCATCGACTGGCATTCGGGATAATCGCATCGGGTGTGGTAATCATGTAATGGACTGTTGGAAGCCGATGAACGAGCAAGATGTCTGGAATTTAAATCTGCTATAGATAGTTATTAGCATTATACTTGTATTTCATGCATGCAGAATGCATAGGCCTAGTGAGTACGGTTTAAATATCAATCGATGGAACAATACTCATTCTAAGAGTGGATCTACTGCACTGTTCACAGAGCCTAAAGTCCAATCATAATAATAATTATAGGTGTTTAGAAGTCAACAAGAAGCAAGAAATAGCCTGCATTTGCATTTTGCAGGTGCATACATACGGTCGCCCACATGAATTTTCACAAAAGAGGCAAGCATTGTAGAACTCAAAGTCAGCAGTCATGACTACATGGCACGAGTAGGCTACATTTCGGAAAGAAGCAGAAAGGCATGGGGCATTAGGTGATGCTGACGACGGTGACAACGACGACGACGGTGTTGTTGATGATGATGATGATGATGATGATGATGATGATGATGATGATGATAACAATAATAATAGTAATGGTAATAATTACACTAATAGTAATGTCAGCAATAATGCATAGCCTAAACACAAAACCGTCTTCAAAGACTAACCAATCCATGTAGAGTATAATATATAATGCCCCTTAACTTTTGCAATCCCAGTTTCCATCCATCCATCCAGGCACAGCCAAAGAGAAAAAGTCTTAAGCAGTTTAGAAAAATAGTTAGACAAGTCCCGCAGTAGGGAACGCAAACTAAATGCGGTGGCCATTGTAGGCAGAGGGATCCACAATAGAGACTGCAGTCCTATTCTGTCTGTGGTGGCTGTGCGTGCAATGTCGTGCATGTGAATTGTGCACGGAACCACAATGTCACTCAGAGGCCGAGCGCAGGGCGCTCTATCTAGGAATATACTTACTTTGCTTACGTGCTTTGCTTGCTACTTTACTTACTTACTTAGGCCTACTTACTTACTTACTTGCTTACTTACTTACTTGTTTACTTTCTCACTCATTCATTCACTCATTCACTCACTCACTCACTCACTCACTCACTCACTCACTCACTCACTCACTCACTCACTCACTCACTCACTCACTCACTCACTCACTCACTCACTCACTCACTCACTCACTCACTCACTCACTCACTCACTCACTCACTCACTCACTCACTCACTCACTCACTCACTCACTCACTCACTCACTCACTCACTCACTCACTCACTCACTCACTCACTCACTCACTCACTCACTCACTCACTCACTCACTCACTCACTCACTCACTCACTCACTCACTCACTCACTCACTCACTCACTCACTCACTCACTCACTCACTCACTCACTCACTCACTCACTCACTCACTCACTCACTCACTCACTCACTCACTCACTCACTCACTCACTCACTCACTCACTCACTCACTCACTCACTCACTTGGTTACCTCATCATCTAAATTAAGAAAATCTATAATATGCCGAACAAAATTGTTTGAGGGTAACGGCCTCTGTTGTCATAGACCCTTGTCAAAGCTGGATCCTCCGCCTCAATTTTTTATATGACTGCAGATTCAGGGTCGGTTTGTTATAGGGCTATAGGCTATAGAAACCTGACGCAGTCTACGTTCGTGCTGAATGCAGTAAGCTTATAGCTCCTGCCATGGTTCAAATTATCATTTCACTGATAGGACCATTGGACCAATGCCAATCAACTTTCTGCAGAACTTTTTTAAAATATCTGTCATTTGAATAGCCTAATTAGTTTTGCAAAAGGGATCTGTTTAAAGGTCGTGGGTGAGGGGGAAACCGCGGTGAAAGATGGATGGATGGATGGATGGATGGGTGGATGGATGGGTGGATAGATGGATGGGTGGATGGATGGATGGATGGATGTATGGAGGAATGGATGGATGGGTGGGTGGGTGGATCATGGATGGAGGAATGGATAATGGGTGGATGGATGGAAAAAAATAAACTTAAGGATTCATTCCTTCATTGATCTCTTCGTTCATTCTTTCATTGTACATTTATTGCATATCAATGGCGCCTCTACACAAGCGATTCTAGGCCTACCTCAGCGAGAGCGAATAGTTTGAAGTTCACTCTGAACAGACCAATGGCGATAGAAGCGATTACATGAAGAAGGGATGAAAGGAGAAACAGACGGATAGATGGACGGAAGGATGAATGGACGGACGGACGGAAGGATGGACGGATAGAAAAGAGCCGTGCATGGAAAGTCACGATAGACGTATGATCACGCGATGTTACGTCAATGTTACTTAGGCCTATTGTGCTCCGCGCTGATTCCGCGGCTATCTTAGTCTCCTCTTATGTTCGGCTTTTCTGCATTTATTATTCGCTTTTATTATCATTTAGCACTGCTTATGACAGCGAACGATCTTGGCCGAAGACCCGCTGACCATTTTGTCAACGCAGCCAAAGGCTATAGGCCTAGCTGCAGAGCTTCTACGGTTTCAACTCTATGGTCATATTGATATTCTTGCGTCGCCTGGATCGGAGTCAGCGCACCCAATTAGGGCGGTCGTATAGGGACATCGAAATGCAGAGCATAATATTATAGAATATCCATAAGACGAAAAGAGACGCGAAGAAAAATAGCGCAATTTAATAAATTGTTCGTCTTCAGCCGATATATAATAGGCCTAAGCTTATGCGTCTGTTTGCGGTCAGTAATTGGGCTATTTTCGGTCGGCTAATTGGGCGACGCTGCCTCGTTACACAGTGCATGCAAGCAGATGTCTGCTCGACGATATTTGC
The DNA here is from genome assembly GCA_945859605.1 of Lumbricus rubellus. Taxonomy (NCBI): domain Eukaryota; kingdom Metazoa; phylum Annelida; class Clitellata; order Crassiclitellata; family Lumbricidae; genus Lumbricus; species Lumbricus rubellus. Next base: position 17,107,635 of record OX243818.1, read on the forward strand.
AGCAATTCGAGAAATTTTGCTCAATGTCTACGAATAATAAGTTATTATGCATATTTTCCACTGGGTCTGATTCTCAGAGTTCAGGTAATAAGTAAGTAACGCGATTTGCTACCCATTTAACGTTTTTAAATAATTTTTTGAACGTTGGACCTGAACACCTCTGTGCACGTCGAGCTTATTCGCGTGTGCCGCAAGAGTGTTTATTTTTATGTGGCAACTTGTTCGAAACGTTCAGCGATTTAAAATTTTCAGAAATATTTTTGTTATTTACAATTTTTTAACTGCTAGTAAATTGCGCCGTTAAACTTGATATCAGCGCAATTTGAGTAGCAGTTCATCATCTGTTCATGCATTCTTTATATTTTTCCATCGGCTGCAACATGGTATCCACTGTTCATCATGAACAGTTCATGGAAGCTTTATTGCCTGTCCGGTTCTTTGATACGAGAAGCATATTTCAGAAATTCAGAATAGCTGCTTACAGTGTTTGTACCACATCAACTTTTGATCCCGTTGACCATATTTGAGCCATACAGCAGTAGCGTTTTACACGTTTTCATTATAACAAGATGTTAAAAAAAAGCAGGGTATACATATATTTTGAATCTATAAATTGTGGCAGTTGTCCACAGAATTGATTCGAATATAGGCTTAGGCCCTATATTAAGTTCAGGTAGTTGGTTTGGCTCACAAAGGTTTTGTATGATATTGAGAAATGTCTGTGACTTTACATTACGTAAATGGACAACTCCAAGTAATTATTTTAGTCATTCAATTTTGTAATGTTTCCGTTGATTATAGATGAAGTCAGATGAAAGAGAATTATGCAGTGCATGGAACAGCAAGAGACTGCAAGGTATATAGAACAATTCAAATATATGTTATTATGTAAGACTGCCTCTGTCATATGCTTTCACAACATACAATAGGCTACTGTTCTTTGCTTTATAGGATGATGTAATGTACATGTACGGTAGTGTAATGCAGTTTCTCATCAACGTTATACAGTACTTCAACATTTATAGATTTCACAATGTATGCTTGTTACATTTAACGACACTATCATATCAAAGATGATTAGTGTCACCCTCCTCCTTTATTCAGTCTTGGGACTGGCACTGTCGCAGTGCGAACAGTTCACAATGTATGAGTCTGAGATAGACAAAATTTATGGGAGAACAACAATGATAATTAGTTTGTTCTCTCACAGCATTTTTTAACACATACTTCCAAACATGATACTTGATTTGAAGCATGGGTAATTAACTAAACCATAAAGGATAATAAAGGCTGTGAATAATCCTGAGTGAGTTGACCTGCTCAATCTTCCCCACAGCTTTCCCTCTTGCAGCCTTGCTGTTCACCAGTGGAGAAGATGGATTTTCAGCAAGGATAAGACTGCAAACGCTATTAATATTCCAGTCCTGACCGCCTCTCCCTCTGAGAAGCAACCCCTGTAATAATTCCCTAGAGGGCGTTAGTTGAAACCGCCGGACCTGCCAACATGACGGATCGCCTAAAAAAATAATCATCTGATAGAATGTAGTGGAGCTGCATAAATTTGGGCTCTTTATGCGCCACCTGGTGATTAGCGATGGCATTACCATAGCCCGCCATTCGTCTCAATCCCACGTCGAGACTTGCACACGATTCAGAAGAGTTCTTGGCGAAGTATGCCGAGTGTAGATAGCTCTGTATATTGTGGAGTACTTATTTTGTGCGTAGTATAGCCTATTATTCGGTAGAATTCTACAGTGTTCAGCAGTCTAGTGGCTACTCTGCTGGGCTGTCAGTGTTAAGGTTGAGGTTCAAATCTCTGCCAGGGCAGAAACTTTTTTGAGATTTTGACACCCCTTTCACTTTCTCGCCCAACTAACCAGCTCAGTCATAAGTTATCTACCGTATTTGTGGACAGATTTGGCAGTGAAGTAGAGGGATGTGCCATCTTAATAATGTGGAAGCTTCAATTTAAATGAAGTTCCTATATAGCACTTTATAAGGGGCGGATCCAGGGGGAATCCGGCCATGCCCCTCCCGCCCCATTTAGAAATGCATCGTGGCTCCCCCCATCGTTCGGCTCGAACAAAAAGGGCATCAGGTTTTTAGGGTATGCTTTTTCAGACTTTTGGTCGGATGACTAGAAAAGGTCGTCAGTTTTTGGATGGCAAATTGGTATGCTTCTTTCAGACTTTTCAATTGGATACTGAAAAAAGCTTGTTAGTTTTTTTGGATGGCAAATTGGTATGCTTCTTTCAGACTTGTCAATCGGATGACTAAAAAAAGGTCGTCAGATTTTTTCAGCCAAGGATCGACTGCATTTTCTTGACCCAAGGTCTAACATATTGGTCCCCCTCTGAAAATTTCTGCATCCGCCTCTGCTTTATACCAGTGGCTGCCTTTTGAGGATGACTGAAGAACCTTCTCTTCCTGTCTTCTTCTTATTTCAAGAGTTGATCATTACTCTTTTGCTGGCTGAATCGCTTCTGAGAATTATTCTTCCGGTATTAGCAGTCTGGAGAATTTTGTTCCTCAGAACAGTTTGTTATTACTTCTGGAGAATTCTTTGCACGTTCTCACATTATTCTCTGCCCTCTGTATCGAGTAACTGGAGAACTGAAGAAATTTGTATGTAGGGCCTACAATAGCTTGTTTTAGTGCCTGTACAATAGTCTGTTTTAAAAGTGGACATCCATTTAGTAGAGCTTTGCCACTCTGGAAAAACTTTATGAGGATATAGGTTGTTTTTCTGGAGAATTCGTTATAGAATCAGCTTGTTATTCTGAAGAATTATTAGACAATTATTTATTTATTTCCAGAATTCTTTACGGAGTGACTCTGGAGAATGCTTTGCATTGTAGCTTATTATTTGGAAGTAATTCTTTTAAGAGTAGCTGACTTTTCTGGAGAATTTTTAATGAATTGTCTTAGACAATGGACAGACTTTGTGGACTATGGTTTGCTTTTCTGGAGAGTTCTTTACTGCCCAACAGTCTTATGGGGAGAACTTCATGCACAGTAGTTTGCTACTCTGGATAAAATTTTCATGGAAAGTGGTTTGCAGTTTTCTGACTATATTCGTCATTTTGGAGAATAATTTTGTTCAAATGAACCATAGATTTTACTATAGGTCACCAGTTCTGAAGATAGCTTTTAACATCTCTCTCATGCATTCTTCTGAGAATTAATTCCAGTTGGTTCCATCAATTAGCCCAACGCTGTGAATGAGCATGCAATAATTGCATTTGAGTGGTCCTAAAAAGGCGCTACATAAATTTACCGCCAAGCGATTGCCTACATACCCACTTAACCACCCGTAATTAGGTTTTTATATTAATGCGCTATTCGACAGTCCAGTCCGTGCATATATTTTCATATGCATGCGACGTATTATTATGTAGGACTCGTCTAATTATGTTTTTTCCGTATTTGACGTTTCGTGCATCTAATTAACCGCTATCATCAACGCTTCGCCGGTCGATTCTCACGCAATTAGATGCAATTAAGCGCTATTATACGGGCCCGGCTTGTGATGAAATCTGATGTTACAGGGGGGTTATGAGAACGGGAGAAATCGCAATCATTTCCGACCTAATTGGGGTCTTCTACCGTTTGACTCTGGCTAATAAATGTGTTGCTGAAACTGTATCGAGGGTACTCGAATAGCAGCAGGCATGTCGCTGCGCCGCTGTATGAGTAATATCTGTTGCCAGCAGACACTACTGTGACCACACACGCACGCATGATTATGATTTCTTCAAGCTGTTAGTGCACTGATGTGGCCATGCTATTGAGAATGATGGCTATTACCAGCAGACACTTATGTGACAAAATGTGTTACGGCTTTCATTGATGTCTATTATAGGAGTGTTCTGATTTCATCAGTGTCTGCTTTTAAGAGTATGTGGCGATTCGCCGATTTTGGATGAAGGTAAGTTTGATCTGACTATATATATAATTATTACAATGACCCATGCATGTGTTTGGCTGAGGCATTAAGTTTATACAGAAAGAAATTAGCATACTTGTGTGCACACCTCCAAAGAATCTCTGCAGGCATACTTGTACCAAAACACGTTTAGTGTACATGTCTCTAGCGAAATTCTTTGGAGGTAAAGTAACACTTTTTGGGTACATGCCGCTAGAAAAGCAATATGGTACCGAAGTTAATGCTTCATTTGGCTGGAGCTGAAACTTGACCACAGAAATCTAACAGGATAGCAAGGGACATTAACATTGTGATGTCATCATGTATGACTGTTGCATAGCCACATTATAGCTGTTGACAGCAGACTTTACTTTGAGAGTTTATCCTATTCCATATTAATTGCGATTTGGTGAAATTTTCGGTGTGCAATGCTGATTCCGTTCAATTATCTTGTATTTAAATATATAATATTAACTCATGTTGTTGTTAGTGATGCCTCAAGTAGCATTCGATTCTGCTGCCTTACTATTATAGGGTCTACGTGGTGCTTAACGGAAATGAAATTCTGCATGGACATTCTTAGGGGCTAAAGAAATTTTTTCTATTCTATTCGGTGTGTATAGTTATGGTAAGTTATGCATTATACTATACTATTTTTGATAATTTCACTGTGTTCAGTAAAACTTTAAAGTGTTTTTAATAATTTCTTGAAGCTTGTGTAAGTCAGTCAGTCAGTCAGTCAGTCAGTCAGTCAGTCAGTCAGTCAGTCAGTCAGTCAGTCAGTAAATCAGTCAGTAAATCAATCAGCTAGCCAGTTAGTCAGTCAGTCAGTCAGTCAGTAAATCAGTCAGTAAATCAATCAGCTAGCCAGTTAGTCAGTCAGTCAGTCAGTCAGTAAATCAGTCAGTAAATCAATCAGCCAGTCAGTCAGTAAATCAATCAGCTAGCCAGTCAGTTAGTAAGTAAGTAAGTAAGTCAGTCAGTAGATCAGTCAGTAAATCAATAAGCCAGCCAGTCAGTCAGTGAGTCAGTAAATCAATAAGCCAGCCAGCCAGTTGATTTGCGTGTGTGACGTGTGGGACCCTTGAGATGTTTATGATTGATACTTCTTATTTCTCTGCTGCATATATATCCACCGTGCAGCATCAATTCCTCCTCCTCCTCCTCTATACATACGATAGATACCCCGCCGTGTCGTGTTTACATATTTTCCCATTAAGCACATCTCAGATTTCTCATATTCTCATCCGCAGTCGCATCCACAACCGGGACTTCGGTGTACATCAGGCTGCATCAGAACCTCGCGGCGTCCGAGGGGCGGGGGTTAGTTGGGGTGGCCGGGGGTGGGGTGAGGGTTACCCCCTAGCCTTCCAAGCCCTGACCAGACGGACGACGTACATCGGTCGGTCGTTAAGAAGACCCGTTCGTCGTCGGTGGTCATCGTTATCGGTCGGCGCGGTTATCAGGGTTTATTGTTATCGGCAGCCACCGTCGCTAATTCTGCTCTTGTCTTTCATTGATCGCCCATAGCTAGTCTCACCCGATCCGTCCCTCTCTTTCTCTCTCTCTCGCGCGGCTACGTCTCTACCGTGTCTTCCCTCCTTCCCGTCCGTGCATGTCTGTCTGTCCGTTCAGTTGTCTGTTCGTTCCTGTCCGTTCGTCTGTCTATCCATGCCGTTCCTGGTAATCCATCCGTTACGCTTTCCGTCTTGTCCGTTCGTTCTTTGTTCATCTGTCAGTGTCTTCTTCGCCGTCCCGTACCATCCGTCCGTCCGTCCGTCCGTCCGTCCGTCCGTCCGTCCGTCCGTCCGTCCGTCCGTCCGTCCGTCCGTCCGTCCGTCCGTCCGTCCGTCCGTCCGTCCGCTATTCCTTCTCTTTCAATCGTCCGTAACTGTGACCGTGTCGTTTATATCTGTGTCTGTGTCTGTCTGTCTGTCTCTTGCTCTGTTTGTCTTTCTGTCTTGCGCTCTTTCTCTGTGTCTTTGTCTGTCTCTGTTTCTCTCTTTCTATGTTTGTCTCTCTGTCTTGCTCTATTTCTCTATGTCTCTGTCTTTCTCTGTCTCTGCTTCCGTATGTGTCTCTTTGCCCCTCTGTTTCTCTGTGTCTTTCTGTCAGTCTCGCTCTCTCTCTGCTCGTTCGTATATCTGTCCAACATCAGTCCGCATGCATGGCCACCCCTCAGCGTGCACCAATAGCACCGGTAACTGTGTTTCTTGGTGCGCTATAGAAACCCCGTCGCCGGCCGACCTCACTGCACGAGACTAAAGCGACCAGTGGTGACCTTCAGTCACTTCACTCAGATACAATCGGTTACTTTGTCTTTTCCATCTTTGACCAGACTTCCATGTCCTTCAGTCTCTGCATGGTCTCGTTCAGACAATTTCCCATCGAAGATAAATTCTCTCCATTAATTTGACTTCTGTCCATCTTGCTCCCACTGCATGCATGCTCAGACTGTATGTTCCGTTGAATATACTTTTCCCAGTAGAGTTTATTCATGCCCATAGATTTTAACCATCAATGTTTTTTACCCAGGCTGTTTCCAACTGGAGATACATTTTGCAGATACGTTTCTCTCGTCTGTGTGTGTGTTCGTCAGTGTCGCATTGCTTATTATGATTGCTGCTATGCAGTATCAGTTTCAGGTTACAGTTTAAGGTTAAGGTTAAGTTACAGGAGAGAATGGAGAAGAATTGTCCAAAATGCAGCCAACCCTCGTATCGAGGAAGGTTGAAGGCAAAGTCAAGGCAATAAGTTTCAGGAATAAATTAGGCTGTGTGTATGTTGCAGACTGTAGACAGTGTAGAGTATGTCTCTCCATGAAGCTGTATAATGTTACATGTTGTGATATATCTAATTGGACTGAGAGAGAACCGTCACGCGGTGTGACCCACTACAGCTTCTATGTTTTTGGAAAGATGACCAACAGGTAGACGATATAATTATTGATAATTGATTTGTAGTTATAGACCTACATACTTCGCACTCAAAGGAATTTTTTTGCGATTTTATGGGTTTGGCCAGTCGACCAGCAAACTAGAGATATACTTAGCTTGGCATATTAGGGTATTGTGAGATACATTTGGATAATTAAGATATCTTAGGATATCTAACTAGAAATTTGAAAATTTAGATATGTGAAGGATGTATTCAGGTATTATTAGATATATAAAAAAATATCTAAAATGCTAGATCTGTGAAATTAACCGCCTGATATAGATCTGACTATAGCTATTAGAAGTACATCTTCAGATATTCCCTGGATATCCTAGGGCTGTCATGCTATAACTCATCGTTGGATATCCGAAGATCTAGACACCTGGCGAGATATAGATCTATATATATGACTGAATGATTTTTCTACCGCGAGATATATATATCTTTCGTTGCGATTCTCTTGTTGATGCAAAGTCGAGAGAATGAAGAAATCTCTTGCACTTTACATCCGATAAAAGGTTCCGATCTCACCCCTTTGCCTGCAGTCTGGGTTTACATCTGGTATTATAGTCTTTGTAGACGGTGATCGTGCGGTGCACGTAAAAACGGCAGCTGCAAGGCAACGGTGATCTTGAGAGAGCTGCATTATAGGAGACTACATATAATATATAGGAGTCATGCAAGGGAGGAGTTGGAAATTTTTCCATGCAGTGTTCTAGGATGTATACGCGTTGCCGATGTGTGATGATGCTTGTTGAGGTGTGATGTTCCGACTAACCCGTTATTGCTGAGGTCGAGATAATCCTTCGCGGCGGTGGCGGTGGCGGCGTGATAAGACTGCTCCGTTATCTTTTCGTCGATGAAAATGCTCGGAGGAGGAAGGAGGATGATCCGCGGCTGGCAGCTGTTTGTTTTCGATGCACCCCGTTTTTTGTCCAAGTTTGTTTACATTCTGATCATCTGCATGCTTCGGTTTACAAACGTGTGTGTGATTGTATGTGTGTGTGTACTGTATATATATATATATATATATATATATATTAAATATATATACATACATACAAATAATTGCATTGTATGTGCGTTTGTATGTATGAGTGTAGGCCTATATGTATATGTATCGCGGGAATTATGTAGTGAACGTCCATGCATGCTGTCGGTCAGCGAACTAGGAATTCTAATTTCGTTGTCTTAAGGTTTTGAGAGATAAATTAGAACAATAAAAATGTCTTTGGATTGAAAGATAAAGATTAATAAAAATATCTTTGGATAATCTAAGTCACTGCTTGAAAATTTAGAAATATGAACGATGTTTCATGGTTTTGATCACAGAAATGGTAAAATACATTGAAAAAACAGGTATATAGTAAATTTAGGCTTATTAATTGGTAAATGAAATAGGGGTGTATTTAGAAAGTAATAGTAACGAAGTCCTTAAAACATGGGATATAGAGTTCTAAATGAGCAGCAACCGAGGAAAGGAGACTGAGGATAAAAGGTAAATCAGTTTTAGAAATACAAAATCGAAGAAATTTATGCACTTGAAACATTAAAATGCATTCCGATATAGTCTTTTAGACTGAAAGAGGCCTGGAAATGATTTCGCATGCATTATAGGTTCTGTTTTATCTAGAAGATTAAATAAGAAAAATATGACACCTCCATTTTCCAACTCGCGTGCATGCGAAATTACGGCATAAGATATCACTTAGCGGCCGGATAGTTGCGTGTGTGGCCCTCCAGTCTGGCAGAGTTCCAGAGCTTGTTGATGGACTCCAAAGATGATTACGCGGTTTCGGACTTCTAGGAATGCGTATATGGTATACGTCTAACCAGTGCTTTCTGTTGGTTTCACATGCACATGCTTCATCGCATTAGGTCAGATAATGCACACGGTACTACAAATTCTTGTACGCACGTCAAATTGCTTACATAAATATATGCACTGATTAGACACTGCACGGTGTTAGATACATTTATATCTATGCAGACTGCATACAGACTTGTATTGTATACATGGATAACGTTTACATAGATTTGTGTATTCCGAGGTACACAAATAAATGGATCCAACGCAAATAATGCGTATACTTTTTCACAAACATGCCTACACTGGACTTCTTACAGGACTATATAATATCGACCTCTAGTCCAATACTTATGCATGTAGATTATGCAGATATACATGCATGCGTTCATGCATAGGTCGACGACATACGCTGGAATAGACTTCCAGGAGACCTGCCATTTATATGAGCAACTCTTTTCTGTACTTGTAGATAGTTTGCCTGAGGTTGAAAAGCGCGTTCTCATTGATCAGAGCTGTATCTATTGTTGGGTCGGGAGCACCTCTGGTTAGGTTTCGAAATGACGCGCCATCATGATTGTCACTTACAGAAGATTATACATCATACATCGACATATGCGTATACATAACTACTTATGTACAATGTTGTACATGCATACTCATGCACATACATACGTGTGTACACGCACGTACAAAAACACTAAACGTAAACCTATAGGCACTACTACTATAGACGGAGAAGGCATGCATTAGTCATGGCCGCGTCATTAAAACTTAACTGCCACCATCGACCGCTAGGATGCGCCCCTAGGTTTTTGCAGAGATCCAGTTCCTCCTCCTGCTCCTCGGCCATTGCCGTCAATTACCGGAGAGCCAGGCCAGGCCACGGCTGCCCCCGGACTCCCGCCGCCTCGGCCTCCACCGCCGCCACCGCCGGTGCTTCGGGCGGCGGGCGGAGGGAGCATGCAGGGCGGTCGACGGTGTTTGCGAAGCGCGTCTAATTAACGAACGCATCTTTCGCGTCAGAACTATGCTCTTCCCGTTATTCTCGAGTGCGTGTGTGCGTGTATGCACGCGTTTTTGTGTGTGTGTGCGAGATGCGTCTGTGTGTGTGTGTGTGTGTGTGTGGCCGAATGTAATGACTTCTGTGGCGCCGTTTCAATGCACAACACGGCATGTATGCGTGCAAGTTCTTTGTGTTTCCGTTTTTGTATGTTTGTGACTGTGTGTGCGTGTGTGTGTGTGTGTGTGTGTGTGTGTGTGTAACTGTGTAATTGTGCGTTTGTTCGTGTGTGTGTGTTTAACTCTGTGCGTAATTGTTTGTGTGTGTCAGTGTGTGCGTGTGTGTGTGTGTGTGCAACTGTGCGCGTAATTGTTTGTGTGTATTTGTTTGTGTGCGTGTGTGTATGGGTGTGTGACACTGTGTGTGTATGGGTGTGTGACACTGTGTGTGTGTGTATTAATTTCTCATACGTGCGGATTTCCCGGTGTATACACTTTCCGTGTGTTTTACAGAGTCTGTGCGTGCATGTCGCTCTCGATGTCTGTATATATGCAATGCATGTGGTGTTTGTCTGCACGTATATACATGTATGTCTGCCTGTGTGTATGTATGTATACTATACATGTCTTCGTACGTGTCCGTCTTTACGTTCGCGTGCATTTGCTCGATAAGCCATATTCGCGACGTCTCCGAGTGGCGGCGCTCCACCTCGCAGTCCTATTGATTTTCCCGCTCCTCCGATATTACACATATAATTGGTGGCGCGGTTCGCGGTCGTCCGTCCGGCCTCGCGGCCTCTGACGACGCCCGGTCGGCGGCCGAGGAGGCGCTTAACCCTCGGCCGCCGCCGCCGACGCCGCCGCCGCCACGGCCATCGTCGTTCTCGGCCGATGTCGTCTGCAACTGTGTCGCCCGCAACTTTCCTCCACTCAACTATTTCTGATTGCTCTCGCAGACCACCGATGATTGTAATTACAGGCGAAGATCGGCGCAATCCGGGGATTAACAGGCGCCCTAGGATTATCGCAATGAATGCAGTAAGTAGGTATGTAGACGGAGATTGAGTGAGTCCGTAATGTAAGTTAGCAAGCCCTGAAGGAGGCTGAAGCAAGCGAGGGAATAGATCTATGAAGGGATGCGATTAGGTAAGTAAAGTTGTAAGCCAGCAAGCAAGCCATAGGCTGCAGGAGGTTAATAAGTAAGAGAGGAGGCAGTCTGTGATCAATTGCATCAGTAAAAACAGTTATTGATTGAGAAAGCAGACAAGAAGTAAATAAGTAAGTATGCAAGTAAGTAAGGTGGGTATACAGTTGTGCAAGTGTCGTGATTGGTGACTTTGTCGATGATTAAAATGAACGAATTCACATATTAATTGACACGTAATACAGGAGTGCACGTCAGGGTTAATTAAGAGGAGTGCAGCAAGAATATAATTAAATATAATTAATTAATTATGTTTCAAGAAAGGTCCCTGTAATTTTTTTCCCCGACACTGAGACACACACACACACACACACACACACACACACACACACACACACACACACACACACACACACACACACACACACACACACATGCTCGCCCACACACGCACGTGCGCTCACACATATATACGCACACACACACACACACACACACACACACACACACACACACACACACACACACACACACACACACACACACACACACACACACACACACACACACACACACACACACACAAACACACACGCACACACACAAACACACACACACACACAAACACCCACACACGCTGCGTCGGTGTCATTGTTGATGAAACAATGACTTTAATAACATTTTCCGTCGTAATCGGTCGGAACTGGCACGTGCCTCGGGTCGAACATTTAGCAGAACTCGCCCAGCAGTTCTTCCTTCAGATGTCGGCGATTTTCGTTTCCATATTAATTCTAGTCTTGTTGGGTGGTTGCATTGCATGCAAAGATGTCAAAATGCCTCTTGCAAACAAACGGACTTACAAATAGAGAAACAAAATGTGCGCAAAACACAAGACAAAAACACTTGTGAAAAAGCCATTGAACTCACATGAACGTGCAGATAAAAAGGTATGATCACGCTTGCTCGTACACACGTACATATAGATGGAGCGACACCAAGTGTATATACACACACACATGCACTTGGACATACACGTGCACAAATACGCACTTAGCTACAAACAGTCGCGTACGGACAAACACGCAAAAAAACTCGCAGACATATTCGTAAGCACACGAAGAAGCACAGAGCAGTACGCGCAGGCAGACAGACAAACACACAGACAAACAGACAGGCAGGCAAGCAGACAAACAGACAGGCAGGCAGGCAGACGCGGGTGCGAGCAATTTCGCAGGTAGCGCCTATTAGACCTCTCGGCTTAATTAAGAGCACGGAGCGAGTCCGTTGAAATGAAATCCTGACTCGATTTTAGCTAATGAATATTTGATTTGGTCGGCTGTGAGGAGAGTGCCCGTTGCTGGAATAATTGGGTTATTCCGCAACGCTGGACAAATGGAAAGGATACATAATGCAGTGGAAGGCTTTTCCATCGGTGCCCGCCGCCTTCGGTGTGTGCTTAGCGCGCGGCCTCTGTCCACGCTTGGGATGACGATGCTTGGTCGCGTAGTGTTTCCACGAACGGGGAAGCCAGTGGAGGGCGTGGTTTACGAGGTACTCGCGGGTTTAGTCTTGCAATGCATGGACATTGCGCCTTAGTTTACAAGGTTCTTACATAAAAACATGTGCCTTAGTTTACAATGTTCTTACAGAAAAAATGTGACTTAGTTTACAAGGTTCTTACAGAAAAAAATGTGCCTTAGTTTACAAGGTTCTTACAGAAAACAATTGTGCTTTAGTTCAAAAGGTTCTTACCAAAAGAATTGTGCCTTTGTTTATACTTTGTTTATAAGTTCTGTTACAATGTTTTTAATACAATGAAAATTGTGCATTAATCTTCGGGGTTCTTACAGTGAAAATTGTGCATTAATTTTCAAGGTTCCTACAATGGAAATTGCACCCTTGTTTATTAGGTTCTTGCAGTATAAATTTTACTTAAATTTGCAGGGTTCTTACAATGAAAATGTACTGTAATTTACAAGGTTCTTGCAAGGGAAATTGTACTTTAGTTTACAAGGTTCTTACATTGAAAATGCACTTTAATTTACAAGGTTCTTGCAATGGAAATTGTACTTTATAGTTTACAAAGTTCTTACAGTGGTAATTTCACCTGAGTCTACAAGCTTCTTGCAATAGTTCATTTTTTAACCAATATTCATAAGCAAACATTGCTCATTCAGTTATGGAGACGAGTGGAGTGTTATGGTTTCTAACTGGAATTAAGTGTCTTCCTTTAAAAGACTGTTGCAAAGGATAACTGTACCTTTATTTATAGTGCTCAGGCTCTTTTACAATATTAATGTATAAAAAAGGAAGAATAAAGAGAAGGAGGAGGAGGAGGAGGAGGAGGAGGAGGAGGAGGAGGAGAAGGAAAATGGAGATTGCTCGTAAGCAGATTTCAGGAACGAGAGAAAATAGGAAAAGGAATTATATGGAGAATAAGTATATGTCAGCAGTATACATATGAAAGAAAATGAGGGGATGGAAGAAGAAAGAAAGAAGAGGAGTGGACGGGGAGAGGTGGAGGGAAGAGGGAAGAGGCGGAGGAAGAAAGAGAAGCGGCGGTTTAATTGCAGAAAAATTCTGATCCATTGGTCGTCGGATGCCTTTTGTCTGGCTTATATACAGGCGCTATATCAATGTCGGTTTAATGTGGCTTGCCGGCCTGCATGCCTGCTGCAGCCCTCTAGGCTTATCTGCAGCAGTCTAATGTTTGAGGGCGATCGGCTCTAATGAGTATGACATCTTATATGGCTTGCCAGAGGAGGAATTCGTAAGAATAGATGGCAGAGGAGAGTGGAGGAAGAGGATTAGGAGGAAGAGGAAAGGAGGAGGACTATGTGGGGAGAAGAGGAGTAGGAGGGGGGGCATTGGAGAGGTAAAGGAAAAGAAAGAGGCAATGTGGAGGAAGAGGAAGGGGGAGAGGAGGAGGAAAAGATGGGGTGGAGAACATCTAGTAGAGGAGAGGAGCAAGATCTTTCCACTCATTTAGTGGAAGGATCTTGGGAGAGTATAATGTAACATTGCAATGTTAGAGGAGGAGTCAAATTAAGATGTAATGGATGAGGAAGAGAAGGATGGTGGAGAGGAGGAGCAGATGGGAGAAGGAAGTATCTGGCGAGCAGGAGAAAAAGTAGAAAGATGCTGCTGCTGCTGCTGCTGCTGCTGATGATGATGATGATGATGATGATGGTGGTGGTGATGATGACGAGGACGACGATGGTTATGATGATGATGGTGGTGGTGATGATGATGATGATGATGATGATGATGATGATGATGATGATGATGATGATGATGATGGCGCCATCAGGGGTGGTGGTGATGATGGGCCTGAGGAGGAAAAATTAGAAGACAAAGAATAGGAGAAAGTGGAGAAGTAGAAAGAGAAGTAAGAGGAGTTGCAGGAAGAGTAGAGTAGCGTGAGACGAAAGAGCAGGAGGAGGAGGAGTAGGAGGAGGAGGAGGAAGAGGAGGATGAGAATGTCTGATGAATAAAAAGACGGCTCAAAAGATAAAAGGATAGAAATGTCGGTTGTCTAATAGATAATCAGAGTAAAACTAATGTTAACAACTTAACATGCGGTGGAGTGTAGCCCTTCAGCTATACGCTGTTTATAAACTCTATCGCTATACCGAGGCATTTTGTAGACCTTAATACCAGAGACACACTGACTCGTATAGACAGGTAAACACCCAGGCAGATACACAGACAGATACACAGTCAGAAACACAGGCAGATACACAGGCAGATAGGCATCCACGTATGCAAACTGAGGAGACCCATAATTTGATATACTGACAAAAAAATATGAACAAAGTTTGAATCAAGCCAATCAGGTAATCAGCCAGTCAATCAAACAATCAAAAATTGACCTAATCGCTGAATGACCGGCTTATGGTTGGTTGACTGATTGAATGAATGATGAAATGAGTGAATGAGTGAGTGAAGTAATGAATGAATTAATGAATATGGCTGAGCGAGAGTTTTGTTTGAATTTGACTTCATGAGTCCGGCTGGAATTGGGGTCTCGACATGCAGGGCGAAATGTTGCATATCATATTGGAAATCTAACGACAAAGGTAAATCTGAAATCAGAGTGGAGACAGACTGGCGGCTGTAGAATAAGCCTAGACAGTCGCAGACAGTGACAACGACACCGATGTAGAGACAGCCTCAGTGGGACAGCAGGATTGGCAGCAGACTGACACAGACAGATAGATAGATCTCATCATTCGCTTAGGCATTTACAAAAATTCGTGTGGGGAGGGTACGTTCGTGGGGTGGTATGGTATGAGAAGAACACAGAGGGACAGATAAATACATGGACAAACAGACAGGCAGACGGACAGATAATTAGATGGATAGACAGACGTACAGATAACTAGATGGACAAGCGGACAGTTAGATTATAAAATATACCTAAAGACAGAGACATAGGTTTACATACACACACAGACAGACAGACTGTATCCGATGTAGAAGGGTGGTGCTAGACTGGTATACATACGCTAAGGATTCGATGGCGATAGCCTGAGGCCAGATCTCCGGTTCTGACCTCTGCTGACACGAAATGAACTCGGACGATCTGCAGAGGAGGAAGGATGGAACTATTCCTCCTACCATTCCTCCTCTTCGTCCTTCTCCTCCTCCTCATCTTCCTTCTCCTCCTCTTCCCCCTCCATCTCCCGCGCGAGGCTCGACCGGCTGCTATCTGTACGTCCGTCGGTCTGGGCTGG
Organism: Lumbricus rubellus; assembly: GCA_945859605.1. Taxonomy (NCBI): domain Eukaryota; kingdom Metazoa; phylum Annelida; class Clitellata; order Crassiclitellata; family Lumbricidae; genus Lumbricus; species Lumbricus rubellus. The sequence goes on from OX243818.1 coordinate 17,123,186, forward strand.
GCCGTGGGGGACGAGAGACTGGGGGACGCCTGTAATTAAATCTTTAGTTGCAGACAGACATTACCCTCACCGATAATCAGTGGAATTGATAAAGATAGACCGGCGAACACTGCAGGCTAGAGAACAGACAAGGTAGAGCTGTCGGTCGGTCGGTCGGTCTCTCTGCTTCGGTGTCTCTATCTATCGCACTGTATTTCTGCTTTATTATTATTATTCTTTCCTTTGTCTTTTTGTGCTTCTGTCTGTGCATGCGTGTGCTTATGTCTCTCGTTTTGTCTGCCTCTCTTTATTTCTTGCTCTTTCTCGCTCGCATCCTATCGCTGCTGCCGATTCAACTCTGTCCTTTTTCTGCTATTTTGTCTCACTCGCTTGCTGCTGTCCTTGTCTGTGTTTGTCTCCATCTGTGTCGTCCTCTGTCCATATATTGCCTTCCATCTCTATACTTCACTGTCTCTGTATCTTCATTTGTGTGCTTGTCTGTCTTTCTTCAAGTTTGACTGTCTCTGCCTCTGTCTCGCGTGTAGTAGTAGCTCTGGCTGGTCCTCTCAGTCTCTTGCTGTGAATGAAAACCTCTCTGCCAGCTGTATGTGGACGCAAATCCATGAGAAGAAGAAGAAGTATAGGCAAAGATGATCTATTTGCTTGACTATAGTTCTGACCCACTATTTATTTCTAGTGAAATCTGCCATCCTTCGCATTCCAAGACGTCTTCTGCGCCCCTTGTGTCTTTCTACTCTCAGTTGCCTTCCTTCTCCACATACTCCTGCATTTCTTCTTCCGCTCCTACTCTTCCTCTTGTGAGAATCTTACTTGTGATGGACACTTCTCTAAAGCTCACATTCTCAACTTCATGTTCTTGAAGATTCTGATCTCCGTCACCATTCGCTACATTCTTTGCATTTTCCCACAATGCAAACTCACTTGCATGTTCTTCATAATTAATTTTGATCACACTACCTCTTCGTATACATGTATCATATTCCTCTCACACCTTTTCATATGCATTAAAATGTCCAAGTCTCTTACGAAAATATCCCAATGCACGAACACCAAAATTTCCATTATTCAACTTTTCATTACCAGAGTAATTCACCTGTTGAGACCTCTCTCCAACGGATCTCACTTGACCTGTGCCTTTTACTATTTTCCATCTCAGAATTGTCATAGAATTGTTGTATTTGGTACAAAGTTACGTGTGCCGACCACGTTACTTAGTTACCACTCTT
>OX243818.1:17126911-17129645 GCA_945859605.1 Lumbricus rubellus
GCTTATGACGTCCTCCTCCCCTCATCGCTGCTGCTGCTCGCAAGCCACGCTCTCAAGTGACTCCGCCAGCATCGAACTTCGCCCGCAATGCCTCGACCTCCTCGTCCTCCTATTCCTCTTCTTCCTCCTCCTATTCTTCCTCTCCTCATCCTCTGCCTTTCCTTCTCCTCATCTTTCTCCCCATCTTCCTCCTCTTCGTCGTCGTCATCCTCCTCCTTTTCTTCCTCCTCAACTTCCTCCTCCTAATCCTCCTCCTCATCTACCTCCTCATATTACTCCTCATTCTCCTCCTCTTCCTTTTTCTCCTCATCTTCCTCCACCTCCTCGATCTTGATCCTCTTCCTGCTCCTCATCTTTCTCCACCTCTTCTTTTTCTTCTCCTCATCTTCCTCCTATTCTTCGTCGTCCTCCTCCTCTTTGTCCTATTCCTGGTCATCTTCTCCTCATAGATCCCCTCCTTCTCCTTCCCCTTCTTCACCTTCTCCTCCTGCTCCTCCTCCTTCTCTTCCTCTTCGTCTTCTTCTTTTTCTTTTTCTTTTTCTTCTTTTTCTTTTTCTTCTTCTTGTCTTTTTGCCATCCTTTTTCTCCCTCCTTTTCTTCATGTATTATCCTCCAATCATTTCTCTTCCTCCTTCCTATCCTCGTACTGCTTCTACTTGACCTTCCAATTGTGCCTTTGTCGAAACCGTACATAATTTTTAATATAGGCCTATATCTGATCATTATATAATTTGGTGGGAATTAATCATCATTATCATTATTTGTGGTCGTTTTCCTCATTGTTCTCTCGTTCTATATTCTCACTTTCCCATCATTATGAATATTCTCATTATATGCTACTTATTCTCACAGTTTCTTTCGTCATACATATTATATGCCTATGCTCGTTTCTCGCAAAATTTGCATTCTTGCTTATTCATCTATTCCCTCTTGTTCGCTCAATGGCACAGTCAATCAAACAATCAGTCAATCAATCAGCCAGCAGATCAATCAATCGATCAATAGATCAATCATTGATGCAGTCGATCAGTCAATGATCCACCAATCAGGCAATCAATCAATTAATTACTCCCTGCCTCACTGACAGGGACTATACACTACAGACATGCAATATGACAAATAGTGACATTGGCAACCTCTTTCTAAATTCTCTCCGTACCCCCCCCCCCTTCCCCCCCCCCCATCCCGGCCGATTCACCAGACAATTGACAACTAATTGCCGGCATTCATTTAGTGCATGGAGAACAAAACACTGGTGGCGTCCACATTCTGTCGTCGTCCTCGTTTGCACACACAGCCATGCATGCAGCCTGCAGTGGGACTCATTTGGACATCTGGACGTATATTTCAGTTTAATACGGACTTCTATAGAGAATGGGAGTTGAATGCAAAAGGAGTTGTTTCTTGTGGGGTCTATAATAATTGTATATACAGTCCAGGGCTGTTTTTAAGAAATTTGTAGAACTGCACAACCCCGTCTTTCCTTTCCCATCCTCCATGGTAAATTACTTCAAATCGGAGAACAACGACCTTTTTTCTAGTTTTAACTGTACAGAAGTGTTTCTACAACTGCACAAATCCATTTAATTAGAACTGCACATTTTGTGTTCAATTAACTGCACGTTAAAAAAAGCCCTGATACAGTCTCTTTAAATGAACATTTGCTTGAACTGGCGGCATGTATAGCCATATCTGAATTAAAAACTATTGAGTTGCACCACACAAACGGGTTACAAAAGGCTATTTTGTGTAGCGCCTAAACAGAACCTCTTTACATCGTAAACTCCAGAAGTATCCTCTATATAAATTGCTTTAGTCTATACTATAGATAAGTGCAGGGCACCATAATTATGCACCTGTTTGTAGACTCCTATAGTGTGTATTCTAGCACAATGTTTATACAAACTATATATATATATATACATAAATAAGTTCATTATATGTAACTCCATATATATATGTAATTATATGTGTATATATATATATCATGATGATCATCAGCATGCAGTTGCTGAAAGCAAACATTGCAGGCGACGGTTGATGGGTGCGTATACATATATGTATGAATGATACATGTATGTATACTCGTTCCTGTTATTGTCAAGTCCGATGTTTTTGTCTCTTGTTTAGTTCAGTTCTTGTCTAATCTGTTTCTAATTGTTTACCTATATACATATACATATATACAATACACACACACACACACACACACACACACATATATATATATATATATATATATATATATATATATATATATATATATATATATATAGCGTTGTCGTCCACTTTGTCTCTTCCTTTGCTTCTCTTTCCTATAATTCCAATATCTCACGGAAATTTCCACGTGTCCGATTTCCTGGTCTATATAATATTATAGTGCCTGCATGGTTAGGTGCTCTTACACTATATCGTGTGCCGTGTATGCACTATGCAGGCATACATGTATGATGTAACCTACTTATGAATGTGTGTGCGTTCTTATGTGCGCTTGTGCATGCATTTGTATGTGTGCAATTTGTAGTGTAGACAATAATTATGTACATTGTACATAATTTATAGCATCGTTCAAGCATGCATGCACCTTCCAATGTAAGTTCTTGAATGGCTATCCATACATACCTTAGGCGTATACCTTAAGCCTAAGGTATACATGCGGAAGATGTGAGCTGAGCTGAATCAATTGAAAGTGTAGACGCGTGTATATTTTCAAGGCAAGATAATTATTATTCCA
>OX243818.1:17129845-17152345 GCA_945859605.1 Lumbricus rubellus
GGGTGGATGGATGGATGGATTGATGAATGGAGGAATGGATGGATGGATGGATGGATGGTTGGATGGATGGATGGATGGATGGATGGATGGATGGATGGATGGATGGATGGATGGATGGATGGATGGATGGATGGATGGGTGGGTGGATGGATGGATGGATTGATGAATGGAGGAATGGATGGATGGATGGATGGATGGATGGATGGATGGATGGATGGATGGGTGGGTGGATCATGGATGGAGGAATGGATGGATGGAAAAAGATGAACCGAAGGATTCATCCCTTCATTGATCCCTTCGTTCATTCTTTCATTGTACATTTATTGCATATCAATAGCGCCTCTACAAAAATGCGTGTAGGCCTATAGCCTATAGGCCTACACAACACAAGCGATTCTATACCTCAGCGATAGCGAACAGTCTGAACAGACCAATGGACGACAGGAGCTATATAACAGCATGAAGAAGGGATGAAAGGAGAAACAGACGGATAGATGGACGGAAAGATGAATATACGGAAGGAAGGATGTAGGCCCTATAGAAAAGAGCCGTGCATGGAAAGTCACGATAGACGTAGGCCTAGGCTAAGATCTTAGATCACGCGATGTTACGTCAATGTTACTTAGGCCTATTGTATTCCTCTGATTCTGCGGCTATTCTAGTCTCCTTCTGTTATGTTCGGCTTTTTTGCATTTATTATTTTGCTTTTATTATCATTTAGCACTGCTTATGACGGCGAACGATCTTGGTCGAAGACCCGCTGACCATTTTGTCAACGCAGCCAAAGGCTATAGCTGCAGAGCTTCTAAGGTTTCAACTCTATGGTCATATTGATATTCTTGTGTCGCCTGGATCGGAGTCAGCGCACCCAATTAGGGCGGTCGTATAGGGACATCGAAATGCAGAGCATAATATTATAGAATATCCATAAGACGATAAGAGACGCGAAGAAAAATAGCGCAATTTAATAAATTGTTCGTCTTCAGCCGATATATAATAGGCCTAAGTTTATGCGTCTGTTTGCGGTCAGTAATTGGGCTATTTTCGGTCGGCTAATTGGGCGACGCTGCCTCGTTACAAAGTGCATGCAAGCAGATGTCTGCTCGACGATATTTGCAGCAATTCGAGAAATTTTGCTCAATGTCTGCGAATAATAAGTTATTATGCATATTTTCCACTGGTTCTGATTCTCAAAGTTCAGGTAATAAGTAAGTAACGCGATTTGCTACTCCTTTCACGTCTTTTAATAGTTTTTCGAAACGTTGGAACTATTCGCATGTGCCGCGTGAGTGTCTATTTTTTATGTGGCAGCTAGTGCGAAACATTCAGCGATTTAAAATTTTCGTTAATATTTAATATTTGTGATTTACAATATTTTTAACTGCTAGTAAATTGCGTCGTTAAACTAGATATCAGCGTAATTTGAGTAGCAGTTCATCATCTGTTCATGCATTCTTTATATTTTCCCATCGGCTGCAACATGGTATCCACTGTTCATGGAAGCTTTATTGCCTGTCAGGTTCTTTGATACGAGAAGCATCTTTAAGAAATTCAGAATAGCTGCTTATACAGTGTTTGTACCACAACAACTTTTGATCCCGTTGACCATATTTGAGCCATACAGCAGTAGCGTTTTACACGTTTTCATTATAACAAGATGTTAAAAGCAGGCTACATATATTCAGAATTGATTCGAATATAGGCTTAAATTAAGTTCAGGTAGTTGGTTTGGCTCACAAATGTTTTGTATGATATTGAGAAAATGTCTGTGACTTTGCATTAATTACGTAAATGGACATTTCCAAGTAATTCTTTCAGTCTGTTACGGTTTGATCATTCAATTTTTTAATATTTCCGTTGATTATAGATGAAGTGAGATGAAAGAGAATTATGCAGTGCAGGGAACAGCAAGAGACTGCAAGGTATATAGAACAATTCAAACATATTATTATGTAAGACTGCCTCTGTCATATGCTTTCACAACAGATTATACTGTTCTTTGCTTTATAGGAGGATGTAATGTACGGTAGTGTAATGCAGTTTCTCATCACCGTTATACAGTACTTCAACATTTATACATTTCACAATGTATGCATTGCTTGTTACATTAAACGACACTATCATATCAAAGATGATTACTATTGATTAGTGTCACCCTCCTCCTTTATCCAGGCTTGGGACTGGCACTGTCAGAGTGCGAACAGTTCACAATGTATGAGTCTGAGATAGACAAATATGGGAGAACATGTTCAGTAATTAGTTTGTTCTCACACTGCATTTTTTAACACAAACTTCCAAACATGATACCTGATTGAAGCATGGGCAATTAACTAAACCATAAAGGATAATAAAGGCTCTGAATAATCCTGAGTGGGTTGACCTGCTCAATCTTCCCCACAGCTTTCCCTCTTGCTCACCAGTGGAGAAGATGGATTTTCAGCAAGGATAAGACTGCAACCGCTATTAATATTCCAGTCCTGACCGCCTCTCCCTCTGGGGAAGGCAATGAGAAGCAACCCCTGTAATAATTCCCTAGAGGGCGTTAGTTGAAACCGCCGGACCTGCCAACTTGACGGATCGCCTAAAAAAATAATCATCTGATAGAATGTAGTGGAGCTGCATAAATTTGGGCTCTTTATGCGCCACCTGGTGATTAGCGATGGCATTACCATAGCCCGCCATTCGTCTCAATCCCACGTCGAGACTTGCACACTATTTCAGAAGAGTTCTTGGTGAAGTATGCCGAGTATAGATAGATAGCTCTGTATATTGTGGAGTACTTATTTTGTGCGAAGTATAGCTTATTATTCGGTAGAATTCTACAGTGTTCAGCAGTCTAGTGGTTACTCTGCTGGGCTGTCAGTGCTAAGGTTGAGGTTAAAATCTCTGCCATGGCAGGATAGAAATTTTTTGAGATTTTGACACCACTTTTACCTCCTCGCCCGACTAATCAACTCAGCTATAAGTTATTAGAATTAGTGGACAGATTTGGCAGTGAAGAAGAAGGATGTGCCATCTTAATAATGTGGAAGCTTTGATTTAAATGAAGTTCCTATAGCACTTTATACAGGAGTGGATCCAGAGGAGCAATCCTGCCATGGCCCCCCCATTTAGAAATGCCCATGTATCGTGGCCCTCCCCCCATCATTCGGCTCGAACAAAAAGGACATTGAGGTTTTTATGGTATGCTTTTTCAGACTTTAAAAAAAGGTTGTCAGTTTTTTCGGATGGGAAATTGATATACTTTTTCAGACTTTTCAATCGGATGACTAAAAAAAGTCGTCAGATTTTTTCTGCCTAGGATCAGCTAAATTTTTCCGGACTCAAGGTCTAACATTTTTGCCCACCCCCTCGGAAAATTTCTGTATCCACCTCTGCTTTATACCAGTGACTGCCTCTTGAGGATGACTGAAGAGCCTTCTCTTCCTATCTTTTTTTTATTTAAAGAGTTGATCATTACTCTTTTGCTGGCTGAATCACTCCTGAAGAATGAATTCTCCCAGTATTACACCGTTACACTATACAGTCCTCAGAACAGTTTGTTATTACTTCTGGAGAATTCTTTGCACGTTCTCACATTATTTTCTGTTCTCTGTATCGAGGAACTGGAGAACTGGAGAATTTGTCTGTACAATAGTTTGTTTTTAAGTCGATATCCATTTAGTAGCTTGCCACTCTGAAAAAACTTTACGAGGGTAGGTTCTTTTTCTGGAGAATTCTTTATAGAATCAGCTTGTTATTCTCAAGAATTATACAATTATTTATTTATTTCCAGAATTCTTTACGTAGAAACTCTGGAGAATGCTTTGCATTGTAGCTTATTATTTGGAAGGAATTCTTTCAAGAGTAGCTGGCTTTTCTGGAGAGTTTTAATGAATTGTCTTGGACAGACTTTGTGGACTATGGTTTGATTTTCTGAAGAGTTCTTTACTGCCCTACAGTCTTATGGGAAGAACTTCATGCACAGTAGTTTTCTACTCTGGAGAATTTCATGGAAAGTGGTTTGCAGTTTTCTGACTATTCGTCATTTTGGAGAATAATTTCGTTCAAAATTTTAATGGTCACCAGGTCTGAAATAGCTTTTAACATCTCTCTCATGCATTCTTCTTAGAATTAATTCCAGTAGTTCCTTCCATTAACCCAACACTGCAAATGAGCATGCAATAATTGCCTTTGAGCGATCCTAAAAAGGCGCCACAGAAATTTACCGCCAAGCGATTGCCTACGTACCCACTTACCACCCGAAATTATGTTTTTATATTAATGTGGTATTCGACGGTCCAGTCCGTGCATATATTTTCATATGCATGCGACGTATTATTATGTAGGACTCGTCTAATTATGTTTTTTTCGTATTTGACGTTTCGTGCATCTAATTAACCGCTATCATCAACGCTTCGCCGGTCGATTCTCACGCAATTAGATGCAATTAAGCGCTATTATACGGGCCCGGCTTGTGATGAAATCTGATGTTACAGGGGGGTTATGAGAACGGGAGAAATCGCAATCATTTCCGACCTAATTGGGGTCTTCTACCGTTTGACTCTGGCTAATAAATGTGTTGCTGAAACTGTATCGAGGGTACTCGAATAGCAGCAGGCATGTCGCTGCGCCGCTGTATGAGTAATATCTGTTGCCAGCAGACACTACTGTGACCACACACAGGCATGATTATAATTTCTTCAAGCTGTTAGTGCACTGATGTGGCCATGCTATTGAGAATGATGGCTATTACCAGCAGACGCTTATGTGACAAAATGTGTAACTGCTTTCATTGATGTCCATTATAGGAGTGTTCTGATTCATTTTCATCAGTGTCTGCTTTTAAGAGTATGTGGCAATTCGCCGATTTTGGATGAAGGTAAGTTTGATCTGACTATAATTATTACAATGACCCATGTATGTGTTTGGCTGAGGCATTAAGTTTATGCAGAAAGAAAGTGGCGTCCTTGTGTACACACCTCCAGAGTATCTCTGCAGGCATACTTTTAGCAAAACACGATTTGTGACATGTCTCTAGAAAAATTATTTGCAGGCAAAGTGGTAACGTAACACTTTTTGGGTACATGCCGCTAAACAGACAATGTGGTACTGAAGTTAATGCTTCATTTGGCTGAAGCTGAAACTTGACCACAGAAATCTAACGGGAAAGCAAGGGACATTAACATTATGCTGTCATCATGTATGACTGTTGCACAGCCACATTATAAACTATATGCTCTTGACAGCAGATTCTACTTTGAGAGTTTATCCTATTCCATATTAATTGCGATTTGGTGAAATTTTCGGTGTGCAATGCTGATTCCGTTCAATTATGTTGTATTTAAATATATTATTATTAACTGATGTTGCTGTTAGTGATGCCTCATAAGTAGCATTCGATTCTGCTGCCTTACTATTATAGGGTCTACGTGGTGCTTAACGGAAATGAAATTCTACATGGACATTCTTAGTGGCTAAAGAAATCTTTTCTATTCTATTCGGTGTGTTAAGTTGTGGTAAGTAATGCATTATGCTGTTCAGTAAAATTTTAAAGTGTTTTCGATCATTTCTTGAAGCTTGTGTAAGTCAGTCAGTCAGTCAGTCAGTCAGTCAGTCAGTCAGTTAGTCAGTCAGTAAATCAGACAGTAAATCAATAAGCTAGCCAACCAGTGAGTCAGTTAGTTAGTCAGTCAGTCAGACAGTCATTCAGTCAGTCAATCAGTCAGTAAGTAAGTCAGTCAGTCAGTCAGTAGATCAGTCAGTAAATCAATAAGCTAACCAGCCAGTCAGTCAGTAAATCAATAAGCCAGCCAAACAGTCAGTGAGTAAGTCAGTAAATCAATAAGCCAGCCAAATAGTCAGTGAGTAAGTCAGTAAATCAATAAGCCAGCCAAACAGTGAGTAAGTCAGTCAGTCAGTCAGTTAGTCAGTAAGTCAGTAAATCAATAAGCCAGCCAGCCAGTTGATTTGCGTGCGTGACGTGTGGGACCCTTGAGATGTTTATGATTGATACTTCTTATTTCGCTGCATATATATCCGCCGTAGTGCAGCATCAATTCCGTTCGCTCCTCATCCTCCTCTATACATACGATAGATACCCCGCCGTGTCGTGTTTACATATTTTCCCATTAAGCACATCTCAGATTTCTCATATTCTCATCCGCAGTCGCATCCACAACCGGGACTTCGGTGTACGTCTGGCCGCATCAGAACCTCGCGGCGTCCGAAGGGCGGGGGTTAGTTGGGGTGGCCGGGTGGGTGGGTGAGGGTTACCCCCTAGCCTTCCAAACCCTGACCAGACGGCCCACGTACAGCGGTCGGTCGTTAAGGAGACCCGTTCGTCGTCGTCTGTGGTCATCGTTATCGGTCGGCGCGGTTATCAGGGTTTATTGTTATCGGCAGCCACCGTCGCTAATTCTGCTCTTGTCTTTCATTGATCGCCCATAGCTAGTCTCACCCGCTCCGTCCCTCTCTTTCTCTCTATTTCTCCCTCTCGGCTACGTCTCTACCGTGTCTTCCCTCCTTCCCGTCCCTGCATGTCCGTCTGTCCGTCCAGTTGTCTGTTCGTTCCTATATGTTCGTCCGTCCGTCTGTCTGTCTATGTACCGTTCCTGGTAATCCATCCGTTACGCTTTCCGTCTTGTCCGTTCGTTCTCTGTTCATCTGTCAGTGTCTTCTTCGCCGTCCTATACCATCCGCCTGTCCGTCCGTCCGTCATTCCTTCCCTGCCAATCGTCCGTCCCTGTGACCGTGTCGTCTATCTCTGTGTTTGTGTCTGTCTGTCTGTCCGTCTGTCTGTGTGTCTGTTTCTCTCTGTGTGGTCTCTCTTGCTCTGTTTGTCTTTCTGTCTTGCACTCTTTCTCTATGTCTTTGTCTGTCTGTCTGTCTCTTTCTCTGTGTCTTTCTTTCTCTGTTTGTCTTTCTGTCTTGCTCTCTTTCTTTATGTCTCTGTCTTTCTCTGTCTCTGCTTCCCTCTGTTTCTCGGTGTTTTTCTGTCAGTATATGTCTCTCTCTTTCTCTCTGCTCGTTCGTATATCTGTCCAACATCAGTCCGCAATGCCCCCCCCCTCAGCGTGCACCTATAGCGGTCACTATGTTTCTTGGTGCGCTATAGAAACCCAGTCGCTGGCCGACCTGACTGCATGGGACTAAAGCGACCAGTGGTTCTGGAATGACCTTCAGTCGCTTCACCCATCAGATACAATCGGTTACTTTGTCTTCCATCTTTTACCAGACTTCGATGTCCATCGCTGTCTGGTCTCGCTCTCGTTCAGACAATTTCCCATCGACGATAAATTCTCTCTCCATTAATTTGACTTCTGTCCATCTTGCTCCCACTGCATGCATGCATGCTCAGACTGTGTATATCTTCCGTTCAATATACTTTTCCCAGTAGAGTTTATTCATGCTCATATAGATTTTAACCATAATTTTTTACCCAGGCTGTTTCCAACTGGAGATATACATTGTGCAGATATGTTTCTCTCTTCTGTGTGTGTTCGTCAGTGGCGCATTGCTTATTATGATTGCTGCTCTGTATATAAGTTTCAGGAGTAAATGAGGTTGTGTGTATGGTTGTGTATACAAAAACTATACATGACTGTATAGACAGTGTAGAGTATGTCTTTCCATGAAGCTATATATGCTGCATGTTGTGATATCTAATTGGACTTAGAGGGATTAACCGTCACGTGGTGTGACCCACTACAGCTTCTATTTTTTGGAAAGATGACCAGCAGGTATAGACGATATAATTATTGACAATTGATTTGTAGTTATAGACTATAATATATACTTCGCATAGGCCTATACTCAAAGGAATTTGTAGCGATTTTACGAGTTTGGCCAGTTGGCCAGCAAACTAGAGATACTTAGCTTGGTATCTTAGGGTATTGTGAGATAAAGGATAATTAAGATATCTTAGGATATCTAACTAGACGTTTGAAAATTTAGATATGTGAAGGATGTATTCAGGTATTATTAGATAAAAAAATATCTAAAAGCTAGATCTGTGAAATTATCGTCTGATATCTGACTATATATCTATTAGAAGTACATCTTCAGATATTTCGCTGGATATCCTAGGGCTGTCATGCTATAGCTCATCGTTGGATATCTGAAGATCTAGACACCTGGCGAGACATAGATCTATAGATGACTGAATGATTTTTCTACCGCGAGATATACATCTTTCGTTGCGATTCTCTTGTTGATGCAAAGTCGAGAGAATGAAGAAATCTCTTGCACTTTACATCCGATAAAAGGTTCCGATCTCACCCCCTAATCTCACCCCCTGCAGTCTGGGTTTACATCTGGTATTATAGTCTTTGTAGACGGTGATCGTGCGGTGCACGTAAAAACGGCAGCCGCAAGGCAATGGTGATCTTGAGAGAGCTGTAGGAGACTATAATTATATCAGCGTTGCCACTCTCAAAAATTAAAAAACCCAAGTTGGAGCGTCGAAAAACCCAAGAAACCTCAAGTTGCCCAAATCGTCCGAAAATGTCCACAATTTTCCATCCGAAAAATTCTGACGATCTTTTTTCAGTCATCCGGACCAATTATTTTTCCAATCTCCCGTCCAAAAATTCTGATGACCTTTTTCTTTTTAGTCATCCGGCCAAATCTTTCCGAATATCCGCAGTTTAAAAAAAACAAGTTCTTCCCGAAAAACCCCATTTTCCAAGTTCGGATAAAAAAAACCAAGATTTTTTGATCGAAACAAAAACAAGACAAAACCCTAGTTCGTCCCCCCAAAAAACCCCATTTCCCAAGTTCGGATCGAAAAACCCAAGATCTTGTGAAAAAATCAAGGAGTGGCAACGCTGCTATATACAGGAGTCATGCAAGGGAGGAGTTGAAAATTTTTCCATGCAGTGTTCTAGGATGTATACGCGTTGCCGATGTGTGATGCTTGTTGAGGTGTGATGTTCCGACTAACCCGTTATTGGTGAGGTCGAGATAATCCTTCGCGGCGGTGGCGGTGGCGGCGGGATAAGACTGCTCCGTTATCTTTTCGTCGATGAAAATGCTTGGAGGAGGAGGATGATACGCGGCTGGCAGCTGTTTGTTTTCGATGCACCCCGTTTTTTGTCCAAGTTTGTTTACATTCTGATCATCTGCATGCTTCGGTTTACAAACGTATACGTGTGATTGTATGTGTGTGTATATATATATATACATAGTATATATACAAATAATTACATGTGTGTGCGTTTGTATGTATAAGTGTATAACTGTATATGTATGTATATGTATCGCGGGAATTGTGTATATAGTGTCCATGCATGCAGTCGGTCAGCGAACTAGAAATTCTAATTTCGTTATCTTAAGGTTTTGAGAGATAAAGAACAATAAAAATGTCTTTGGATTGAAAGATAAAGAGCAGTAAAGATATCTTTGGATAATCTAAGTTACTGCTTGAAAATTTAGAAATATGAACGATGTTCCAGGGTTTTGATCACAGAAATAGTAAAATAAGCTTACATTGGAAAAACTCGTATATAGTAAATTTAGGCTTATTGGTAAATGAAATAGGGGTGGATTTAGAAAGTAATAGTAAAGACGTCCTTAAAACATGGGATATAGAGGTGTAAATGGACAGCAACCGAGGAAAAGAGACTGAGGAAAATAGGTAAATCAGTTTTAGAAGTATACAAAATCGAAGAAATTCATGCAGTTGAAACATTAAAATGCATTCCGAATTTCCGGTATAGTCTTTAAGACTAAAAGAGGCCATGAGGAAATGATTTCGCATGCACAGGAACATAGGTTCTGTTTTATCTCGAGGAATAAATAAGAAAAATATGACACCTCCATTTTCCAACTCGCGTGCATGCGAAATTACGGCATAAGATATCACTTAGCGGCCGTATACTATAGTTGCGTGTGTGGCCCTGCAGTCTGGCAGAGTTCCAGAGCTTGTTGATGGACTCCAAAGATGATTACGCGGTTTCGGACTCCTAGGAATGTGTATATGGTATACGTCTAACCAGTGCTTTCTGTTGGTTTCACATGCACATGCTTCATCGCATTAGGTCAGATAAGGTATACACGGTACTACAAATTCTTGTACGCACGTCAAATTACTTACATAAATATATGCACAGATTAGATAATACTGGTGTTACATACATTTATATCTATGCAGACTTTGCATACAGACTTGTATTGTATACATATAACGTTTACATAGATTTGTGTATTCCGAGGTACACAAATAAATGGATCCAATACAAATAATGCATATACTTTTGCACAAACCTGCCTATACACTGGACTTCTTAGGACTACACAATAATATCGGCCTCTAGTCCTATACTTATGTATGTAGATTATGCAGATATACATGCATGCGTTCATTCATAGGGGGACGACATACGCTGGAATAGACTTCCAGGCGACCTGCCATTTATATGAGCAACTCTTTTCTGTACTTGTAGTTTGCCTGAGGTTGAAAAGCGCGTTCTCATTGATCAGAGCTGTATCTATTGTTGGGTCGGGAGCACCTCTGGTTAGGTTTCGAAATGACGCGCCATCATGATTGTCACTTACAGAAGATTATACATCATACATCGACATATGCGTATACATAACTACTTATGTACAATGTTGTACATGCATACTCATGCACATACATACGTGTGTACACGCACCTACGAAAACACTAAACGTAAACCTGTAGTAAGCACTACTATAGACGGAGAAGGCATGCATTAGTCATGGCCGTCATTAAAACTTAACTGCCACCATCGACCGCTAGGATGCGCCCCTAGGTTTTTGCAGAGATCCAGTTCCTCCTCCTGCTCCTCGGCCATTGCCGTCAATTACCGGAGAGCCAGGCCAGGCCACGGCTGCCCCCGGACTCCCGCCGCCTCGGCCTCCACCGCCGCCACCGCCGGTGCTTCGGGCGGCGGGCGGAGGGAGCATGCAGGGCGGTCGACGGTGTTTGCGAAGCGCGTCTAATTAACGAACGCATCTTTCGCGTCAGAACTATGCTCTGCCCGTTATTCTCGAGTGCGTGTGTGTACGTGTATGCACGTGTTTTTGTGTGTGCGAGATGAGTCTGTGTGTGTGTGTGTGTGTGTGTCCGAGATGCGTATGTGTGTGTGTGTGTGTGTGTGTGTGTTTGAGTGTGTGAATACATGTATATGTGGGGCCGGATGTAATGACTTCTGTGGCGCCGTTTCAATGCGCACGGCATGTGTGCGTGCAAGTTCTTTGTGGTTCCGTTTTTTTATGTGTGTGACTGCGTGTGTGTGTGTATTACGGTGTGCGTGTGTGGGTGTGCATTTGTGTGTGTGTGTGTGTGTGTGTGTGTATTAATTTCTCATACGTGCGGATTTCCCGGTGTATACACTTTCCGTGTGTTTTACAGAGTCTGTGCGTGCATGTCGCTCTCGATATCTGTATATGCAATGCATGTGGTGTCTGTCTGCACGTATATATATATGTCTGCCTGTGTGTACGTATACATGTCTTCGTACGTGTCCGTCTTTACGTTCGCGTGCATTTGCTCGATAAGCCATATTCGCGACGTCTCCGAGTGGCGGCGCTCCTCCTCGCAGTCCTATTGATTTTCCCGCTCCTCCGATATTACACATATAATTGGTGGCGCGGTTCGTGGCCGTCCGTCCGGCCTCGCGGCCTCTGACGACGCCCGGTCGGCGGCCGAGGAGGCGCTTAACCCTCGGCCGCCGACGCCGCCACGGCCGATGTCGTTCCCGGCCGATGTCGTCTGCAACTGTGTCGCCCGCAACTTTCCTCCACTCAACTATTTCTGATTGCTCTCGCAGACGCCCGATGATTGTAATTACAGGCGAAGATCGGCGCAATCCGGGGATTAACAGGCGCCCTAGGATTATCACAATGAATGCAGTAAGTAGGTAGTGTATACGGAGATTGAGTGAGTCCGTAATGTAAGTTAGCAAGCCCTGAAGGAGGCTGAAGCAAGCGAGTGAGTATATTTGAAGGGATGCGATTAGGTAAGTAAAGTTGTAAGCCAGCAAGCAAGAGAGGCAGGAGGTTAGTAAGTAAGAGAGGATGAAGTCGGTTAGTAAAAGCAGTTATTGATTGAGCAAGCAGACAAGAAGTAATTTTGTAAGTATGCAAGTAGGTGGGTATACAGTTGTGCAAGACTTAGTGTCGTGATTGGTGACTTTGTGGATGATTAAAATGAACGAATTCACATATTAACTGACACGTGACACTGGAGTGCACGTCAGGGTTAATTAAGAGGAGTGCAGCAAGAATATATGTTTCAAGAAAGGTTCCTGTCATTTTTATGCCCTGACACTGAGACATACACACGGCGTACGTATACACACACACACACACACACACACACGTTCGCCCACACACACGTTCGCCCACACACCTACACACGCACGTGCGCTCGCACATACGCACACGCACACACGCACACACACACGCACACGCACACACACACACACGCACAAACCCACACAATCCCACACACGCTGGGTCGGTGTCATTGTTGATGAAACAATGACTTTAATAACATTTTCCGTCGTAATCGGTCGGAACTGGCACGAGCTCGGGTTGAACATTTAGCATAACTCGCCTATATGCAGTTCCCTCAGATGTCGGCGATTTTCGTTTCCATATTAATTCTAGTCTTGATGGGTGGTTGCATAATTTGCATTGCATACAAAGATTTCAAAATGCCACTTGCAAACAAGCGGACTTACACATAGAGAGAAACAAAAAGTGCGCAAAACACAAGGCAAAACACTTGTGAAAAACCATTAAACTCACATGATAAACGTGCAGATAAAAAGGTATAATCACGCTTGCTCGTACACACGTACATAAAGATGGAGCGCCACCAAGTGTATATACACACACATGCACTTGGACATGCACGTGCACAAATACGCACTTAGCTACAAACAGTCGCGTACGCACAAGCACGCAAAAACACTCGCAGACATATTCGTAAGCACACGAAGAAGCACAAAGCAGTACGCGCAGGCAGACAGACAGACAGACAGACAGACAAACAACCGGCAAGCAGACAGACAGACAAACAGGCAGACGGGCAGGCAAGCAGACACACAGACAGACAGGCAGGCAGGCAGACGCGGGTGCGAGCAATTTCGCAGGTAGCGCCTATTAGACCTCTCGGCTTAATTAAGAGCACGGAGCGAGTCCGTTGAAATGAAATCCTGACTCGATTTTAGCTAATGAATATTTGATTTGGTCGGCTGTGAGGAGAGTGCCCGTTGCTGGAATAATTGGGTTATTCCGCAACGCTGGACAAATGGAAAGGATACATAATGCAGTGGAAGGCTTTTCCATCGGTGCCCGCCTTCGCTGTGTGTGTGTGTGTGCTTAGCGCGCGGCCTCTGTCCACGCTTGGGATGACGATGCTTGGTCGCGTAGTGTTTCCACGAACGGGGAAGCCAGTGGAGGGCGTGGTTTACGAGGTACTCGCGGGTTTAGTCTTGCAATGCATGGACATTGCGCCTTAGTTTACAAGGTTCTTACAGAAAAACATGTGCCTTAGTTTACAATGTCATTACGAAAAATGCGCCTTAGTTTACAAGGTTCTTACAGAAAAACATGTGCCTTAGTTTACAAGGTTTTTACAGAAAAATGTGCCTTAGTTTACAAGGTTCTTACAGAAAAATGTGCCTTAGCTTACAAGGTTTTTACAGAAAAAATGCGCCTTAGTTTACAAGGTTCTTACAAGAAAAAATGTGCCTTAGTTTACAAGGTTCTTACAAAAAACATTTGTGCCTTAGTTTACAAGTTTCTTACAGGAAAAACTGTGCCTTCTTTTACAAGGTTCTAACAGAAAAAATTGTGCCTTTGTTTATAAGTTTTGTTGCAATGTTTTCATTGCAATGAAAATTGTGCATTCGTCTTCGGGTTCTTACAGTGGAAATTATGCATTAATTTTCAAGGTTCTTACAGTGGAAATTATGCATTAATTTTCAAGGTTCTTACAATGGAAATTGCACCCTTGTTTATTAGGTTCTTGCAGTATAAATTTTACTTAAATTTACAAGGTTCTTACAATGAAAATGTACTGTAATTTACAAGGTTCTTGCAAGGGAAATTGTACTTAGTTTACAAAGTTCTTGCAATTGTTAATTTTTTCACAAATATTCATAAACAAACAGTGCTCATGCAGTTATCGAGATGAATGTTGGGTTTTGGCATGGTTTCCAACTGGAATTAAGTGTTTTCTTTTAAAAGGCTGTTGCAGAGAATAACTGTATCTTTATTTATAGCAAGTTCTTTTACATCAGGAATATAAAAAAGAAGAATGAAGAGAAGGAGGGGGAGAAAAATGGAGATTGCATGTAAGGCAGATTTCAGAAATGAGAGAAAATATGAGAAGGAATGTAAGGAAGAAGAGGAGAAAAAGTATATGTCAGCAGTATATATGAAAGAAAATGAGGGGAAAAGGAAGAAGAAAGGAAGAAGAGGGCTGGAAGGGGAGAGGTGGAGGGAAGAGGGAAGAGGCGGAGGAAGAAAGAGAAGCGGCGGTTTAATTGCAGAAAAATTCTGATCCATTGGTCGTCGGATGCCTTTTGTCTGGATTATATACTGGCGCTATATCAATGTCGGTTTAATGTGGCTTGCCGGTTGCCTGGCCTGCTGCAGCCCTCTAGGCTTATCTGCAGCAGTCTAATGTTTGAGGGCGATCGGCTCTAATGAGTATGACATCTTATATGGCTTGCCAGGGGAGGAATTCGTAAGAATAGATGGTAGAGGAGAGTGGAGGAAGAGGATTAGGAGGAAGAGGAAAGGAGGAGGAGGACTACGTGGGGAGAAGAGTATAGGAACGACGAAGGAGGCATGGGAGGGGAAAAGGAAAAGAAAGAGGCAATGTGGAGGAAGAGAGAAATGGGGGAGGGGAGGAGGAACAGAAGAGGGGTGGAGAACATCTAGTATATAGAGGAGAGGAGCAAGATCTTTCCACTCATTTAGTCGAAGGATCTTGGGAGAGTATATATATATATATATAATGTAACATTGTAATGTTAGAGGAGGAGTCAAATTAGGAAGTAATAGATGAGGAAGAGAAGGATGGTTGAGAGGAAGAGCAGATGGGAGAAGGAAGTATCTGGTGAGCAGGAGAAAGAGTAGAAAGATGATTATGATGATGATGATAATGATGATGATGATGATGATGATGATGATGATGATGATGGATGATCAATGATGATGATGATGATGATGGTGATGACAAGGACGACGATGGTTATGATGATGATGATGATGATGATGATGATGATTATGATGATGATGATGATGATGATGGTGATGATAATGATGATGACGACAGCGTGAGCAGGGTGGTGATGATGATGATGGGCCTGAGGAGGAAAAATTAGAAGATAAAGAATAGGAGAAAGTGGAGAAGTATAGGAAGAGAAGTAGGAGGAGTTGCAGAAGGACGATGAGCAAGAGGAGGAGGATGAATAAAAAGACGCCTCGAAAGATAAAAGGATAGAAATGTCGGTTTTGTTATAATTCTTAATCAGGGTAAAACTAATGCTAACAGGCGGTGGAGTGTAGCCCTTCAGCTATACGCTGTTTATAAGCTCTATCGCTATACGCCGTAGTATACGGAGGCATTTTGTAGACCTTAATACCAGAGACACGACTGACTAGTAGCAGACAGGCTCATACCAGGCAGATACACAGGCAGATACACAGGCAGATACACAGGCAGATACACACGCAGATACACAGGCAGATACACAGGCAGATACACAGGCAGATACACAGGCAGATACACAGGCAGTTACACAGGCAGATACACAGGCAGACAGGCATCCATGCAGGCAAACTGACGAGACCCATAATTTGATATACTGACAGAAAAATAAGAACAAAGTTTGAATCAAGCCAATCAGGTAATCAGCCAGTCAATCAAACAATCAAGAATTGACCTAATCGCTGAATGACCGGCTTATGGTTGGTTGACTGATTGAATGAATGATGAAATGAATGAGTGAGTGAGTGAGTGAAGTAATGAATGAATTAACGAATATGGCTCAGCGAGTTTTGTTTGAATTTGACTGCATGAGTCCGGCTAGAATTCGGGTCTCGACATGCAGGGCGAAATGTTGCATATCATATTGGAAATCTAACGACAAAGGTAAATCCGAAATCAGAGTGGAGACATAGTGGCGGCTGTAGAATGAGCCCGGACAGTCGCAGACAGAGACAACGACGCCGATATAGACAGCCTCAGTGGGACAGTGGGATAGTAGTAGTAGACTGACACAGACAGATAGATAGATCCCATCAGTCGGTTAGGCATTTACAAACATTAGTGAGGGAGGGTACGTTCGTGGGGTGGTATGGTATGAGAAGAACACAGAGGGACAGATAAATACATGGACAGACAGACAGGCAGACGGACAGATAATTAGATGGATAGACAGACAGACAGACAGACGTACAGATAACTAGATGGACAAGCGGACAGTTAGATTATAAAATAGACCTAAAGACAGAGACATAGGTTTACATACACACACAGACAGGCAGACAGACAAGACAGACAGACAGACAGACAGACAGACAGAATGACTGTATCCGATGTAGAAGGGTGGCGCTAGAATGGTATACGCTAAGGATTCGATGGCGATAGCCTGAGGCCAGATCTCCGGTTCTGACCTCTGCTGACACGAAATGAACTCGGACGATCTGCAGAGGAGGAAGGATGGAACTATTCCTCCTCCCATTCCTCCTCCTCCTCCTCCTCCTCCTCCTCCTCCTCATCTTCCTTTCCATCCTCTTCCCCCTCCATCTCCCGCGCGAGGCTCGACCGGCTGCTATCTGTACGTCCGTCGGTCTGGGCTGGGCCGTGGGGGACGCGGGACTGGGGGACGCCTGTAATTAAATCTTTAGTTGCAGACAGACATTACCCTCACCGATAATCAGTGGAATTGATAAAGATAGACCAGCGAACACTGCAGGCTAGAGAACCGACAAGGTAGAGCTGTCGGTCGGTCGGTCGGTCGGTCTCTCTGCTTCGGTGTCTCTATATATCGCACTGTATTTCTGCTTTATTATTATTCTTTCTTTCCTTTGTCTCTTTGTGCTTCTGTCTGTGCATGCCTGTGCTTATGTCTTTCATTTTGTCTGTCTGTTTATTTCTTGCTCTCTCTCGCTCGCATCCTATATCGCTGCCGATTCACACTCTGTCCTTTTTCTGCTATTTTGTCTCACTCGCTTGCTGTCCTTGTCTGTGTTCGTCTCCATCTGTGTCTTGTCCTCTGTGCATCTATTGCCTTCCATCTCTACTTCTCTGTCTCTGTATCTTCATTTGTTTGTGCTTGTCTGTCTTTCTTCAAGTTTGACTGTCTCTGCGTCTGTCTCGCGAGTAGTAGTAGCTCGGGCTGGTCCTCTCTGTCTCTTGCTGTGAATGAACACCTCTCTGCCAGCGGTAAATGGACGCAAATCCAGGAGAAGAACAAGAACATGTATAGGCAAAGACGATCTGCGTGACTATAATAGTTCTGGCCCACTATTTATTTCTATATTTATTTCTTCACATTCCAAGACATCTTCTGCACCCCTTCTATCTTTTCTCTCTCACTTACCTTCCTTCTCCACATACTCCTGCACTTCCTCTTGTGAGAATCCTACTTGTGATGGACACTTCTCTAAAACTCACATTCTCAACTTCATGTTCTTGAAGATTCTCATCTCCATCACCATTCGCTACATTCTTTACATTTTCTCACCCGGCAAACTCACTTGCATGTCCTTCTTAAAAGCACCTCTTTGTACATGTATCATATTCCTCTCACACCTTTTCATATGCATTAAAATGTCCAAGACTAAGACTAAGACTCCTATACCAAAATATCCCAATGTATGAACAGCAAAATTTATTTCCATTATTCAACTTTTCATTACCAGAGTAATTCACCTGTTGAGACGTCTCTCCAACGGATCTCACTTGACCTGTGCCTTTTACTGTTTTCCATCTCAGAATTGTCATAGAATTGCTGTATTTGGTACAAAAGTTACGTGTGCCGACCACGTTACTTAGTTATCACTCTTATACTTGGGCGCATATACATGGTGGGCCATAAAAAAGTAACCCCCTACGGATTTTTTCCAATATCTTCGCCAGAAGTAAGAATTTCGAAATGAAATTTTACAGTCTTATAGACAATTCACATTTACACATGATGGCCAGATTTCAACAAAATATTTCAAACAGACCAAATGTTGTATCACTTTTAGTGAGGCCACCCACCGTTTTTTGACGATTCAAAAACGCGATGCAACAAAAAGTTGCAAAAACCAATTTAATTAATCTGGCCAATATCTTGGTCAGAAGCAAGAATATCGAAATGAAATTTTACAGGCTTAAAGGCAATTCATATCTACACATGACTGCCAGATTTCATCAAAATATTTCAAACACAACAAAAGTTATATCACTTTTAAAGAGGTCACCCACCGTTTTTGACGATAAAATGACGTAACGCAACAAAAAGTAGCAAAAACACGATTTCATTAAGTCTCATCTCAAATAATTGTTATCAAATAGCCTTGATATTGCCAGATGATCATTATTAATACTATTTAAAAAAAGAAACAGGGTACCAGCGTAGCTGCACGTCACTGAGAAGTCACTTAACAAGATGACATCAAATTGGTAAATAAGGAATCTGTCAGATTAATCAACAGGTCCATCAAGAACTTTGCAAAAGAGACTCAAAAAAGTGTTGGCACTGGTGGTGGGCACATTGAACACAAGTTGCGAAGCACTACCAAGTTCATATGACAATAGTTATTTGAGATGAGACTTAATAAAATCTTGTTATTGTCACTTTTTGTTGCGTTTCGTTTTTGAATCGTCAAAAACGGTGGGTGGCCTCACTAAACATGGTATAACGTTTGTTGTGTTTGAAATATTTTGATGAAATCTGGTCATCATGTGTAGGTATGAATGGTCTTTAAACGTGTAAAGATTCATTTTGAAATTCTTAATTCTGGCCATGATATTAGCAAAAAAACTAATTTTTGTTGCGTTTTTGAATCGTCAAAAAACGAGGGGTGACCTCACTAAAAGTAATATAACTTTTGTTCTGTTTGAAATATTTTGATGAAATCTGGCTATGATGTGTAAATATGAATTGTCTTTAAGCCTGTAAAATTTCATTTCGAAATTCTTCTGGTCAAGATATGGGCAAAACACCATAGGGGGTTACTTTTTTATGGCCCACCCTGTATGTTCGTGACCCGACCGACTTGTGATCCCTGTATACTTGTTAAAAACCTTCCTGCACAATAGCGACCTCAGTTATTCAATATTACCGCTTCAGTTCTTTTTCCCATTAGTATAGCACCAAGACAATTTGGAAATTCCCAGATTGCATTTCTTCCTCGTCGGTCCTCATCCTTCCTCTTTCCTCGTTTAGCTTATCTTCTCCCCCGTCTCCGCTTCCTTCTCTTCGTTTCCCTTTTCTACCTCCTCCAAGACTCTTATACCTCCACGAGTTCATCGCTCACTATGTTTGTATGTACACTTGTTTTAGCGCCCCTTCAAGCTCTCTCCACTCAGAGGCGCTCCCGAATGCAGAGCGGACACTGAGTTTCACGCCGAAGCGCTCAGCAATTGGAAGTGAAGGACTTGCCCAAGGTCCTTACGCGGCGAGGTGGATTCGAGCCTCGAACCTTCCGGCTCCAAGGCAGCGACGCCACCACTACACCACCGCGCCCCACAAAATGTATATATATATACCGCTATATATTATACGCTTGCCGTGAGTACGCGTGTGAGAGTTCGCGCGCGCGCAGTTGCTGCTCATGCAGCAGTCTACTGCAGCGGTGGGTTCCGCCTCCTCCGCCGCCGCTGCATCTTGCGGCAAGGAATGTGTGTTGGTATAATCGAGTTGTGAGGAGGCAGCAGCATTATCACATGCACAGTACTCGATTGCTGCAATGCATGCTGGATTTATTCCGACCCAACTCCTCCTCATCGCTAGGCGCCGACGCCGCCTATGCTTGAAGAAAGTACGACGGAATATTATCTGGTAAGACGGTCTCGGTTTGAGGGTGTGTGTTCGTGTGTGGGTGTGGTCGTGTGTGGGTGGTATGCCGTCGGATATACGTAATAGAATGTAACAGAGCATTTGAATAAATATATGGTGTGGCCTTTTCAATGTTTGTGTACTAATGATGATTTATGATGATGATTATTATTATTATTATTATGGTGATGGTGATGATCATTTATTATTATGACGATGATGATGATGATGATGATGGGGATGGCGATGATGATGATGACGATGATTATGATTATGACGATGATTATGATTATGACGACGACGATGATTTGTATATCCCATATTGACTGTTTAACGATAATTATCTTTTGGGAGTTGTTTGTTTCACAACTTGACTGATGAGTATAAAAAACCGTGCATGCAATTTTGTAAATACAATTAAATAATTCGGTATTCGTCGCAGTATCTAGCTACTGAATATGTGCGCGCGCAGACGACAAACATAACTATTATTTCTGCCACCTTCAATCTTATCAAGAAACTTTATCGTCATTTTTGCGTTCAAAGTCATCACTGCTGGTGATTAACGATGATCACTACTAAGCAAACCACCTATTAAAAAATAGTCAGTTGGACATACTCAATTTTACTCATCCTGAAGATGATGATGATGATGATGATGATGATGATGATGATGATGATGATGATGACGATGATGATGACAATTGCGACGACGATGATGATGACGAGGGTGATGTTGATGATGATGATGATAATGATGATGACGACGATGATGATGACGACGATGACGATGATGATGATGACGGCGACGACGATGATGAGGATGATGATGAGTTCTCAGGTCCATTGGCTTCTTTTAAGACACGCAGTAAGGGTTGCGTGAGGTGGTTTCCCATTGCCTTCCTCACTGACAATTATATCTGTGAGCTGCTTGTCCAGGGTTACTACGCAGTGGCTTGATTGAGGTAGATTCATATTATATCTGCGACCCTCCATTAACAAGGCACGGACCATACCTCTTTTATACCATCACATCCGACTTTAGACTTGTACATATACCATGTATGAAAAGGATAATCAGTTCGACATCATCATCTTCTATAATAATAATGATGAAGATAATTGTAGCGGTAATAGTAACTGTAATCCATGGAAGTAATTATGATAACAATGGTGCTGCTGCTGATGATGATGCCTCCTAACTCGATTATAGGCTACCATTGTCGTCATCATCATCGTCGTCGTCGTCGTCATCATCATCATCATAATTGCATGGAAACTATTGAGGACAACACTCCTTTTTTTCTATTAGAAAAATGCCTTCGTAATTTGTACAAATGCATAATCCTACTTGAGTTTATGAAATTCCAGGTTGTCTTTAAAAAATAATAATGAAAAATTGTAATTATTATGATGACAAGCTGACAATAGCGACTTTAGTAATAAAATTATAACAGATGTATGTGTCGTGTGTGATATATCTATTTTTTATTTATGTATTGTTTGTATGTGCACTTGTTATAGCGCCCCTTCAAGCTCTTTCTACTCAGAGGCGCTCCCGAATGCAGAGCGGACACTGCATCGGAGTTTCACGCCGAAGCGCTGAGCAATTGTGAGTGAAGGACTTGCCCAAGGTCCTTACGCAGGGAGGTGGATTCGAACCTCGAACCTTCCGACTTCAAGGCAACGACGCCACCACTACACCACCGCGCCCCACATGTATGTGTGTGTGCGTGTATGCGTGCACGACATTTAAACAGATACTAATGTATACTGCATGTATGTGTGTATGCATATATGACTATCTATGTGTGTGAGTGTGTGTGTGTGTGTGTGAGTGTGTGTGTGTGTGTGTGTGCATGATCGTGTATCAGTGGACGCTGGGTATAGGTATAATGTAGATCGGAGGTTCTCTTTTGGTGGTATATCGAGTGTTGTGTCCTCATTAGTTTCGTGCAATCCTCACATTATAATGGTGAGCAGCCGGGAGAGGAGTGGGTGGGGGTCATATTAATGGATGACACTATATATAATATGAAAGTGTAATTAGCCCCGTTAACTACTCACTGCCGGCTAACAAGGCATGTTCCCATAATTAGGAGAATCATTGCTTATGACGTCCTCCTCCCCTCATCGCTGCTGCTGCTCGCAAGCCACGCTCTCAAGTGACTCCACCAGCATCGAACTTCGCCCGCAATGCCTCGACCTTCTCCTCCTCGTCCTCCTATTCCTCTTCCTCCTCCTCTTCGTACTCTGCTCTTCCTCCTTCTCCTCGTCCTCTCCTCTTCCTCCTCCCCTCCTTCTCCTCATCTTTCTCCCCATCTTCCTCCTCCTCTTCGTCGTCGTCGTCCTCCTCCTTTTCTTCCTCCTCAACTTCCTCCTCCTAATCCTCCTCATCTTCCTCCTCATATTTCTCCTTCTCATCCTCCTCCTCTTCCTTTTTCTCCTCATCTTCCTCCACCTCCTCCTGATCCTCCTC
>OX243818.1:17154845-17187345 GCA_945859605.1 Lumbricus rubellus
CATAATATACAGGACATGACAGCCGGTTTAAACGATTGCAGAAATAGAAATATAATCAGGACAGAAACTTATTAATAGAGGATAGATAACACAACTTAACTAACACTTAACTAACACTTAACTAACACTTAACTAACACTTAACTAACACACCCAATTCAACACAATAATTCAAGCAGTTCGATTGATAATATAACAACGTAGGCGTTTCTTGAAGATATGAAGACCATGTAATTGACTTATAGCTGAGGGGATACTGTTCCAAATATTAGCACCAGTATATCTGATCGAAAATAAACGAGTGTTAGTATGAGCAAATGGTTGTCTATACAAATTTGCACTTCTTGTGGAATAGGAATGAAAATCAGAGGCACGGAAGAACATTTGTCTATACGCTACTGGTAACAAGTTGTGCTCATATCGAAACATAAATTCACCTATCTGAACCGTCCTAATTTGTTCAATCTTTAGTAATTTAAATTCCAGAAATAGCTGATGAGTATGAGAATTGTATGGAACATTAGCCACATAACGAATAACACGTTTCTGTAGAATTGTTAGCCTTTGTAAATTGGATTTATAAGTTGAAGCCCATATTATATTGCAGTAGGTAAGATATGGGTAGATGAGTGTATAATAAAGGGTTAGCCTAACATGGGGAGGTAACAAGGAGGAAGCTCGTTTTATAATACCGATATTCTTGGCAATTTTAGAAGAGATAGCTTTAATATGATCTTTCCAAGACAAATGCTGGTCTAACACAACACCTAAGAATTTAGTTGATATTTCTTGTTTAATGGAATGGCCATCAATGTACAAATTATTTTCGTTGGTGAAAGAAATTTTTCTATGGGACCTAAATAGAATGTAATTAGTTTTATCAAGGTTTAATGATAGTTTGTTGGCACGAAACCAATTAGCAATTTGAGAAAGTTGGCCATTCACTATTTGATAAAGGCTGGTAAGGGAGCTGTGGGAATAAAAGATATTAGTGTCATCTGCAAAGAGGATGAAGTACATAAGTGGGGATGCGTTAGGAAGGTCATTAATGAAAAGAAGAAATAATAAAGGTCCAAGGTTCGATCCTTGTGGAACGCCAAACAGAACAGAACGCATCATTGAATAGGCACCATTGCAGTAAACAACTTGTGAGCGATTTTCAAGGTAACTAGCAAACCATTTATGTTGGACTCCTCTTATACCATAATTATTCAGTTTTTTAAGTAAACGCTATATATATATATATATATATAGCGTTGTCGTCCACTTTGTCTCTTCCTTTGCTTCTCTTTCCTAATTCCAATATCTCACGGAAATTTCCACGCGTCCGATTTCCTGGTCCATATATATAGTGCTTGGTTAGGTGCTCTTACACTATTTACACTATCGTGTATGCAGGCATACATAATACAGTCATCTAAATATGAATGTGTGTGTTATGCACGATCTTATGTGCTTGTGTGTGTTTGCGTGTGTGTGTGTGTGTGTGTGTGTGCGTGTGTGTGTGCATTTGTATGTGTGCAATTTGTAGTGTAGAAAATATCTATATAACTATATCATCGTTCAAGCATGCACCTTCCAATTTAAGCTTGCATGGCTGTCTGCACCTTACCTAAAAAGATGCGCGTTTTAAGGTGTACACACAGAAGATGTGAGTTGAGTTAAATCAATTGAAAGAGTATACGTGTAGTATATTTTCAAGGAAAGATAATTATTCCAAGAGGAAGATGCGATGCGATGTATGAGAGAGCTCCCGTGGAGTTTTTCGCATTGATGTGCAGAAGCAAAGAACCTGTTAATCTTCGCGGGCAGCAGAGCGTATAGTGATTGGTGACCATGCTTGAGCTGACTCATAACTACAAAGTTCTTTCGTAGGCCTATTCTTGCCACCATATTGCAAGCCATGGTCGATTGTCCATGTATAAGGATGCATCTTAACACGAACCCGTTCCTGTTACGGTTCAAAGCATATTCTGGTAAACGTGCACGGCGACTGTGAAGCAGACTAACTTGGGTTTAATGAATTAATGACATAATAATAATAATAATAATAATAATAATAATAATAATAATAATAATAATAATAATAGGGCCGTTCCAGACTGTGATTTTATATTAGGCGGTAGATAAGTCCCTGAGGGATCCTGTATACCTCGGGGCAAAAAAAAAAAAAATTAATAACTGGATTCTTTTTGCAGATTAGACGTTATTTTAAAGAAATTTTCCCACTGGAAAAAATTGTCTTCGCCGCGGAGTCTATGTATGCATGTATGTGCGTTTGTATCCGATTGTTTATCTAGCGCCTTTTTGTGATCGTCTAAGCTCACGATTTCACTGCATGCACACATTGACCGTGTAGTGTCACGGTTTGTTTGGTGCGAATGGGCACCGTGCTTCATCGTGCCATCCTTGCTGGGCCAAGTCACTTCCTCTATTATACAAGCCATGGTATATATCTGAGACGAGGTCATGCCCTGTCCTCCTGCATAGCGGGCGCCTGTAGCAGAGATAGACAGGCGGACTACTGCAATGACGGACCAGATCCATCGTTAATTATCGCGACGCCGCCATTACATGCAAACGCTGGTCACCATGGGTCGACATATAATATTATTATGAAAGATGAGATGTCACTGACTGATCATCATCATCATCATCATCATCATCATCATCATCATCATCATCATCATCATCATCATCATCATCATCATCATCAGCGTCATCATCCATCGCTATGCAGACTCTATATGAGATGATTCCACATCATCATCGTCGTCGTCATCGTTATCATCATCATCATCATCATCATCATCATAATCATCATCATCAACGTCATCATTATCATTATCATCGTTATCATCATCATCATCGTCGTCATCACCATCATCATCCATCGCTATGCAGACTCTATATGAGATGATTCCACATCATTATCGTCGTCGTCTTCATCATCATCGCTGTCGTCATCATCATCGTCGTCGTCATCATCATCATCATAATAATCATCATCATCAGAAAAAGAAAAAGAGGAGGAGTAGGATCTTAGTGCACTACGCTATACGCATCCAACTTCAATCTGAAAGTTTAGGAAGGTGTGGAAGAAATGTGAGATTGCTTTACGCTGGTACCAGTCTGCCATTTAGGCCTATTATAGGCCTATGGTGTGCAACATTAGCGTGATTAGGGTCGTATTATAAAGAGGCACCCTAATTTTCAGTATGGTAGCTATAGAAACGCATTGGGTAAAGTATTTCCTAAACTGGCGCTACACAAGTGGTCGATTACCTTACGCCGATCCAAATAAGCGATGCGTCGGCATGCATCTGGAACGTGTTTAGGGTGGAGCAACCTGCTGCACTGATCTTCGGGTTACAACGGAAAGCGAACGGCAGGAACGTCACTCGACTTCCATCACTCGGTCGATGCTGTATGCACGTGTATGTATATGTGTATTATATCGAGGGCGTAAGTGCTGTAAGCGCCAACGTTGCCATGTCGCCCCTGCCGCCTTGATCGGTCAGCCGATCGGTCGGTCACTTAGCCGGACGAGGGATGAACAGACCGAGCGACTGACCACACTGGCCCTGCTGCTGCTGGCCATGCAGCGACGCTTTGCAGGACGATGGCGGTGGCGTATAATTGCTCTCGTTTGGCGCTAGGTGGCGTTAGCGCACTGCAGTGGCGACGACGACGACGGAGGAGTAGTGTGAGTAGTGGGAGCGCCGCCGTCGAAGGAAGGATAGGTGGAGCCACTATCGTTTGTTGCACGGACTCTTTCGGAAGAAGAAGAAGGAAGTATAGTTGGCAATGTTCGTTCATGAGAATATGACTTTGGGAATGATGTCAGGAGGAGTGACGATGCTTGTCGGAGGAGGAAGAGGGATGTCAAGCTTCAAGCGATCGTCGTTGGAGTAGTAGGTAGTGTGGTGTAGGACATACTTGGACGGAGGGAGGAGGCTTTGTTACATTCCATGCAGAGGACCTGTGATTATGGACTTAGCGGGTTGTTCACGAAACGTCCGTCGATGTTGTGCAGTTTCTTCAGCTTGATTGATTGCACCCAGGTGTGAGGCTGTGCATTTCTTACAATTTTGTCGTCATCATTATCCTCGTCGTCATCATTGTCGTTGTCGTCATCGTCATAGTCGTCGTTGTCGTCATCATCATCGTAGTCATCATCATCATAGTCGTTGTCGTCATCATCATCATCATCATCATCATCACGACGACGACCATCATGATCGGTTCCTTGCGTCAGTTGTTCTGCGACGATGGACGTGAAGATGAGTCTTTAATTGTCTTTCTGTTTCTAAGTATAATTAATTAATACGAGTCTTGTTGCCCCTTCGCAACTTAGTATGTTTGTTATTATGTGTGTGTTATTTTGTGTGAGTGTATGTTTGTGTGTGTTATTGTGTGTGAGTGTTTGTATGTTTGTGTGTGTTATTGTGTGTGAGTGTTTGTATGTTTGTGTGGGTGTGCGAGTGTGTTGGTTAATTATTTTGCGTGTCTTGTTTGGGATTCGCTCATCGGACATTTGTTCCGCTTCACCAAACCATCAAAGCATTTCTTTAGGACTTTGCATGGCGAGTTATTCTTTCATCTATATGAGCCGCTTTCTCACTTCTTCCTGTCGAAATATCTGTGATACTGAAGTTGCTGCAGTTCGCCCCGTTGCAACCTAGTCATTTCTTCTGTAGGCTTTCTTCTCCTGCCAGAGATAAGTAGATACATGTAACTGGAGAGCCATGTAGCGAAACAAAGATTCGGAAACAGGATGACATACAGACATACACAGACAGCAAGATTCAGAGCCGGAGAGGTAGAAAGAGAGACAGACAGACGAACGGAGGGAGGGACACACAGAGACGGTAAAATTAGAAGCTTTTACTAGCGATACAGATATATATATATATATATATATATATTTACAGAGTGGGAATGGGGAGGAAGAAGAGAGGCAGAGAGAGATACAGAGAGAGCAAATCAAAAGCTCTTAATTGGTGGAAATAACTGAACGCCTCGGTTGGTAATTACCGTAATTATCATAATAAACGGCTTCGCTCTGTATCCGTCGAATGTCGCCTTGCGTCGAAGGTGCGTGATGGGGTTGACGGGGGTGAGGAGTGTGGGGGGGGGGGAATCAAATGACCGTGGCTGTCGACCAGTGATTTGTAGGCCCCGATGCACGCCACCCGATAATATATTAAACGATGAAAAGTAGCTCAGAGGTAGGTTTTTGGACCAACAATATTATTTTGAGACAGAGGTAGGCCTATAGTACTTTGGACCAACAATATCGAGAGCAGGTCAGTTCTAAAATCGGTCAGGTCGCCTGTACCGAACTTCTATATCTTCTTTGCATAAAAGAATTATTGAACACACACCAGAAATCGGGCGAGAAGTGGTATTCGAGAGAGGAGGGTGTGGCGTTAATTTATTTACATTTTGCATAAACAATTATTGATGTTATTCAATTCGAATGGAGACTGCATGCATGAGGAGTTTGGCGAAAACTATACAGTGAAAACCAACGACCTCATAATATTATGGTGAAAACTATCTCTGTTGTTCTTGCAGATGTTAAGGTACGATTTCATATAATCGGCTATTGCCTCGTTTCTCCGTTGTCTTTTCTCTTCTGCTTCTGGTAAAGATCAGCTGTATATAGTAAGGTAAAGGAGGGTTAAGTCATCGGCAGATTCATGTGTATACAAGTGTGACAACAAAAGAAGCAAGGCTGCGCTTAAGTAAGTAAGTAAGTACCGGTAAGTAAGTAAGTAGGTAGGTAAGTAAGTACATTCTGTCATATAACCAGCTGCATGCAAAACAGCACTCTGATGAACAAGTATCACATGTAGAATTCACATGCACATGGCACCAAAACTAACAAAACTCAACAGCCTAATAAGTACACGAACAACATTCTAGCTATAAAAGTTTCGTCTGCAGATAATTTTTTCAGTACGTTTTGGTCATCAACAGACTTCGGCAGTGCATTTTATTTCATCTTCTTACATGAGCTTTTCTTTCAATATGTCGTGATTTTATTGTATCCGTTTAATGAATTTTTTAGTTCCCAGCTTTTCAGTGCTGTGTTTAATTTTCCTGGATATTAATTTATTACATACTGCTCACTATGTCACCAACATGCATAATATACTCAAAACAATCTTCAGACGAAAATATATCCCGTTGAGTGTAGCCAACTTCCTTTCTCTGAAATAAATTCAATGGATCCAAATTCATAACAAAGACAGTATTTCATCTCGAAACAACTGATATTCGTTCATTCATTTCGACATATTTATATAGCGCTCCTTCAAGAAACCTACTCAAAGGCAAGTTCCAATATAAGCAGCATTTTTTACTGTTTCCATGCGTTTCTCATTATAGACTTTATTATGGCCAAAGTGTCAGTGGCTTATTTAATCAGACAATTAATGATGGAACCAGATATTTGACGAGGGCCGATGACAACAGAGGCCGTTGCCCTCGAAAAAATTTGTTTGGCATATTGCTGCACTTTTAATTAATGTACATGAGTGTTCAGGATGCTCAATTAGTATCTGCATTTTCCGGACATTATTATAGCGGAGGAAAAGAGTCCATATACTATAGCACTCGTCAGGATCGCCTTGCTCCATGGAAGAAGGAAGGAAGACTGGATGACGGTTTCGTGATTTGGATGTAATTGGAATCCTCCTGCAGATGTATAGATGCAGTCGGGTCTTTCTTCGCTTCCATCACTTCCTCCATTCCTCTTCAGATTCTCATATCTCATATTCCTCCCATGCGTCTTCCGAGGCATTTCCTCCCATCTCTATTTCCCCATTGTGACGCAGAGATCCGTGGTTAGCCGCCCTCCGTTACCTCTCTTCCCGTCTTGCTTCCCATTTCTTTTGCTTCCCAATTCTTTTGCTTCCCATTTTGTTTCAGATTTTCGTTTTTTATTCATCCAATCTTCAGCCTTCATATCTGTTCTTCCTCATCAATATCTAATGTGTCTTCCTATTTTATTTATTTTCCCATTTCCTACCCATTTCCTTCCTACGCTTTCCTTCTTCTCATTTTCATTGCTCCTATCTTACTTATTCTCATTTCCTTTGTCCATTTTCTTTCCATGTCCTCTGTTCCCAATTTCTCAGCCCCCGCTTTCTTTCCACCTTCCTCCCAACCATGTCGTGTCTGTATGTCTGTTTGTCCTCTTCCTCCCTCTGCTAGTCCTCCCTCTACTCCTACTATCCTTCTCTTCCTCTCTCTGCTCCTCCTCCTCCCTCTCCTCTTCTCCCTCTGCTCCTCCTCCTCCCTCTCCTCTTCTCCCTCTGCTCCTCCTTCTCTTTCTTCCTCCTTCTTTTACTCCTCCTCTTTTATCTTCCTTTCTATTTACATCCACGTATAATTTTCGCTTCCCATTTTCCTCCTCCCAATTTCTTCCCGATTCCTCTATTCTTCCCATTTTCCGTCGTGTCTGTATTCATCTTTCTTCTGATCTCGCCTTTGTCTCCTTCTCGTTGCCCAGCGCGCGAGAAAAACCGTACACCGATTAAGTTCATTACTGACCGAACGACCGACTGACCGACCACTGCATGCAGCGCCGCTTGACCACTGGTCAGTGGTCACTGTTCAGTGTGTACGGCCATTATAAGCGCTCAACTGGACGAAGAGGTTGACCACCACCCACGTCCGTGTCTGTCTCTGTCTGTCTGTGTCCCTCTGTCTCTCTGTATGTATGTCTCTCTCTCTCCTCTCTCTGTCTGTCTCTCTCTCTGTTTGTCTCTGTGTCTGTCTCTATCTGTCTGTCTGTCTCTCTCTGTCTCTCTGCATGTATGTCTCTCTCCCCTCTCTCTCTGTCTCTGTGTGTGTGTCTCTGTGTCTGTCTGTCTGTCTGTCTCTCTCACTCTGCCTTTATGCTTGTTCCCTCTGCCTGTGTGTATGCTTGCATTCCTGCAGGTGTATTCGGTCGTCTGCTTGTCTGCTTGCCTAGTTACCTGCAGGCCTGGATACACACTGCTGTCCGGCTCTCTGTCAGCCTGTTTGTCTCTGTCTTTGTCTCTTCCTGTATTTGCGCTTATCAATCAGTTCTGTCTGTCTGCATTCCAGTCTATCATAGTGTTCCTGTCTGTCTATGTATCTGTCTGTCTGTTTGTCTGTTTGCCTGCCTGTCTGTCTGTCTTTGTTTCCACCGTCCGTGTGTCTCTGTTCTTCTGCAGTGTCTCTGCATGTCTATCTGCCTCTTTGCTGTCTTCGTTTAAAGTTCAAACAGTCCTAGTATGCAGATCATTCATGCCGTGTCTGTATGTCTGCTTGTCTACTTGTCTGTTTGTCTGTCTGTCTGTCAACCTGTCTGTCTGTCTCTGCCTGACTGACTATCTGTCTGTCTGTCTGCTTGTCTGTCAGCCTGTCTTTCTGTCTGCCTGCCTGTCTGCCTGTCTGTCCGTCTGTCTGTTCGTCTGTCTGTTCGTCTGTCTGTCCGTACGTCTGTCTATTTGTCTGTCTGTTCGTCTGTCTTTCTGTGTCTGTCTGCGTCTGTTTGTCTGTCTGTCTATGTCAGCCTAGCCTGTCTGTCTGTCTGTGTCTGTCTGTTTGACACCGTCTTAGTCTTCGTCTTAGTCGTCGTCGTCTTCTTCTCAATAATCTGTGAGCTTCATGTAAATTCGATTCATATCGTATTAGTTCGGTGAGCTGCGGCTGCCACGGTGACTCTCCTACTCCGTCGGTCGCCGAGGCTTAATTGCGCCACCGCCTGTACTGCTCTTCCGACCGACGGCCCTCCTCGTCCTCCTCCTCGTCCTCCTCCTCGTCCTCCTCCACCACGACGACGACGACGATGACGAGCCCCGCGGTCGCAACTGCTAATCAGGGCCCAGTTGTAGTTCGTCACCCCTCCTCTGCCCTCTCCTCCTCCTCCTTCTTCATCTTATACTCTTTCATTTTATTCCGCCTTGTTCTTGCTCCTACTCCTCTCTCCCTCTCCTTCTCCTCCCTCTCCTTCTCCTCTCTCTCCTCCTCTCTCTCCCTCTTCTTCTCCTCCCTCTGCTATAGTCCTCCCTCTCCTACTATCCTTCTCTTCCTCTCTCTGCTCCTCTTCCTCCCTTTGCTTCTCCCTTTGCTCCTCCCTCTGCTTCTCCTCCTCCCTCTCCTCTTTCTTTCTTTGCTCCTCCTCCTTCTCCTTCTTCCTCCTCCTCCTTCTTTTACTCCTCCTCCTCCTTCTCCCTTTTATTCCGCCTTGCTCCTCATCTCTCTTTATATTCCGCCTTGTTCCTCCTCTTTCTTGTATTCCTTATTATTTCTCCGTATTCTTCCGCCTCTTCTTACTTTCCACCGGGTGCCCCTTTCTCTCTCTCTCCAGTCCATTATGCTTCTTCTCTTTCATCTTCTTCTTTCCTATTCATAATCCGCTTTCTTCTCTAATTCGTCATCCTCTTTCACCTTCCATTCCTTTTTATTCATCTACACTCTTTTAGTATTCAGATTCTCCTTCCCCTCTTGCTTATCCTATCCTTCTAATTACCATCCTCTTCTTCTGGTTCTTGTTCATCCTCCTCTTATCACTCCTTATTCATCCTCCAATTGTTCGTCCTTGTTTTTCCTCTCCTATTCTATTCTATTCTATTTTTGGATTTATAAAGCGCCTCTCACAGTACAACCTAATCAGAGGCGCTGTCTGTCTCCTGTCTGTGCAATATGCATATAATTTTTATATGGAAACTTAGCTCATCCTATACTTCTCCTCCTCCTCCCCTCTTCATGTCGTTTCTCATATTCATCCCTAGTGACCCCCACCCACGCCGTTCCTTCTCTTATTGCTAACTCTTTTTCTCGTTTCCTTTTTCAATATTCCTGTATGCGTTATATATCCACCTTCGATTCCTAATAAGACTTTATGCCCCCACCACGTATTGCTCGACTTCTTGTTTCTTTTCTTTTTCATCCTTCAACTCGTTTTCCTTCTCTTTCGACAAGAAGTCTCTGTGGTGTAGGCCTACATGTATGTACACAGACTAAAAGACAGGGTAAACGAGAGAGACAGACAGACAGACAGACAGACAGACAGAGACAGACAGAGAGAAGACAGACAGAGAGACAGAGAGAAACAGACAGACAGACAGAGACAGAAAGACAGACAGAGACAGACAGAGACAGACAGAGACAGAGAGAGAGTTTTAATGCGATCACACAGACAGACGGAAAGAGTGGCAGAGACACTTACGAAAAGACATCTTGACAGACATGGAGACAGTCGGATAAAGTGACAGATAAGCCATAAGAAAGGATGACAAACAGGCGGACACACTCAGACACTGAAAGACGGACAGACAGACACATTAACAGACAGGAGCACACTAATAGGCATGATGAGAGAGAGACAGACATACAGACAGACACATTAATAGGCGTGATGAAAGAGAGACAGACATGCAGACAGACACATTGACAGACAGGAACACACTGGCAGGCATGATGAGAGGGAGACAGTCAGACAGACAAAGAGACAGAGACGGGCAGACAGACATTGGAGCCGGGCAGGGCGCGCCCGTGTCGGGTTCTAATGATGATAAATATTATCGGAGAGCTGAAATAAATGCGGTCGAGCAATGGTCGTTCGTCGAAGGCGGGAGGAGGAGGAGGAGGAGAAGGAGGAGAAGGAGGAGGAGCAGCAGGAGGAGGAGAAGGAGGAGGAGGAGTAGGAGGAGGAGGAGGAGTAGGAGGAGAAGGAGGAGGAAAGAGGAGGAGAAGGAACAGGAGGAGAAGGAGGAGGAAAGAGGAGGAGAAGGAGGAGGAGGAGAAGGAGGAGGAGAGGAGGAGGGAAGGAGGGGTGAATTCTTATGGAGATTCCGAGAATTGTGAGGTGGATCTGAGAAGGAACGACGGTATAACAGAAAAGATTCACTGTACTCTCGAGGAGGAGGAGGTGGTGAAGAAGGAGGTGGAAGAATAAAAGGAAGAGAAGACACAGGAGGAATAAGAGCTGGGAATGGGAATAACGGGGAATTAGAAAAGTAATAAAAGGAAAAAATAGGAGGAGGGATAAAAGGGCATATAGGCAAAGTTATTAAAGTGTATACATTTTAGTTGGAGCAAAATTTTGTGGAATGACAATTTGGATTGGTTGGTGGGATAGGAGGGGCAGGAGAAGAAAGATGACTAGGAGGAGGAGGAGGAGTAGGAGAAGAAAGATGACTAGGAGGAGGAGGAGGAGGAGGAGGAGGAGAAGAAAGATGACTAGGAGGAGGAGTAGGAGAAGAAAGATGACTAGGAGGAGGAGGAGGAGGAGGAGGAGGAGAAGAAAGATGACTAGGAGGAGGAGTAGGAGAAGAAAGATGACTAGGAGGAGGAGCCTCCGAGGAGGAGTATAGAGAAGAAAGATGACTAGGAGGAGGAGGAGGAGGAGGAGGAGGAGGAGGAGGAGGAGGAGTATGACCATCCTGAGGATATTAAGAGATGGAAAGACGGTGCAATGAATTATGCAGCAGAAGGATAGAGTGGTTATTACTTATTAGGAAGGAAAGCAATCGGGAAGAGGTTTGAAGGGAGATACTAAGAGAAATAAACTGTGAAAAGTAAGAAAATCGAATATGAAGTGAAATTTTGTAAAAGTCTTACAATTGAGTGAGAGTCTGAAAGCAGACATTTTGGGTTGTGATGTCCGTAGGTATGCAATACAATACAACATCCACTGAACTCACTTCAGCAATGCATCGTCGATGCTTTTCAGTGACTGTGCCAACTACCTGGTCGGCCCCTCTCTCCCCTCTCTGCCATGGACCTGCTTTCTATTCCCTTTTGGCCTGCAGAGACCTTTCATCACCGCTTGAAGGCGGTTCTCTTGCAGCGGCACTGGACTACAACTAGTCTACAAGTGTCTGTCGACAGACATCTTGAAGGGAAGATTTATAAAATTATACTCTGAATGGATGAATGACTGAAAACGAAAGAAACGTATGAATTAAAATGAATTAATATTTGAGTGGGTGGGTGGGTGAGTGGGTGGGTGGGTGAATGGATGATATACGTGTCTTTGAAATTGTATCAGTGGGTATACATACTGAATGCACTTATAAGTAAAATTGCATATGTGATGAATTTTAGTTCTATGCCTACGTGTACAGGAGTTGTGTACAGCTGATGAATTTATGGACCGGGAAGAAGGTGGGATTGGATCACTGCAGCATATTTTGATGTTTCAGTTTTATATTCTATCAGATCAGATCATTCTAGGTTATAGCAATTCAGATTTGAAAAACTAAGATTATATTGGATAAGAATCGATTTAGATTTTAGAGCATCTTCAATAACTGTTCAACATTGTGTTTGAGGGCATTATTTTGGACAAGAAGAGTATAGCAACACAGAAGGTATACAGGGATAAGGAATTAAGGATATGAAGGAATAGGAGGAGGAGGAGGAGGAGGAGGAGAAGGAGGAGGAGGAGGAGGAGGAAGTGATGGAGAGGTTGCCCATCAGTTATACTTAACGGGGGTCTTTAAAAGGTGGTTGGACGAGGTTCGAGAAACAACAGGAATAAATCTGGAAGAACTAAGGGAAGCGACATCAGGAAGAAAGAAATGGAGAATGCTGGTCATGACGGTCGCTAGAGTTCAAGGAACTAACAGCATGCACAAGGTGACTTTGAGAGGTTTCCAATGTAAGGTTCAATAAAAAAAATCTGTCCATGAATAATAATTATTATACGAGAGGTTAAACGTAAACTGAAAGTCTCACGATAGACGCCTTTGACCCTAACTTATAATTTATTGGAACCAATGTTGCCCGTATAGGCCTATAATGTTCTGCTTTCGAAATTAGTCAAACTGATGATGGTCTAGTCATGGCGTTTGGACTCATAGAAAGCGTAAACATTACTGTGTCGGTTAAGTTCCCAGGCAGCGTTGCCACTCCTTGGTTTTTTTCACAAGATCTTGGGTTTTTCGATCCGAACTTGGGAAATGGGTTTTTTCGAGAAGAACTTGGGTTTTTACTTGTTTTTTGACAAAAATTCTTGGGTGTTTTCGATCCGAACTTGGAAAATAGGTTTTTTCGGGAAGAACTTGAGTTTTTTCTTGTTTTTTTTACTTTCGACTAAGGAAATCGGGAAATTGTGGACATTTTGAAAAGATTTTGACCGCATGTCTAAAAAAGAAAAAAAGTCATCAGAATTTTCGAATTTGAAATTGAAAGATTTTTTGGTCCGGATGACTAAAAAAAAGTCTAACATCAGAATTTTCGGACGTGAAATTGTGTAAATTTTTGAAGATTTGGGCAACTTCGGTTTTCTTGGTTTTTTTTCGACCTTCCGACTTGGGTTTTTCATTTTTTAGAGTGGCAACGCTGTTTCCAGGTGCATGAACGACAGCCATTTTGGCTCTTCTGATAAATTAAATAATTTGACAATAATCTTCATTATCTTGTCGTCCATTGTTGCCAGTAATTGTTTCACTTTCGATGTACAGCTGCAGCTCTTGCATTATTGCGTTTTGCAATTTTTTCTAGATAGCAATTGAACAGACGTTTAATTAATTGCTGTTGTTGTTTTCGGATGCTGCTAATTTCCTAAACTGTTACCATTGCGACCAGTGGTAAAAGTGTAAAATCATGGGCCCCGGATCTTTAAATATATTCGGGCCCCCATAAATTTGTGATGGGCCCTCCGCAAAGTTATATCTTGTTAATTATTGATAATAATTACTAAAAAAATCAAAAGCGCAATGCAAGTGAATATTATTGCATACAATTATTGCATACAATTTTGACCATATAGCAATATTTAAAGCGATTTAATTGATTGAACTTGAAGTGATTATCTTATTAGGAAATTTTTGTGCTAACTTAAAATGAACTTTACAACAGAAAAGAAGACGAAAACACTTTAAGCAGGTTAGTCAGTGTCAAAGATATCACAAATAATATTACAGTATTTCAAATTAACATGCATTGATTAAACAGCTGTAGTCGTATTGAATTAAGACATGAATTCTACACACAGTACACTGTAGATCTGCATGACATAAAAAATCTGCAAGTTACTACAATGCTAGCGCAGGGGCCAGGGCTGAAACTGACATTTTAAACCTCAAAACCATTAATGTATTTTAAAAAATATTCAAAAAAGTAACCATTTGTGCAGAAATAAAAGTACAGAAAATATGACAAAATTCCAGTGACTACGGCTTGTTGACGCATTGACGCTTGTATCAATTACAGAGAAGCTTCAATTACGTGGAAACTGTTTGTAATTGATTCATTGATAACTGCTTAAATATCTGCCTGGAAGAAACAAAGATGTACAAATAGCAACTTTTACTTTTTGAAATACTAAACATTAGTTGTTTATGAGAAAATACCAGCGGCGCCGCCAGGATTTTTTTTCTGTACGCACAACTTGCACAAAATAATATGAAGCGAACAGTGCTTAAAGTGTAAAAAAGAAGTGCGGGACGCTGTATTGTACCGGTAATTGGTCGTCAGTGGCGGCGCTGAAGGCGCGAAGTTGCGAGTGACGAAGGCACGAAGCCCGTCCCGACAAGGGGGTCTGGGGAGCGTTGTAAGCTCCCCCAGTGGGGTCTGGGGCGGAGCCCCAGCGATCAGCGCATTTTTGGCTGTGTCGACCTCAAATTGAGCCATTTTTAGGCTCTTTTTGCCAGCTATTTGTGAACGATAAAGTCGCGAAAACTTCCAAAATACGTGATTTTTTAGTGTCGCAAGCTACCAGGATAATGTAATGTAAATCTTCGAGAATTTCTCAGCGCCCACAAAAGCCACGTCAGGGAGACCAGCTTATTCACCGGCGCTATATCAAATCAAGTCCGCAATAGCCAGAGCTGCCGTTTCCGTTCCTGTGCCAGGTCAAAATCCGGGGAGGTCAAGCCGAGGAGACAGCACGGTGCTACGATGGTTGTCGGTGATGGTGGTAGTTGGGTGATAAAAATTGATTCGAATCTGGTTAGGATAGCTTGAAGAGTTCGGTTTTCAGTCGTGAATGGAAAGCAGCAGAGGTGAGTGCAAGCGGAGGAGAGGTTGAATTTTGAGGGGAGATTAGAAACAACAGAAATCAAAATGTTAGTGTAAAAGAGAAAGGTTCTTGTCTTGATCGTAAGTTCCCGCAGTCTGGGGCGGAACCCCAGCGACCAGCGCATTTTTGGCTGTGTCGACCTCAAATGGAGCCATTTTTAGGCAGTCATGGCCGGTCGTCCGTAACTGCATGGACGCCGTCTATGCAGTCATGGACGACCGTCCAGGCAGTGCAGCAGTGCTGGCCAAATAAGTGGCAGGACGGCGTCCAGCCTCAAAAATAAGTGCCTGGACGTCGTCCATGACCGTCCTGGCCCACTTTAAGCCCTGCCGTATATGCCTACTGGCGATTATGAGGTATCACCAGCATAAGCTTTTTGCTCCATTTTGGGTATACGCATACAGATAATTTTTCAGTTTAAACAGGCCTAACTACCAACAAAGCGTTTCAAAATTCATCCGCAAGCCAGTTACATTTTACCTATTTATAAAGTATAGAGCCTAACCGGTGTAGTAGGTCTAAACTCTAAAGGCTTCAAATTACTACCCCCCCTGCAAACTGTAATTTGCATCAATCATCGCATATATTGGACTAAAAATATCAGAAAAATCATCTCGTTTCTTGTTTTGGTCTGAAGATTTTCATCCGTCATTCCACTTTGTGGTTTGGTATTTTCATCTGTAACTAAAATACTAAATTGCCGCTGAAATTACATGGAAAAATGGCTTC
Source organism: Lumbricus rubellus (assembly GCA_945859605.1). Lineage (NCBI taxonomy): Eukaryota > Metazoa > Annelida > Clitellata > Crassiclitellata > Lumbricidae > Lumbricus > Lumbricus rubellus. The sequence goes on from OX243818.1 coordinate 17,170,587, forward strand.
GAGGCTATTATTTTTTTCCGATTAAAATATTGACAACAAACCACGAATTACGTGGGATGACAAATGAAAATCTTCAGAGTGTAAGTAAGGAAGTAAGTATATTCTATAGATTATAAAATTTAAATAGATTCAATAGAATTTCATCGCCTTATAATATTTCACGCTTTAATTCTTTAATTTACAATTTGTAAAAAAAAATTTTTTGCCTTTCCGCGCTGTACGCACTTGCGTACGTGCGTACGCCTAACGGCGCCCCTGGAAAATACTGTTCAGAAACATTGAAAAAGCATGTGTTTTAGAACTGATTCCAAATGGACATCATTAATTTGTTACAAGCAACTTGCTCTGCCTTCTTCGGACATTGACCACAAGTGGCATCTCTGCGGTTTGAGGCAAGCCAGGATTTGACATATGGTAATGGCTGCCATAGTTTGAGAGGAGGACCTGTCAGAGAAATAAACATTAATGAACTCAAATGTGAAGCTAATAAACGTGAACGTAAAGGGGTACACACTAGGTTCATCTTCAGTGGCGGCGCTACGGGAGGTCGCGGCAGGTCATTTGACCTGCCTATTTTGCTCACGACCTGCCTAATGACCTGCCTAAAAAACTTTGGAATTTTACAATCTTTTACATTATTTTATTTAAGAGTTTAAAATGAGAAATTAACACTTTTCCTCGCCCAAAAGATCACTTGTGCTGTGCAATTATTAGATTCAATTGTCTTTTAGACCTACGTCTGATCTTATCTAGTAAGTAAGTTTCAAATTCAATCATCAATTTCTTCGACCTGCCAAACAGTTCTCATGACCCCGACGCGACCTGCCAAAATTTCAGAGCTGGCGCCGCCACTGTTCATCTTGCTAAAACCTCTTTCACACTCAGCCGTACTCACTGGAATTGTGTTTACACGATTACACAATGACTGCAAAGAATTACACTTCCAAATACCACCATTTTCTTTAAAAATGCGAAAGGACACCTTAACTTCTGAAAATATTACACCAAATTTGTCACAAATTCGCCTCAAGTCTTCTTCACCGTACTCTGGTGACATTTCCGAAGGCCAGGTACTGGGATCAAGAACTGCCAGTGAAGAACAGAATTTCTGTTCCGATGCTGGCGACCGGATCGGCTTCCTCGATGACACTTGTTTCAGCGATGACTGGATCATCGTCTCCAATATTTTCCAGCGTCAGGGACCCACAAGGCTTACGAGATGACGAGAAAAACGTTGTTACCTTCGGTATTTTTGTCAATAATACCTGAGATTTCTTCTCAGCTTCTACTGTCTTTTTCCGTTTTCTAGCCCCGCTCAAATATACCATATTTTGTCGAAGAAATCTACGGAAATGTGAAAAGAAATTCGCGTGACGACGGAATGAGCGTTAATATAAAAAGGAAGGAAAAGAAAGATAGCCTACTGTAAGAATCAAGAGCAATTTCACTTTAGACGTCAAGTTTAATAAAATACGCTCCGATTATGGGGGTCATATTGGGAGATCCGGGGAGATCCGGATCTCATAAAAATCACTATGGGGCCCCGGATCTAAATTTTTACACATTCAAGGGCCCCGGATCGGAGATCCGGGGAGATCCGTCTCACTTTTTACACTGATTGCGACAATGAGAGTTAATTGTTGTTAATTTCTTTTTTCCGAATCTGCGATTTTTTGCTGGAAATAATAAGAACCATTATTAATTTTTTAGAAACGTCGATTATTATTCTTTGTTAGCGATGTTTAGTTTAGCTAGGAACTCGTATAATTAAAAAATTATTATGCGTGGCTGCAGGTTCTAAAGCTATAGGCCTAGATCTAACAATAGCACTTCTCTTTCAGTTTCGATGAACCCGTGTCGCATAATGTGTAGGATTACGTATGGCAAGTTCATTGCAGTGTTTGGGTGTATATTATGGCAACAAAGTACGTTGGCAGGGCTATGTGCCACGAGATCCAGACTTCTATAGCGCCATTGTTGTAATGCACAAGGCAAATGATGACTTAAACAATTACAGTACATTAAGTCATTATTGTAATGCGTAAGGCATCAATGATGGTCGCTCGAAGTGAACCTGTGGTGAACAAATCGTATTGCGACCAGGGGTTGGGGGGCGGTTAAGTACACATCGAAAGAGATAAGTCTTGGATTTAGAATTACTGGACGACATTAAAGAAACTGATAGAAGGTTTAGAGCTACAAAGCTTCGGCTTATGCAGCTACCGATAAAGGTCCTTTGGTACAAGTGTCAAAAACTTATGATTATCAAGTGCAGTGTTGGCTGGTAAGAGGGTTAGCACCGTTTATCTGTAGACCCCCGGTGCACAAAATTATGGCCTCGTATATAAATAGAATTGTTAATATCGGATTTTTTTGTCAAACCGGTTTTCGGTTGTATACTCGAAATCTGAAACCGGTTGTCGGTTTTTCTGAAATCGCGCTACTATAGAAATGCGGCAAATTTCCATGCAGCTGGCAGTGTAAACAAAGATGGCGGCCTCTCAGATTCATTGAAGTTTCGATGTAAAACTGTCTGAGACTCTGAGGTCCCGCAATACTGTAACACTCACGAGTATATCATTTTTGCCGTCACAATAATCAATCAATTTTTTCGTTTAATCAAACATTTCAGGCTGGCAGAACGCAGCATGTTACATGTAACTATAATTTTACAAAGGTTTTATTATAAGTTCAGATTAAATAGGCCTAAGCAACGTAAATAAATATTTTGTTTGAATTTATATTAATTAATTAATTATTTAACAAGCTAAAATTTGACGATATTATACGTGACGATGTTGAACTTGAAATCTAGGCCTATGGCACCAACGACGTCTGATTATAATATGTAATTAGCTTTGGTACACATGGCAGAGTCGCAGATCATAGGCCTACCATTTATTTGTGGCAGCTAGTTTGTTCTCACGGCAATATTTAAGCCAATTAATAGTCATAATTCAGTACAAACGCATAAATTATCGCTTATAATTTTCAAAATTATTTTTCATAAATGAATTTGATTATCAGTTTGTATACTATAGGCCTAAACAGTACTTAAGAATTAAGAACCGATTTTCTTTTCACAACTGATAACCGGAATTCCTGTTTTCGTGATGTAACATCCCTAACGAACCGATGAGTTGCAGTTGTTGATTACTGGAACTTCGTATATAATTATATGCTACATCGGCTACGGAGATTCACCTTACACAGATAAGAGGTGCTAAGTGTGTAAAGATATTAAATTACATACGTACACATACATTTATAAATAACTACATACACAAGTGCACACATACTTACATCACATACATACGTTATACATGGCTTAGCTTGGATGGCCACTTTTTAACCTCTGAGTTTCCACTCGACCCCCACAGAGCTGCTGAGATTGAAAATGCCTCTGGCCGTTGGAATTCAGAGCGTCTGCAGCCTGTGGCTATTTTAACTTAGACCTAGATATCCATAATATATCAGTATGCAATACTATGCATGCACGTTAGAAATTGCTATTATATATAGACGAATAAGAAGCAAAGCAGACTCATGCATGCACGTGTCGACGCCAAATAGGCAGCACTTGGTGTATGAACTGTCATGTATGTATATGTGTATGTTTCATATATTATGTATATATCTGTGTATGTATGTGTGTATGTATGTTTGTGTTGCGGGAGTGTGTGTTTTCGTGTGTTTTCGTGTGTGTGTGTGTGTGTGTGTGTGTGTATGTGTGTGGATGGGTGTGTGTGTGGGGGGTGTAGGATTACGCAGATTTCCCGCTATGGGGCCTTCATAATTATAAAATAAATCATTATACGATTGAAGAAGAAGGACAGACGTTCACAAAATAGACGGTAGATGTAGTTAAGATCGGCTGTCAGTCAGTCAAGCACAGATCAAAGCGGAGGGCCCTCTATGTATGACCGCTCCACGAGCAAGCGCTTTATTACATCGCTCCTGACGCTCGCTATAGCTTCATGATCTGTGATGGGAGGACGTCTCTGTTTTTAAATTATCTGAAAGAAGAAACCCATCGCACATTAAATTGAAACATCCGGTTCATGTAATATTTGTATACCGAAAGTCGATCTTGTGTTTTGTATGTTATCACGTCTGACGTTTTAATCTGAGTCTATTTTGTAGGTTTTTGTAATATATTATTTGATTCTTTTTAAGCAAATCTGGTTTTGGTTACAGTAATTGATGATGGGCATCATGTTTCAAACATTTTATCTTCCATTCAAATAGCATCTAGTAGTATAGTATATCGGTTGTAGACTCGGCATGCAGATAGGTTAAGTTTTAGATTTCTAAGATCTCCACGGCTTCATGAGCAACTTAAACACTCCATTAATTTTAATGTAGCCTGTATATATTTAAATGCAGAGTTCATCGTTAAATGATTATGACATAGGCCTACAGGCTACAAGGCCCTACATAGGCTACATATGTGTATTGCCATGTACAGTCTGCATGTGTGTACGACTAAATGTATATAGGCTATGCGTGTGCTTTGCAATTCAGAAATTCAATTCTATGCAAGTCTGGAGAAGAGTATAACCTAAAGGCAACACTAGTGAAGATAGTCTCTGCCATATTAACTGCCCTGGCGGGGCGTGATTATCCGCAGCCCCCTCCGGCTGTCAGTATAACCAGACGCTGACCTTTATCCCTCTACACATGGGCTGACCTCTCACCTCGTCCGGATCGTGTCTGGTGTGCTGAGGACGGGCCTTTTATAATACGTGGGTCGCGGCCTTTCATGTTTGTCTCGCGGGAAGAAGTTTGAAAGGATGCCCGTTGGGGACTGTAGGGACAATCGCACCTCGTGTAGTAACGGTTCCCGGATCGGTTTCAGGCGATGTGTTCGGTATTGATAAAACACGACTGTCGGGGTCTCCGGCTTTTGGTCGTTCGACTGCGAACATTTTTGTAGCGCATTTGTTTGAGATGGGGACAAAATGTTTAGCGGTACTCTTTTTGTGGCACGACGGTGGCATTCAGGAAAAGCAATGTAAAGCGTATCGTCCAGACAAATTTATATAGGGCCGTGACCGCACTCTATTTGTGAACACCATCCAAATTATCGACAACGTGTTTTGACTTATGAGATGGGCACACAAATGAATCGCCCCAACTGGTTAGGACAAAACAGGGTGAGAATTGAGGGGTTCAGCTTCCTCCCAGTCTTTTTAGGACTCCACAGCAAAGTTTTCATTGCATATTAAAGTTCCACATAAATCAACGTCTGACCCCCCCAGTTATTACCCCCAGTTATATTTCTACAATTATTTCTCATATTATAATGGGAACAAAACTTGCTTACTCAGATGATAATGAATTCATGACTAACTTAGACAAATAAAAGGTCGTAGTCCAGTGGCGTAGGCAAGGGGCTAAAACCCCATTGGCTTACGAAAACAAAACGTTTTTAAAAGGTTATTTATCCACTTAAATAAGAAAAACAAAACTTATATGGCGCAAGTATGTGTTGTGCAATGTTTTTATCAGTTTAAACGGTTTTCCATGTTGGCCGTACGCCCTGTGCGGTTTTGCCGTGGCTGTCTATTACCTGTCTGTTGCGCGTCTTAATTATAGCAGACCCCGTAAAGATCCCCATCTTATTAACTCCCCCGCTATGTTCGCCCTAGCCCCCTCGCAGTCTGCAGTCTGATGGGTATCGGGATTCGGCGCCCCTTAGGCGAAGCCCGTGAAAAAACAAAGCGGGGTACAATTATAATGTTCCGTCTGCGAAGGGGGGCAGACTCGGGAGAGGATTTTATTGGAACGCCCTAGAGGGAGAGCGAGAGGGAGAGGGGGAAGTGAGAAAAGAAGAGGGAGAGGAGCAGATGATCTCGTCTGTTCCTGTTCAACAGATTATATGCTTATGAAAATGAGGCCTTCAGGCGACAATGGTTTGATGATGCCTTTGCTTCATGATAAGGGCGCTATAGAAGTTTCGAGATTAGATTTGATTAAAGGCGAGAAAGGATGCAGGAGACCTTATAAGTTTGAGGGATGGAGGGATAGAAGTGGGAGACGTTGTTTACTATGTAAGCTGTCTGATCCTATTCGAGAGTGTAAGATGGCGTAGATGTGGAATAGAAAAAATTGGAGACTGACTGAACGACCTTCTGACTGACTGACTGACTGACTGACTGACTGACTCCGACCGACTGACTGACTGACTGGCTGGCTGACTGACCTACTGACTGACTAACTGACGTCACTCACTCGCTGACTGGCTGGCTGACTGACTGACTGACCTACTGACTGACTAACTGACGTCACTCACTCGCTGACTGGCTGGCTGATTGACTGACTCCGACCGACTGATTGGCTGACTGACTGGCTGACTGACTGACTGACTGACTGACTCCGACCGACTGACTGACTCACTGACTCACTGGTTTTGCTGACTTAATGACTGATTGACTGGTTGGTGAATTGATTGATCAACTGTTTGATTGATTGATTGATTGATTGATTGAATGACTTGTTAGTTGATTGGTCGTGCCAATCAATCAGACACTTGTGTGTGATGGAGACGAGTGTCTAATTGAAGCACAGTGTTGTCGGTTGTTTCAAGAGCGACGACCATCTCCATGAGAAGAGTGAGAGTCGACCGTTATTTCGAGCTTACAGAGACAGTTTGTTCTGCGGATACCTTGACAACCACTCCACTGTTCGAGAGTTTTAATTGACCGTCAAGACAGACAGACAGACAGACAGACAGACAGACAGACAGACAGACAGACAGACCGGCAGACAGACAGACAGACAGACAGACAGACGAAGAAAGAGGATATACGCACAAACACACATACCCGCGCACACATACACACACACACACACTTACACCTACGCGCGAACACATGTGCTTACACATGCACACAAATACACACAAACACACATACACTGAAACATACAGAATTGAGAGACAGACAGAGAGACAGACAAACAGGCAGACACTTGCATACAGATACAGAGATAGGGATGGAGACACAGACAGATGTAGAGACTTCATCTTTCCAATGTACTGATGACAGTTGAACTTTAAGTACAATGGGTCCCGACTCTTGTGTTGCTTCGTTATTGGAAGACCGCACCGGGCGATGTAAGATGAAGCCAGGCGTACGGCAAGATAATTAATTATTATGAAGAGCATATTCCGTGGTGGGTCCAACCATAGGCGTACGGGAGGTTTCAGAAGTGGGGGGGGGCAAGATTGAACTTCTGCCCGAAAAATTTATCCGGCCAAAAAGTTGGTCGTCCGCGACTATTTTTGCCCGAAAAAACCCACCAAACTTTCCCGAATTTGGGGGGGGCAATTGCCCTCCCTGCACCCCGCCTCGTACGCCTATGGGTCCAACTATCTGGAATGGCCTCCCTGCGGCTCTCCGTTCTCTTCCCCGTGACTCTGCTGGCTTTTTCTACCGTCTTCTCAAGACCTTTTTTTTTACCAAGCCTGGGTTGGGAGCGCCTTTGAGTAGAGATCTTGAAGGGGCGCTATATAAATTTATGTGATTGATTGATTGAGTGTACACGGTTAGATATATGGTAAGCAAATCTAGGTGGTATAGGGCAAGGTAAGGAGTATAGGGTAGGGTAAGGCAAGGTTGGAGGAGTTATTTGTTATTGGAGCATTTTGTCAGTATAATCTTCAATGATATTGTTGCTGCTGCTATAGATTTAGCTAACCATAGCGCTATATAAATGGCTCTATATATGGAAGTCTTTACATATGAACAGACTGGATTAGTTCCCTCAACTTCCCTGTCTGTCTCTGTTCCTATCTCTGTCTATGTCTCTACCTGTCTGTCTGTCTGCATGTCTGCCTGTCTGTCTGTCTGAATATGGAAGATATATGATTGTAAAATTTCATGCAAGTATATGTCAGTATACCTTCATTCTGTCGTGTTATAGAACCATTAGAACGTACTTCGATTATAGAATAATTTAAATTTCATCTCTCATTATCTTATTGCTTATTGATTGCTTAAACAACTTCTTATTATTATTATACCCTATATTGGTTGCATAGGCTACCTGACCTTACGCTGCTTACTAAATTTGAATTCACTTCATTTGCGCTATACCTTTCTTTATCTTGCACACGCTGAGAAGCAATTCATTTCTCCTTAACCTTGCAGATGCATTGTCCTATAACCCGTTTCGTGCTCCTTGCCATTGTTACGTGGCTCGGTGCAGTTTGCCTTTGGTTGAGTAGACGCTTCTGATGTGGATGGTTGATCTGCATATTCGGTCACAAACGATGATGAAGAAGCTCTCGTCTGTTGAAGACCCACTCTCCCCCGTGTCTCTCTCGCTCTCCTTGAAGTCTTCCAGGATAATAATTAATGTCAGGCCACTCTTAAGACAACACGGTCACTGCTTCAGCCAATTAAAACTTCACTCCTAACACGTATACGTCTATTTATATATAATTTATGCACTATATATATATATATATATAATATATATATATATATATATCCGCCAAAAACAAATATACGTATCCCCATGCAGTTTATATATACACATAATTATAGGCCTACACTCACATTATACGTGTAAGTTATATATTTAGACGTATTTATAAACAGTTTAGACCACAATTAGGCCTATAGCTGTGTTTTATCATGCATTCGCAGACGTAAGCTTATACCATTTTCATTTTAGGAGAGTTACAGACTTGCGGTGACTGTGCATGCTTGACTTCCAGACAACTAATGTTGATGAGCCTTCTTACTACATTAGTGTCTGAGACTCTGAGATAGATCTGCACTTCAATTTCAAGCCTTCGTTTCCACTGTGTCCAGACATTATAATACTCTTAAGAGCAATTATTATACATATATAAACATCATATATATACACACACACATATATATATACATCATATATATACACATATATACATCATATATATATACATATATACACACATATATATATGATGCATTTATACGGTTTGCCATGGGGGATTTAATGCCTACTCACGAACAGGCTCTTGACTGCAAATCAGTGCTACACAAAGTTGTATAGAAAAGAGAAGATCTTGTTTAATCATCTACGTGCCTACAATAAGCAATTAAAAACTCAACTGGCAGATCGACACCCTTCCACTAAGCCCCTGCAGGTATACGCCCAAACAGACACCCACAATAGCACTCAACCACACACACAAAGACACACAGGCATATACACCAAACACCGGTGCATTAATATGTTGATGATATTCTGCCTGGGTGGTATTGGTGCATACATATATTATGTGCTATATATATACTATATTTCTACATATATATATATATATATACAAATCTATTATGGCTAAATCTGATTAATCAGCTCAATTATAAATAATATGGTAGTTTGGTAAATAAGTAAGTATATTCTTTATTGCTTCACTTCCAACATACAAAGGCGCACTGAACATCGTATATTGAAGTAAGCGGAATCAGAAATTATAAACTGAGTGCAATCTATAATTGTATATGTGTGTATGCATGTATGTATGTATGTATGTATGTATGTATGTATGTATGTATGTATGTATGTATGTATGTATGTATGTATGTATGTATGTATGTATGTATGTGTATGTATGACGGTATGTATGTATGTATATATGTATGTTTTAATGCCATACATACACATACATACATACATACAAACATACATACATACAAACATACATACATACATACATACAGTGTATGTATTATGTGTTATGTATTATGTATCTGTGTATGTTGTTATACGTGTTGTTTATCTTTATTGAGGGATCTGTAGTGTAAATCAGTGGCAGAGCCACTGTACATAAATGGGGAGGCTATAGTATAGGTCCTTTTATAGGAGGAAGCGTCAGTGGGGGCGGGAAATATATATTTTTAGTGGGAAGTAATCTTTACCAGGGGTGCATTATAGCCTATTGGATGGAGGGAAAAGTATCCATGGACAAAATGTACAATGGGAAGTATACAGTCTAAGTGTAATCATGGTAAAATGGGTCTGTTGGTATGAGCACAATATGGCGCCTATTTGGGATATGCAATTATGCATCTCAACTAAATGGGAGATTATCTGAACGAGGGGAGGTGTAATTATCTATGAATTGGATTAAAATGGATTGGAACTGTTTCTTCAATGGGGGGGGGGGGGGTCAGTGCTAACCAGGCACCTCATCAACTGAACGTAGCATATGCTCGGAGTTCTCTTAATCTCTGAATCCCGCCATTTGACGACCTTTCAGGGCCTTTCGCACTGCAGTGCCTGATGCTACCAGACACGAGTTTTCGGCGCGCACGCGTTCGCTATGCATGTGTGCTTCTGGTTTAGCATACAGATGCTAAAAATATCGTTATTCAGCCTACAGTGCATGGCCACGCCAATTATGACTATGTATTAATTGGGTAACTACTCTGCAGCGCAGTTCACAACGGTCTGCAGTTTTTGAAGCTAGAGTATTATTGGTTGGACATAGAACAGCGGCCAGCAGCCACGCTGTGTTGGAAACCGTTGAAGAAGAATAATAAGAAGAAGATCCACTGTGTGTCAATAGATGCTTTAATTGAATCTGTTTGGTCCTTAATCGTCGCAGTGTGTGCGTGAAGATTTGGTAAGGATGTTACTCTATACAGGTGTCGAATCTGTCGATGTTACCTTATGCTATTTAAGAAGCCGACATGCAGAAACGCTGGAGTATTGCTCTTTAGAGTATTTTGCTTTAGATCAGTATACTTCGGTGAAAGAGTTGTAGAACGTGCACCAAATGTTTTTCGGATTTAACGAATCCTTGGATTGGGAACTTCTGATTATGATTTAATTAAAATTTAATGACCATCAGTTAACTATGATTTAATCTTTGCATCTGCAGTCTCAGAACTGAAGTCGTAATACACCTGCTGCCTTGCCGACCGTTCTTTTAGAAGCGCTTGCGCATGGTTTTATAATCTGGTTGGTAACACGAAGCATTTAGCTTTTCCGATCACTGTCGAAATGAAGCGCAATAGCATTCATTCATTCATTCATTCATTCATTCGGATATTTATGTAGCGCCTCTTCAAGGAAACTACTCAGAGACGCTCCCGACTCCAGCACGCGTCCAGTCAGAATAGTTTTAAGTTTAGTGCATGAGGAAGGTTTCTGGTTGAGCACCGGCCTATGATTTTTAGACTCTCCCAACTACTATTATGATTAATTGATTATTATGATTATGATTATATGTGGGCGTGCATGGTGGTATAGTGGGTATGTTCGTCGCCTTGCAGTCGGAGGGTTACCGCAAGACAGACTGCTCAGTTCAGTTCGTTGATATATAGGCTTCATGTATTGCGCCTTCTTTGAAAGGAACCGCATAATCGCATATATATTTATACACAATGAACACGACGTATCTATAGGCCTACATGTTCTGATAAATTCATATTTTGGGATGGAATTTGAGCAGATCGAGTTGTTATTATTTATAGATATAATATGCGGCTTTCTTCTGCACATGTATTATACATCGATACTTTTTGTGGTGTTTCCCTCATGCATGTGGATGAATATTTACTGAGAATGATTTTTGTTGAAAGTTTTTCCCTTTCGATCGACGAGGAATCCGTGCTGTTCGTCATGCATGGCAGTGTGGCAAGGGGTCTTGATAGTGTGTTATAGTGTGGTTGAATTCCACTGCAGGTTCCATGGTTCTCATTTGCCACACCCCCCTGGTGGGTGGGTGGGTGGGTGGGTGGGTGGTCGCGCCCGATGTGGCGTCTTATCGGGCGTCGAACTGCGTGGTCTAGTGTACAAGGCGCAACCCTTGACATGCGCGCCACCACCGGCCAAATGCCTGTGGCCGCCACCTCTGCCTTCCTCAGCATCCTCAGCATCCTCTGGTGATCAGCAGCGTTTGCTCTGAAGCATCACCCGCAGCACCAGCAGCATCAGCAGCAGCAGCTCGTTACGGCCGAGCATCGCGCTCTTCAGGATGCATTATGTATCGGCGCATGAGTAAATCGCATCCAGTGCGGTAAGACGTGGAACATGCAATAATTATTGCAGTGCGGTTGGTGATCAGCGCAGCCATCGATAGATGATGTACATGTATGCTGCACAGTGCACGCCGTGCACGGTAACAGCCTTGTTTAAGCTTAGGTTTCAATTAGAAAAGTAAATGGTTAAGCGCAACTCTTGTAAGGTAACGTAGAACTGTAATGTAGAGAAAAATCAGGCATGTAATGACGAAATAATATGGAGCAATAATTATTCCTAACCCCGAAAGTCGATCGTAATTTATTGTCTCTCGAATGAATATCCCAACTTTGACCCATGTGTTGAACCAATATGAATCGGATAGAACTAAAGAAGACCATCAGCTTTTTCAACCTAGATCTAGGTTTTCGATCTAACCTTTTTTAAATTCAGAGTGGCACTCCATAAGAAGAAGAAAACTTTTCGGCTGCAGTTAACTTCTTGTTTTAGCCTCGACTTCAACTTTTACCCCACATTCTGATCGTCACCCATGCAGCCTTAGACTCTGATTGTAACCAAACATGGGTGATCGGGGGCCACAATTTAGATCGTTACCCAGTATTTGATTGTATCATCATCATTATCATCATCATCATCATCATCATCATCATCATTATCTTCAGTTCATCATCATCATCATCATCATCATCATCATCATCATCATCATCATCATCATCATCATTATCTTCAGTTCATGAAGCCAGCCATTTGGCGGCGATGGGTACGAATCAATGACCGCCGTTGTCCTTTGTCAAGTCCATTGTTCTCGGTAATGTCCAAGTGATGTCATCATTTATAATTATTGTCTATCCAACGCAGTCTTTGTTCGTCTGCCTTTGTTTCGTTTTCATTCGAATTTTGCATGTAGTGCATTGTGTCAAATTCGGTCAACTGACATTATTTCCACGATGTCCAAACAATCGAAGCGTTTGCTGAACGACTGTAGCCATCTAGTAGGGTTATTTCGATTGAATGGTAGGCCTATACACACCCGCATCTAAATTCGATCCCAGGGCATTTTTAACGTGCAGTTGTACACAAAATGTGCAGTTCTAAATGGATTTGTGCAGTTGTTTAAGCACTTTTGTACAGTTAAAACTAGCAAAAAATGTTCATTGTCCTCCGATTTGAAGTAATTTACCATGGAGAATGGGAAGGAAAAGGAGTTATGCAGATCTAAAAATTCCTTAGAAACAGCCCTGTTCAATCCTAACCCCATATTCGATATTTGAACATTCTTCGCTCCAATCTTCAAACGTCGCCTCAGTTTTTTTGTCGTTACTGCGCAAAATATACGTGGACCCGATGCGATTGTCCCGTCGTTCACTGGGCGAGTGCGTAGCTCGCGCCCTCTATACGGCCGCCGCACATCGAGGCGATGACAAACCAAACTGATTTCCAATAGCGTTTGATTATGCGCTAATCCGGGCCGCATTACGCGCTTCGCACGGTCTCCTTGCGCGCCGTTGCACGCCGATATTAAGACGCCATTATCGGAAAGTGCTCCTGGGCCGGGCGACCGAGGGACCAGGGTGGGGACCTTCATTACGTCCGACCGACCGACGGTCTTGAGTCCGAGACCGCGGCTCTGCGGGTGTTAGGAAGAGCGGGCTTGAATTGGTTTGTTAAACAGGGTGAAATGTCGATGATTGCGCGCTGGATGGTCGGGTCTGCAGGGAATGCGACAATTTTTCTGCTTCCTTGGGGGAGGGGAGAACGTCACATCCTCATTTATTTTGACTATCTTCCAAATATCTAAGTGTATGTATAGGCCTATGTGTACTCTACGTAATAATTCATTCGTCAATTAAATGGACTTGTAATTATAATTGTAATCAAGACAATTTGTATAGCATCGTCAATAGCAAGCTATTTCTACTTATATAGCGCCCTTACAAGAAACTTCTCAAAAGCGCTCCCTGCCCAGCCACTGCAAAAGAAAAAAAGATTTGAGCGATTTATAATAATTTCCACAGTCATGTAAGTATAATATTATAGTACATGCATGTTTATGTACGTGAAGTTTTTTCTAAGGGAGTCGGAAGAGACCTAATTTAAGTGGAGAAATGTCAGGAAGTTTGCCTCATAGGCTGCTGATCATGCGGAGGTTTGTGTTTTAAACTTGTGTGTAGTCAAAGACTCAAAGGCCATCGGCTAAAAATTATCATAGCAGTTCAAATACCATAGAAATCTTGGAAACAGCGAAATCTGTAAAAATCTTACAAACAAAAGTCCGAACAGATCGTGATGAAATGCAAGCAGCTCATTGAAAAAACACAATTTTTTCATTTCTTAACCCTACAGAAATCTGCATAAGTACGGCCTCGCATCAGTTAATTTTGTCCATTTAACTTCTGAACCGGGCATTGGACATTGCATGTGTGTGTGTGGGGGCGTATACTGTATATTGTATTGTATTGTATCTATAAATTTATATAGAGCCTCTCACAGTGCTCACCAATCAGAGGTGCTCCCCGTGCGTTAGACTAAGAGAAAAATGTGGTCTTGAGACACCTAACAGGCATTTGGCCCACCAGTTAATATGATATATAGGCTATATATAAATAAATAAATAAATTATGGTCCAACACCAGCTACAGAAAGTCGATTTCTAATTAAAAGCGAAACTGCTTACATATAATAGAGCAAGAATTAAGGTCCTTTTACAGTAAACATCTTTAAGTATTTATAGCTGCAGTATACTGATTTATTCTGACTTTATGGATAATTCCTTATCTCTGTTTCATACTATAGAGTTATACCACGACATTCCGGGAGAGGGATCATTAAGTCTGTTGTGCATTTTTATTTTCGCATTGTTATAATGGTTTGTGAGGGATCATCATGTACTCCATTGCGTCTTAAAGTTGAACCTTGCACGAATTGAGGTCCTTCAGTCTTTCCTATAACTTTACCTCACAGCGTTGTATCGAATAATCACAACGCGAGGAGCAGGGATCCTCCAATCTCTTGTTACTGTTCCTTGTAATCGAACTATTGTACGACGACGAGGAGGAGAAGGGATCCTTCATATTTTAGTCGGTCCTTCTGTTACGTGCCGAGTAAATCTTTTGCGCTTCGGCGGCCGCCGCCGCGAGACCGGATGAACTATTGCATTTCGGGTAACCCAGCACGTGACTCGGCGTCGTTATTAAGATGAAAAATGATGGAAAATGGCGGCTTCCGGTCGGCGCTGTCTAAGCCAGCAGGACCGGCTAACGAGGAAAATTGTCGGTTACATGCACGCCTATATTAAATTCTCGCCTTTCGATTGCCGTCCATCGCCACCACCACCGCCGCCACCTCCTCATCCTCCTCATCCTCGGTCAGCCGAAGCCCCTCATCTCGACGACGGAGGGGCAGCGCCCCGTGACCCCCCCCCGCCCGACGCGACGCCTGGAACGGCGGCCGAGGCTAAATTATGCCATAGATCGTCATGGCAACGGTTAACACGGCGGTGGGGACCCGGGGCGAGGGCAACGGGCCCCTTTTGCGGCGGTGGCGGCAGCGGTGGCGGTGGTGGTGGTGGCGGCGGTGGTGGCGTCCGTGTTAATTTGCGCAGTGATCTGATCAAAGCCAAACAATTTTTCTGCGCAATATGAAAAGCGATGCTGCTGCGGAGAAAGCCGTCGTCGTCAGAGACGATTGTGGTTTGGGTGGCCGTTGGGTGGGTGGGTAGGTGGGGGAATCGGGGAGGTTGGGTAGGGAGAATCGAGTGGGGGAAGGTGG
The DNA here is from genome assembly GCA_945859605.1 of Lumbricus rubellus. Taxonomy (NCBI): domain Eukaryota; kingdom Metazoa; phylum Annelida; class Clitellata; order Crassiclitellata; family Lumbricidae; genus Lumbricus; species Lumbricus rubellus. The sequence continues at coordinate 17,186,340 of OX243818.1, forward strand.
GGGTGACAGAGGGGAAGTGCAGTGAACCTAAAGGGACAATCGCACACGGTGGTGAACTGCATGCGAGAAGACGGCTCTATGTGTGTTGGGTGATTCCGATTCTGTGCTATATTATGTTATGAAAGGTGCTAGTTTCTTGATTTTACGTGGTGCCATGTCAGTTGTGGTGATGATGGTGATGACTATGATGATGGCGATGATTGTTTGCATAGCACGAGTTTAAAAATTATATGAGAACTTTCGTGTATGTATGTATGTATGTATGACATTGTATGTATGTATGTATGTATGTATGTATGTATGTATGTATGTATGTATGTATGTATGTATGTATGTATGTATGTATGTATGTATGTATGTATGTATGTATGTATGTATGTATGTATGTATGTATGTAATATGTATGTATGTATGTATGTATGTATGTATGTATGTATGTATGTATGTATGTATGTATTATTTTGGCTATGTAAGTACATATGCATGTATACGATGTATACTTGTATACGTGCAAGGACGTGCACCCGATGCAATTTTCCGATTTCCGGGCATCATCCATGCGCCTGCCGTCGGTGCGAGCAATGGCGTCGTGCCATGGAAGTGGGATAAACGATATCAGCGCCTCCTAGCGGTCGTCTTCGTCGTCGTCGTCGTCGTCATTGCAATATACCTCATTTCGGATTTCATAACCCGGTCGGGAAGTGTGATCACCTTATTTGGGTGATTGACAGGTCTCATCCGACCCATTATGCCCACCACGGACGATCGTCCAGAGTGCCCGTACGATTGCCCGTTGAAAAATGGCTTGTGTTGATAGGAACTCCTAAGGGTTTATTCGATGCAGGTTTTTTTTATTTGTATGTATGCATAACGCAAGATTGTGTGCTGTACAGGGTGGGCAAAAAAGAGTAATCCCTTAAGGTTATTTGCTAATAGTTTGGCCAATAAGTAGGATTTTTAAAATCAAATTTTATAGACTTAGGCCTACTGGCAATTCATATCTGTT
>OX243818.1:17189845-17294845 GCA_945859605.1 Lumbricus rubellus
GTCGGTGGGTCGGGTCGGTAGGTTGGTCGGTGGGTGGGTGGGTCGGGTCAGTTGGTCGGGTCGGTCGGAGGGACTGACTCCTTCCTTATCAGTCGGAGACGGGCGTCCGACTCTTCCCTTACTCTAGGTCGGTCGGTCGGTCGGTATGCATGCGATCATGCGAGTGGTCGTTTCGCTAACTGATCTGGCGGTCGGTCAGATGAACGATCTGATTCCTCTCCTATATACACATTGGTTGGTCGGTGGGTCGGGTCGGTTGGTCGGGTGGGTGGGTCGGTTGGTCGGGTGGGTGGGTCTGTCGGGTGGGTCGGGTCGGGTGGGTCGGGTCCGGTGGATCGGGTCGGTTGGTTGGTCGGGTTGGGTGGGTGGGTGGGGTCGGTCGGGTGGGTCGGTTGGTCAGATGGGTCGGGTCGGTTGGTCGGTGTGTGGGTCGGGTAGGTCGGTCGGCTCTTTTCTTCCTGGCTCGCTTGCACGCTTCTCGGTCGCTCTACGATGGTGTTAATTTCTGTCTCTTGTTGTCCTTTATCTTCTTCGCGGGTTTGCAAGCGACCGACCGACCGACCGACCGAGCTGTTGTGCTTCTGCGCCCGCTCATCCATACCTCCGTCCATCCGTCCGTCCCTCCGTTCGTCCGTCCGCCCATTCGTCCGTCCGTCGGTCCGTCCGTCCATCCGTCCGTCCGTCCGTCGGCCCGACTATTAATATAATGCAAATAGTGGCGCTGATGAAATGCAAATATTGAGTTCGTATTAGCCCGTAGGTCTTCCCTGCCTCAGCCTCTGCTTCTGCTTCTGATGCTGCTGCTGCTGATGCGGCTGCTGATGGTGGTGATGGTGATGATGGTGATGGTGATGATGCGGTGGCGTGGTCAGTCGGCGACGGTCAATTCGGCTGACCAGCGGTCACTTCGTGGTCGCTCTGTTTGGTCGTTGTCGGCGTCGTTGCTGGGCGGCATGATGGTTTAGTGGCGAAGTGGTCGATTGCTGACTGCTGTCGCTCGCTGTGTTGGCGATTCGAATCCGTGAGTGTTGTATTATTGTATACGTTTGTTGTTTTAGTGTCGTTGGGTTTTTGTATGTTCTGTGGTTGGAGTAGCAGCATTGTTGCAGAAGCTAACACGTTTTGATAAATGAAGACAATATACTGAATGGTCGTGGTTGATGCGGCGCTATAGAAATTACTGATTATTGTTACGTTACATTTGCATTACATTAGAAATGCTTGACAGAAATGTGTCTTCTGTGGAAATACTGTGTGACCTATGGAGGAGGAAGTCTTCGGGTGTGGTGGGGGGGGGGGGAGGGTAAGTATAAATGTTTTGGAAAATGTGTGTAGTGGGGGATAATTAATCTGAACTGGGCGTATGAACATTTGTCATGCGCCTTTCAGCGTCATGTAAATCTCAGTCTGTATTACATTACAGAAATGACCGGGGTTGGAATGGGAGCGCTCCTGAGTGAAAACCTTGAAGGAACGCTATATCAGATTCTCAGTAAATAAATAAATAAATAAATACATTGTGTATAATACTTCAGGTGTTCGTGCAGCAGTAGCAACTGTATCAATGCCAATGAATAGGTGCAGCAGCACTAACCGGAACAAATACACACGACTAGCACTGGCAGACAACGACGACGATCTCTTGCAACGTTGTGATGATGGCTGGATTTAGTCCATCAGTGCAGCAAGACTCAAGCGCTCAACTTCTGCAGCACCACAGCGCTGCATCCTGCTTCGGCGTCACTGCAGGGCGGCACAGCACCACCAGCAGCAGCAGCACCGTTGCTGACTCAAGGACATTTGACCCGGAGACGGCGGCGCTTTCCATCTGGGGGGAGCAGCAGCATTCCGGTCGGGCACCTTCATCCTCTCCACCCACGTCATCATCGTCAAACTGGAATGGCTGCTACTCAAAGTCGTCGTTTTCCATGGCAAATAACAAGAGTAAGAGTTCAAGTGGAGTGACGAGTGGTGTTGTCCCTGCAGCAGCTCCTCATCCGTTTGGCTACCCCGTCATCTGTCCCCATGAGAATGGCACCCTGCCTCCTCCTTCTCCTCCTTCTCCTCCTCCTCATCCCAAGGCAATCAGAGATGAATCTCCGGTTGATGCGGCAAGATGTCGGTCACCGGAAGTTGTGAGTCTATCCACTGCGTGCGCATCAAATACGCTGCATGAGGTAGGGAAGAAGGTTTCAGAGAGCATGCAGGACTCGAAGCCATGCGGCTCAGCTAGGGACACGCCAAGTGGAAATAAGACTGAGGAAGAGGCAGAGGTGCTGGACGATGTGGATGATGGTGATTCGAAAGCGGAAACGTGTGGCCAATGCTCGACACGATTCGCTTCAATGAAGACCTACCTGAGTCATGATTGCACAGGTGTAACAAACGGTGAATATGACGACGATGATGACGACGATGAGCTGAGCAACGGAGAAACCTTCGAGGGCAAGATCGTCTACAATCCAGACGGATCCGCGTACATCATCGAGGGTGAACTGGAACCGGACGATGCGGACTCCCTCGTGAACGTTCGGAAACAGGAAGGTGCCATTGTTGAGCACAAGGACACGGTCATTGCTTCATCGGATTTTCTGTCCTATCCACAAATCGCCAGCGCCGTTTACATCCGCTGTCCACCACCACCAACGTCGTCTTCGAACAGCAGAAGTCGCTTCTTCGTCAACCCGTCCAACGTCTGGCCGCGCTCCGAGGTCCCAGTCATGCACAGCTACCGCGTGTACGACTTCCGTTCAGGCAAGCATCCAGTCGTGGACAGGAGGAAGCAGGATTTCACCCTGCCTGGGTCCATCAATTCTGGTCCTGGTGGCATGAGCCTGATTCCGACGAAGCCGATACTCATGTGCTTCATCTGTAAGCTGTCATTCGGTTACGTCAAGTCGTTCGTGACGCATGCTTCTGTTGAGCATTGCATGACGCTGAACGATGACGAACGCATTGCTATCTTCAGCAGCAACGCATCGGCGCTCATCCAGATCGTCGGGCAGGAAAAAATACCTCATATGTCTTTTCTCGAACCGGTTGCGTCACTACCGCCGGAAACGAGGAGCAGCCGAGTCGCCAGTCCAGCCCAGTCGATGGCACCTGCTTTATCCCTCCAGCAGAATCCCAGTACCTCTTGGAAGATGTCCAGTGGGGATGCTGCTGCCAGCTATGCTGCTGCCGAACTGGCAGGGCCATCTTCAGATGCGAGGAGAGGGGAAGATTCCTCAGAGCAGCAAGGCTTCCACCGCAACACAAGACCTCCTCTATCCGAGCCAGCAGGAAGCAAGCCAGGTTGTGCGGAAGGACTACTTTCCGATTTTACCACCAACGCGGTGCACCAGGACAGACCTGATCATCAGTCGACGTCAGCTTCTCACGATCAAATGGAGACACACGGTGGTGCGAATGGGATCACATCGGGTGGTGCTCCGTTTTCCAGTCCTTGGACTCAGAGGACGACGGCGGTGGCCGCGGTGGCAGGACTTCCTGATGAGAAGAACAACAACAGTATTAGCAACAGCAACACGGGTTCAGAACCTCAGTCGACGTTTTCTTTAAGTAATTCATCGTTGTTCCGATCCATCGATTTCGGAAAGCTTTACTCATCATCGTCGTCGTCGTCCGTTGTCGAGCCATCCATGATGCCACACGCAGCATCTTCAGCAGCAGCAGCAGCTGTGGCATCACAGACTTTGCATCTCAGTACCTCAAGTCACATGCTGTCCGCATCCCAAACTTCATGTCCGATCTCAACGTCTGGGTCCGGTGGGGGCGGTGGTCCCCTCCTCCCAGTTGGCTTCCCCTCGGTCGGGCGCTCAGACACGGACCACCTGCTTGCAATGGGAACTACCGACTGCGACTCCTACTACCCGGTCTGCGACCGATCCCCCGCCGGGCAGATCATGGCATCGCTGCACTCACGCAACTCCTGCAAGACGCTGAAGTGTCCGAAGTGCAACTGGCACTACAAGTACCAGGAGACGCTGGAGATCCACATGAAGGAGAAGCACCCGGAAGCGGAGACCCAGTGCGTCTACTGCAACACCGGTCAACCCCATCCGCGCCTCGCTCGCGGGGAGTCGTACACGTGCGGATACAAGCCGTACCGTTGCGACATCTGCAACTATTCGACGACGACAAAGGGCAACCTCAGCATCCACCTACAGTCCGATAAGCACTCCAACAACATGCAGGAGCTACAGAATGGAGGAAGTGGAGGAGGTGGTGGTGGAGGTTCAGGTTCTAATTCTGACGCCAACAAATTGCCGGCGACCACACCGTCCAGCGCAACGGTCGTCAGCGCTTCTCCGAGCCAGGGCAGTGGAGTAGGAGTAGGATCTGGATCGGGAGGGGGAGCTGGAGGGGTCCCGGTGCGGAAGAGTAAACAGAAAGCGATGTGGCGATGTGACTTCTGCAGCTACGAGACGACAGAAGCTCGTAACCTTCGCATCCATATGACGAGTGAGAAGCACGCGCACAACCTGATGGCCCTCCAACAGAACATGCGATGTCAGATGCAGATCAACCACCAGATGGCTCTCTTCAGCCAGGACCCATCCCTCCTCGGACTCTCACCCATCCTCGGCCTCCAGCCACCGCCACCCCCGCCTCCACCCTCGGCCTTCGACCCTTCCATATTCATGCCTCCCTTCATAACCGGGCTCCCCGAGACCCCAATGGATCTAACAAAGCCGCCCAATCTCGCTGGCGACGCAACAGAGCGTGATGGTGGTCACGGATCATCGAAGCGGAAGTCATCGCGTTCTGGAATGTTCATCTGCGCCATCTGCAGCGCATTCTCCACCGACTCCATCGACCTGCTCCAGCACCACATCCAGCTCGACCGATCCAAGTCGGCGGACAGCGACAGCGTGACTGTCATCGGTGGGACTTACCTGTGCAACCTCTGCCAGTACAAGACGACGCTGAAGGCCAACTTTCAGCTGCACTGCAAGACGGACAAGCACCTCCAGCGGCTCCAACTGGTCAACCACATCCAGGAGGGAAGCGCGAGCAACGAGCTGAGCCAGAAGTTCCTCAGCAGCGCTGGCAGCCCCGTCCAAGTGTGGTGCAGCGCGTGCGACTACCACACGAATAGCATCTATCGGCTTCAGATGCACGTCGTTGGATCAACACATGAGGCTAATGCCCGACTCTTCGTCCATCTACAGTCAACGGAGTCAAAGTTCCCTGTCTCCCTCCGAAGATCCTACCGCTGTGCGCTGTGTGGGTTTGCTGGAACGACGCGGTTCTCCCTCATAGAGCATGCGCAGTCGGAGTCCCATGCGATCAAGGAGCGGCTGAGCTTGGCCAACGCACCATCGCATGGGGATTCGTTGATATTGCAGGCGGAGAAGGCGCTAGACAACTTCTGTGTTGTTGTTGAGGAGGACGATTCCATGGCAGAATCAGGTAATATTAGACATTCCCATCTATCATTTATCATAATAATAATAATAATAATAATAATAATAATAATAATAATAATAATAATAATAATAATAGTAATAATAATAATAATAATAATAATAGTAATAATCCTTCAATCCTTCAGCCTCAGACTTCATAAATGAAATTGGCAGCCGCATCTCTTTTATCACTGGTGACAGACGTGAAGCTCTCTTTCTTTTTCAACGTCTGTCCATTTGTATCCAACGCTTCAACCTGGTCGCTTTCAAAGGTACTTTTGCCTCACACCCTGAAGACGAGGCCTGACCCACCAGACGATCATTCTTCAGTTAATAATAGTCCATAAGTCCCTGGGGGAATGAAGTACCTCAGGGCATAAAAAAAAAAAAAAAAATAATAATAATAATAATAATAATAATAAGACGATTTATATAGCGCCATCTTTCATCTTTCATCTGTTAGGTATACGAGAATTTTTGTCAGATAATGATTAGTATTTTATTCGAGTTATAGTGTAAGGTACATAAAGAAATTATGGCAGTTTGAATACTATGCTGATGAGCTATAGGCCTAAGGCCAAATAGCCATCAACATAACCAAGATTTTTTACTGAACCCGTGATTGACCAAACAATCAATCAATCACATAAATTTATATAGCACCCCTTAAAGATCGCTACTCAGAGGTACTCCCCCAAGTCCCAACACACGCCTTTCATGAACTGCTAGTAAGGCGGCACTGAGAACGCTTCTGATTAGCTTATAGTACTGTAAACGACTAAACGCCTCTGTACAACTTTTCAAGTATACAATACAATCAGTAGTGATCTGTGGCTTGAATTATTTCGTACTTGCTTATTCACACATCTGTAAAGAAACCACGTAATGTAAAATAGTAATAACTGACTCATTAATTGTTCGGTTCCAAAGAGGTCCTCTAAGTTTATACCTTGAGTAAAACTGAGGTATGCTCAGTTAAGTTATTATTTATAGCAACATGGCAAGCTAATGTAGGATAGAGTACCATAGAGTAGATCAGTCGAAGGTGTAGACCTGTAGGATTATGAAACAAAATAAGAAAATGGTTGCTAGTGACATAATACCACTCAACTTTAGACGCATAGGTTGAATTCCTTGACATTAACGATCTGCTATCGTGACACCCTTACCCGCATATTAACCTTAATTAGCAATTAATTTGAACTTAATTGCAGCTGGTTGACCGGTTTAGAGATGCTGAAACCAGCTGGGCGTGAAATCCGTCGAACGCTGAGCATGACTCGGTCGAATGAGTTCGCCTATTAATGATGACGAGGAATTTGATCGGAATATTCTAGAAGCAATATTATTGCAGTGCATAGCTTAGCTTAGAATGCGATCCTCCATCCCTCCCGTTAATTAATTATTATCGTCCTTGGCAGGACCACGTGTCTGTCTGTCTCTGTGTGTGTCTGTGTCTGTGTGTCTGTCTCTGTCTGTGTTTGTCAGTGTGTCTGTGTCTATCTGTGTGTCTGTCTGTTTGTCTGTCTGTTTGTCTGTCTGTTTCGCCTAATGATCTGTTTTTGTTTCTACCATTCTGTTTGTCTTTCTCAGTACATGTCTCTTTGTTCCTCCTGCTTGTCTGTCTGTCTGTCTGTCTGTGTGTCTGTCTGTGTGTCTGTCTGTGTGTGTGTGTCTGTCTGTCTGTCTGTCTGTCTGTCTGTCTGTCTGTCTGTCTGTCTGGCTGTCTGTCTGTCGGTCGGTCTGTCTGTCGGTCTGTCTGTCTGTCTGTCTCATGGGTTGGCGTGGGTTTCAACAGTAGGTTGTCTTATGTGGTGATTTCTGACGTTACGTTGTATTATTAAAAAATTCAGCCTGTACTTACTTACTTAATCTGCGGCCAGTCGTTGACATTAATGTTTTAACCGCTTCTTACTTGCTTATTTAAAGGCTTATTGACTTACTGATCTCAAACCATCAGCTAAACATTTTTCCTCCACTCCTACCCATCCCTCCCTCCATCCCTCCACTCCTACCCCCTCCCTGCTCCAGCGTTAATTGTGATGATTCGGTGATTAAGTCGGCTGATTATTCGTGAACGCGAACGTGGGGGAGATGGGGCGGAGGTGGGGGAGATGGGGCGATGGTGGTGAGGTGCGGAGGCTGAAGAGCAGCGCTGCTTGCTATGTCACGCCTCGGGGACTGCTGCTGCTGCTGCTGCTGCACCTCGCGGTCGAAACGACGGACAGCTACATAGCAAGTTAGCAGTATAGCTGCTGCTTAGCTGCTTAGCTGCTGACTGACGCTCAGCGCTGACTGCATGGCGATTGCAGTCCATGATTAGTGATAGCAGACACTAATGCAGTTCACAGGCTTTTTTACAGCCAAATTCAAGGTTGAGGTGGGCTAGTGTATAGGTTGGATGGTTGGATTAGATGGGGTAGGTTTCTTATTATGTTTATGTATAGGTCGGATAGGGTAACAATATTATGGAGTCATGGACGAAGGCCTCAATATAATTTGACTCATAATCTTGAAACTTATTTATACAGAGCTCAAAAAGTGATATTCGTCTTGTTCACAGACATTTGTTTGAAAGAGAATAAATGGGCAGAGGGCAAGATACAATGGGTCAGGCAGACGGACATTCAGACGGCCAAAGTGGGTGGGGTTTAGGGTTGAAACGGCAAGGAAGGTGATGGGAATCGGTTTTAGATTTTTTTAAAGCAGTGCTTTCAGTTTTAGTTGAAAGACCAATCAATAGGTGTAGGTATGATACAATTATAGCGAGGCTAGTGAGGGTTGGGTCTTCAATCATATGCTTTGCTGTTCAGCTCCTGACTCTGGTGCATGCCCTGTTTCATTTGATCGTGTATTTCTTGTGTGGACAGCAACATCTACCTTGAAGCGCACTTTTAAGATAGCCATCTCTACATGACCTTCTTTTAGGTACTTAGAAGTGCTGTACAGTGTACAATGTACATTCATTCATTCGGACATTTATATAGCGCTCCTTCAAGTAAAAAACTACTCAGAGACGCTCCCGACTCCAGTGCGCCCAAAAAGAACAGTTTTAAGTTTAGTAAGGAACGGTCCTGGTACACAGTCTCAGGGTGTAGGCGTAGCTCAAAAGGAAGACCATTCCAAACCAGTCTTCTCCACATTGACGTCTACATACAGCAGACGTCCTTGTGACGATGTGGCCACATTAGTGTTTACTGTTAACAGGTTCTGCTTTGCAGCAAGACTGAATTGTTTAACAGAACATTTTATGTGTTTAGATCGGTGGGTGGGGGTGTGGGTGTGGTGGGTGGGGTGGGGATGGCGTTGGGGAATCTGCGTGACAATCACAATCCAACCTGACCCTAATGAGTATCGGCCAGTCTAGTCTTCATTTGCAACGTAATGGCTAGATGTCAGCACCGTCGTCCACTGTTTTGCATAAATTTCCACTGTAGGCGATCTTCGTCGCTTGCATGGATAGGAAATGGGGGAGTGGATGAGGTTTTAGACAGCCTGGGAAACTTATTCAAATCTAATAATCTAAGATTTTAATTGGGTTGTGTGGAGAAGAAGAAGGAGAAGGAAACAGTACCAGTTTCACATCAGCATTGACAGTACTACGGAGCTATATAAAATAATAATAATCTTATTAGTTTTAAAAATTCCAACCGAAGTACATCTCTCTTCTCTCCCTCTATGTCTGTCTGTCTGTCTGTCTGTCTGTCTGTCTGCCTGTCTGTCTGTCTGTGTCTCTCTCTGTCTGTCTGTGTCTCTGTCTTGTCTCTCTCTGTCTATGTCTGTCTGTCTTTCTGTCTGTCTCTCTCTCTCTCTTCGTCTCTCTCTCTCTCTCTCTCTCTCTCTCTCTCTCTCTCTCTGCCTCTGTCTCTGTCTCTCTTCTCTCTCTCTCTCTCTCTCTCTCTCTCTCTCTCTCTCTCTCTCTCTCTCTCTCTCTCTCTCTCTCTCTCTCTCTCTCTCTCTCTATATATATATATATATATATATATATATATATTCGCGACTTGTATATGCATTTAACACATAATGCATTTTAATATATATTTCATAAATTTTCAAATGCACATAATTATAACTATTGCATGTGTAGGCCTACACAATCATTAATACATACAAATGTGCATACGTGCACAACTACTTTCAAGGACTTGAACCATGAGAGCAACGGCGACGATAGGACTCGTTATTCTACTTAATACTCTTCGCGTAATTCCTGCAGTGATAATATTTATACATCGCTGGCATGATGCATCGCGTACAATGCTTAATGGAAGCAGAAGAACAATATGCAGTGCATGGTGGCTGACTATCCATTCTTGTGTTATTGCTGAACTCATTCTACCCTCTTGATGAAGGCAGTGGAATAACATAGTTTAGGATTTGGGTCAATCACCGAGTATGGAAGAAACTAGAACAATTGATCATGGGAGTTGGGTTTCTCCAAGTAAGTGGAAAGATCATCTAGGGTTTGAATGGTGATTGAATCCAAGCAGCCGAGACGCTGGAACAATGGACGATTTTACCCTCGGCTCATTTCATTTCACCCGGATGCCCTAGACATGGAACAAAGAGGGGAATTTAGATTGGAGCTAACGTACCCCCTTTCCTCTTTCTGACTCAGACCTTGAACTATCGGATAGGCTTAGGGTGGGGCACTGATCTACCCTTAGGCATGCGCGGACTTAATTTTGAAGGCCCCTAATTAGAGGCGCCCTGAGATGATTAGTTTCGACGGGGTGGGGGAGCTGGTGAAACCAGTCAAGGGTAAGGCGTCTTAATAGGGCGGGGTATGTAACACCAGACTGGAATTTATTGCTGTGGGGGAAGACGGGGTTTATAAGAAGATTTAATGGGAAAGATGTCACCCAACGGTCTTATTAGTGTCAGTCTATGCTCATGACCCGAGGGGTGAGCGCCTTCCGTTGGGGAAGACAAAGAAACGATGGGCTAATCATCGGAGGGGTGGGGGCAGTTATTGGGGGAGGGTAAGATGACGGTGTCAAGCTAGGGCTTCCGTGTCGCTAGCTAGAAGCTGTAGAATTTTCATGGGTTACTGAAACAATGGTAAAGTATGGCTATTATTATGGTATGTATGAAAATTTAGTTTTAAACTATATTGTGGCAGCTGTGCTTGGTAAGGAATGGTATAATAATAATGTATTGAAATTCAGTAGGGTATTATTGTATGGTACTTTGGGAAGGGTGCTACAGTGCCTGAACCTACAGTTTTGAAGGTATGGTTGGTATGGTGTGGTAGCTAATTTAATCAATTAAGATTATATGAAATAGGTAATTTCAAGTTGTAAACTAAACGTATAGTATATATTAATGTTAGGACCACTGAATAAATTCAATTATGATTTGACTGCAAGCAAAATCTGGGTGCTGTTGTGTTATGTTATGTACTAGAGCTGCTGTCTATTTTTATTAGTACTGCCGGTAGGCTGAAATATAAAGGACGTAACTGAAAAATGCTCTGTCATTCCCTAGGGTGCGCCACCAACTTTGCATTGTGGGTTGTTATCAGTGCTGTTATTGTATCGTAATAATTATTTTATATAGCGCTATTGTGATGTAATTATTAAGTGTCCTGATTATCCCGATACTTGTGTAAATGCATTTACCATACGTATTTAATTGAATATCTGTAATATTTACTTTTCTAATTTTTATTGTTTATCAATTTTTTGAAATTTTTATTATAATATATTTAAAACATTAAACATCTTGAAAACTGTAATTACGATTCATATATCTATGTGTATGTGTGTGTATATATATATATGTATTATATATATATATATATATTTAAAGTAGGGAATTTTAGGTTGTAAAACTGCACGTATACTATATGAACGTTAGGGCCACTGAATAAATTCAATTATGATTTGATTGTTAGCTAAAATCTTGGTGCTATTGTGTTTTGAACTAAAGATGTCTATTCCTTGCTTAATAATTGCAATTATAGTAATGCACGAATACCAGACGTTTAGTACAAAATGCACACAAGCATGTGCATGCATATATATATGATATATATATTAATATATATCATATATAACATATATATATATAACATATATATATATATTATATATGCAAGTGATGGAGGCTGATATCTATTGAGTCGGAGTAGGGATGCTATCAGAGGGTGGAGTTGTTGGCATCCACTGGGTGGGGGTGAAGGTGGGTGGGGTGTAGGTGCATCAGTCCATTAGTTGGTTTATCCATAGAGCAGGTTTCATTTTGTTAGACTCCAGCAGCTCCTTCCTCCGGCCACAGCCGCCGTATGGTTTCACTCGCTTCAAGGCCAATCCAGACAATATCATTTTGCTCACCCACACACACCTAGTCACTGGGCCGTTTAGAATAATGACTGGAACTAACAGATACTATAATGTAAGAAAACCCAGACAATTATGCGTAGGTCTGTTGCGTTATGAACGTGGCCGGACTTAGTTGTGGCCTTTTATTGTCACTGGACAGAACTGTATTATAGCAGTAGGCAACACTGGATATGCTTTGATGTTTATAGCAACTTTCTAATCAGTGAAGTATCTCCTGTAGGCAGAGACTACACTTTGATTGTTGGGTTTTACTATTAAGAAACACTGCTGTTGGCAGAAATTACACTAACTGCAGAATGGTCACACACACGCACACACTTACACACACACACACACACACACACACACACACACACACACACACACACACACATATATATATATATATACACCGTGAGGCATAAAAAAGGAAGCCCCAATAAAAGTCGTTATTATTTTAACATTTTTCGCACAATGTCAATGAAATTCAGGAAAATTATAGCTAAGTAGCAAGCAATGTCAAAAAATTAAAGTTTTTACAACTTACTGCCCGCCTTTAGCTTCTACGCATGCGCGAAGTCGCTTGTGCCATTCACGCACCGCCGAGTCAATAATTCGCTGGTCAAGATCGTTCCAAGTTTGCACGATCGCTTACGAAGATCTTCAACTGTTTCAACATCACGGACCTTTGTTTTGTACACTACCGGTATCTCATCTATGCATCCAGGGCCGGCCCTAGCTATAGGCAAAGTAGGCAGTTGCCTAGGGCGCCGCAGCCTTTGGGGGGGGGGCGCCGCGGCACCGGCGAATTAATTTTTTTACAATATAATATATTGTATTAAACTCAAGACTTTCGCTAATGGAAAGAATTTAACCCTTTAACGACCAGCGTGTACTAGAATGCATTGAAAATATAATGTGGCTGGTCGTTAAAGGGTTAAAACAATGTCTTCAAGAAAGAGACAGTAACTGAGGGAGGACCGACCTTAGGCATAGGCAAAGCAGGCAGTTGCATGAGGCGCCAAGTTCTAAGGGCGCCATTTCAACAATAGTTTATTTTAACATTTTTGTAAACTTATACCAATCTCCACAAAATTGAATATTAGCCAGCCTTCAGTGTACTAATAAAGAAATTAGATTGAATAACTCAGTTGAGCGTACAAGGCCGTAGTTAGGGGGGATGTTTTGGGTGTTTGAACACCCCCGAAATGAAATAGGCCTAATGTAAAAATGAAATAATTATATATGCATTTGCTAGCACATGACAGTGTGTAATGTAGGCCTAATTTTGAGCAGAAAATAGTCGAAAATCGCGGAAAATAATGTTTTTGGACGTCAGAAAATTCGACGACAAACAAAAAAGCCATCAGAAAATTTCGCCCAAAAAAGTCGACCGCAGCGTGTACGCACCTCAAAATTCACGGTCAAGAAAACAACCCCCGAAATAAAATCCTGGCTACGGCCTTGTGAGCGTAAACCGGCTCTGGCTAATTCATCTTTAAATTCTGACGTGGGCTGAACAATTGAGTGGAAATCTAAGGGCACCAAATGCAGGCCTATGCCTGGGGCGCCAAATGTATGCCTTGCCTAGGGCGCCATTTGGGCTAAGGCCGGCCCTGTATGCATCCCCCGTATTTTATGATCGACGGGATTCAGGTCTGTGCTGTTAGAGGGCCAAAATGTAAGAATTATTAAGTCAGGAGTTTCATTCGTCAGAAGTGCAACCGTTTCTCGAACTCTGTGCGCTGGAAACCATATTGCAGGAAAATGTAAAATTCAGAGAGTTCTCGAATTTCAGGTAGGCCTTACATGAATAAAACGTCTCTGTATGCCATTGATTTTTACCCCGGGTTTAACAAAGTGAATTGACGTGCGCCCCAGAGAAGAAATACCGACCGACACCATCAGACATTTGCTAAACGTCGGACGTGTGCGTACAATGTAAAAGGCGGTCGGCTGCAATAGGCTATCTCTCTTTCGAGTTCCAACTGCTACATTTTGAGTAAGCTTATTGTTACGAGAAGCAACTGTGAATAATTTTTCGTCCGTGAACCAGATGAAATGCACTAGGCAGACTGGGAATCGACGCAAAAAATGGTGACTGCAAGCTTGGAACGATCTTGACCAGCGAATTATTGACTCGGTGCATGAATGGCGGTGCATGAATGGCGCAAGCGACTTCGCGCATGCGTAGAAGCTAAAGGCGGACAGTAAATTGTAAAAAAATTAATTTTTTGACATTCCTTGCTACTTAGCTATAATTTTCCTGAATTTCATTGACATTATGCGAAAATTGTTAAAAGAATAACGATTTTTCTAGGGGCTTCCTTTTTTTATGCCTCACGGTGTAGTTGTCTGTCATAGTAAACAGAAGTATCACTGCAAACAGGCAACACTGTTTTTTTAAACAGACTTTTCATTGTTTGACACAGTAGCTCGTTGTTTGCTTGTTTGTATGTGCACTTGTTATAACGCCCCTTCACGCTTTCTGCTCAGAGGCTCTCCCGACTACAGAGCGGACACTGCATCGGAATTTCACTCCGGAGTGCTAAGCAATTGCGAGTGAAGGACTTGCCCAAGATCCCTACGCGGTGACTTCAGTTGGATTCGAACCTGCAACCCTCCGGCTGCAAGGCAACGAACATGCCCACTACACCACGGCGCCCCACGTTGATTTTGAGAAGACTGTGGGGGAACAAATCCTTTTTACACATTATAATGGTCAGCATCATCAAGAGACACTTCTATCGTCAGAGCTTAACAAAGGCAGATATTATAATATCTTTGAAGAGTGGTTACCTTGGTGTCTGCTGTTAGCAGATAATGTGGCCACATTAGATGTGTTGTTTACAGTGAGCATGTACTGGGTGGAGAGATGGTTTAGCCAGAGGAAGCGATGCTCTGGCGGTTCGAGTGGTCTTCTAATTACTTGCTGGGCATCTCGTTCGCTCGGCTGATAAGGGAGCAGGAGGAATATTTTAATGAGCGTGCTCTATTGGTTTGGGCTGGGCCGACCGTCTGCCCTCGGGGACCTAAGGGGGCCGTGTCTCCCCCCTCCCGATCAGGGGAGCTGCGTGTCAGTCTTTAGCAGTCTGTTTGGCTGTCTGGATATCTCTGTGTTTGCCTCTATCCAAAAGACGGTGTGTATTCGCAACTGCATATTTGTCTCTTTCTATCCTGCACTTCCGTCAGTCTCGATGTGTGTCTAACTATCTGCATTTGTTTATGTATGTATGTATGTATGTATGTGTGAGTAATGGATGGATGAATGAATGAATGAATGAATGCATGCATGCATGCATGCATGCGTGCATGCATGCATGCATGCATGGACGGACGGACGAACAAATGAATGAACTAATGAATTGAGGAATGAATGTAGGCCTTTAAATAATGCTTCTGTTTTCCCTCCATATATATATATATATATTTATATATATATATATATATATATATATATGATTCCTGCCTTCCTGGTATCCGTCCTGCTGTTTATCTGTCTGTTGTCTGTCTTATCTTGTGTGCGCGGTTAGCTAGATCATGCGACTGGCGGACACAGACAAACAAGCAAACAGACAGACAGACAAAAGGCAGACAGACAGCGAGAGTACTAAGTCTGATTCTAATTAAATTGAGCCTGTGTTCTCTTGGTGCCAACAACATCATCACCACGAGCAGCAACAGCAGCAGCAGCCATGGCATCATCATCATCATCATCATCATCATCATCTGTGTTTATGCTTTGGCTGCTGCTGCAGCAACTGAGGCTAATGGGTGGCTTGGCCTTCACCTACCCTCCTCCCCATTCTCCACTGCTGCTGCCATCTCCAACGACGACGACGTATACTGATGATGATATCAAATCCTGGCCTTTGTCATCGTGAAGAGGCTGGATGGTGGCAGCGCCCATATTATAGACCACATGCATGAGCAGGCTGCCTTCATCCCTCCCCAGTTCTTCCCTCTGCTTCTCCTCTCCTTCTCCTTCCTCCTCCTTCTGCTCATTCCTCTCCCTCCTCCTCTTCTTCTCCTCCTCTTTCTCCTGCCCCTCCCCCTCTTACTCCTTGTCCTCCTCCTCCTTCTTCTTCTCCTCCTCCTCTTAATCCTGCACCTCCTCTTACTCCTCTCTTTGTCCTCTTCCTCTTCCTCCTCCTCTTTATCCTGCCCCTCCCCCTCTTACTCATTCTCCTTGTCCTCCTCCTTCTTCTTCTCTTCCTCCTCCTCCTCTTACTCCTGCACCTCCTCTTACTCCTTCTCCTTCATCTTCTTCTCCTCCTCCTCCTTCTTCTTCTCCATCTTTTTCTTCTTATTCTCATTATCTTCTCTTCCTTCTCTCGTCTTCCATCTTTTCTTCTTCCTCTGTTGCGCTTGACCTCCTAATCTGTAATTATACTCCTCCATGTTCTTATTGTCTCCTCCATGTTCTTATTGTCTCCTCCATGTTCTTATTGTCTCCTCCATGTTCTTATTGTCTCCTCCATGTTCTTATTGTCTCCTCCATGTTCTTATTGCCTCCTCCTGTTCAGTCTCATTCTCCTCCTCATTCACCCGTCGTTAACCTTCTTCTTCTTCTTCCTCCTCCTCCTCCTCCTCCTCCTCCTCCTCCTCCTCCTCCTCCTCCTCCTCCTCCTCCTTCTCCTATTTATCCTCCACCTGCTCTTCTCTTCCTACTCTCCCTCCTCATCATGTCATATTGCTCTCACAGCCGCAGAGGAGGAATGGAGATTCGGAGGAGGAGCGAAATGGACAATTAGTATGAGAGAGAGAGGAAGAGAGGCGCACACAAACAATGATGGAGATAGATGAATACGAATGACACAAAGACTAACGCAGAGAAACAGAGAAAGACAGACAGACAGACAGATAGACACAGAGAGAGAGACACACAGAGAGAGCCAGAGAGAGACACACACAGAGAGATAGAGACAGACATACACAGAGAGAGACAGAGAGAGACACAGAGAGGGAGAGACACACAGAGAGAGACAGAGAGAGAGACACACACAGACAGACAGATAGAAGAGGGAGGCCTACACACACAGATAAAGAGAGACACGCAGAACCCGGCAGAGAAAGAGAGGTCTAGATACACAGACACAGACAATGAGTGAAAATACAATGGATCTGATGTGATGAAGAGACAGTTTCAGACAGATAATATACTCACGCACATGTATAACAGACGTAACAGAGATAGCCAGAAACATATAAGACTTAAACAAAGACAGTCATATAATCAGCCTGCGCATAGATAGATAGAGCCAGACAGACAGACATACAGACAGACAGACAGACATACAGACAGACAGACAGACAGAGTGAGAGATAGATAGAGACATAAACAGACAGACAGACAGACAGAGATAGACCGACAGAGTTAGAGATAGACAGACAGACAAACATAGAGGAGAGAGAGACAGACAGGCAGACAGAGGCGGTGTTTCTAGAAGAGGGAAGAGGAGAAGGAGGAGGAGGAGGAGGTGGCATCTGTTGTATGATTGGCTGACTGAACTTAAGCGACTGCTGATGGAGTCGTTTCAGATCGGAGGAGCTGTTGGAAGAATCTTCTTCTCCCACCTCCTCCTGCTCCTCCTCCTGCTCCTGCTCCTCCTCCTCCTCCTCCTCCACCTCCTCTACCTTCTGCTCCTCATCCGCCCCACCATTTACGAGTCTATGGTTCCGCGGATGCTGATGCTAAACATCGTACGCAGCATCAGCAGCAGCAGCATCAACTGTCCCGTATCTCAGAATGGTACGTTTTTATATTATGCGATGCTCATTGAGCGGAGGAGGAGGAGGAGGAGAAGGAGGAGGAGGAGAAGGAGGAGGAGGATAAGGAGGAGGAGAAGGAGGAGGAGAAGAAGGAGGAGGAGGAGAAGGAGGAGGAGAAGGAGGAGGAGGAGAAGGAAGGGTCTGTGTAATATGAAGGATTGAAGGTGTGCGTTTGAAGACGCTGCTGGTGCAGTAGTAGTCTGGAGGGATGTTGTTGGGCTGTGCATGAAATATGAGGAATGCAGACTAAATATATAACGTGTATGAGGAATTGAGGATTCGTCGGCTCACTATTATATATTATGAGGATTTATGAGGATTTTATAACAGACATAAAGATTACCAGATATCTTTGAGTTTTATGGACTGTCATTTATGTATGTTTGTGCATATGTGTGGGTGTATGACTATGTATGTATGTATGTATGTATGTATGTATGTATGCATGTATGTATGCATGTATGTATGTATGTATGTATGTATGTATGCATGTATGTATGAATGTATGTATGTATGTATGTATGTATGTATGTATGCATGTATGTATATATGCATGCATGTATGTAATATGATATGTATGTATGCATGTGTTTGTTTGTAATGTAGGTATGCTTGTACTTAGGTATTTATGAATGTATGCATGCATGTATGTATGTATGCATGTCTTTGCATGCTTGCATGCATGTATGATGTATGTATGTGTGTATGACCACAAGATGTTAGGCTCCCATCAGCCGTAGATTTTATAACAGCTGAGCCACGTATATTTGCATATCCGGTTTAGGACTATGGACTGAAAATTTATGAATAGAATGATTTTGGACTAAATCCGAGAATATTGGACTAAGTAGTAGAATTTTTGCTTCTATAGTTTTATATTTGGGCATTTTTACGTAGACTTGGTGTATGTGATCAACACTGGGTGGTTTCTGTGGATCATGTAGGTTTCTTTTTCTAACACCCTCTCCCAGTCCAAACGTTCCAATTGCTTTGATGTTTGTCATTAGAAGATGCGGCTGTATAAAGTCATATAAAATAGACTAAAAATTAATGACAAGTTACGGTCAAGTTTAGTTTGGGTGTCGCTTCGTTTCCTTTCCTCTTCTACCTGTTGTTAGTTCTTTTGAGGACCGGAAAAGCAGGTGCGAGACAGTGGACTTTGACAACGGACAGACGGGCTATACATGTAGGTAAGGACGACTAATTACGGGCCGGAGACATAGGCCTATACAAGAGCTGGAGGGAGAAGAAGAAGAGGAGGAAATCGCTTTCCCATTGTTTGTTCACGATTGCTGCCTATTGTCTGTGAGCGACGGGCCGTAAACGCTAGTGTGCAACTATGCGTGTCTTCAGTTGCTCCGATTGTATGGCTGCATCTTGTTGTCTGTGCTTCTCTGTCTGTGTCCATACGTCCGTCTCGTCCTCTAAGTGTCTCTGGGTGTCTTGCTTGCTCTGCGTCTTCATTTAAGCCTGTCCTTGTGTGTGTATGCCAGTCCGTCTTTCTGTCTGTCTGTGTATATCCGTCCGTCTGTCTGTGGCTTAGGCGGATGTATACATGTGGGTCTGATGGTGGTGGTCACGCATGAAGGATTTTAGGACAGCATCGAAACACCTAAGCTACTTGAAGTGGCCATAAGATGTTAGGCTCACATCAACCGTAGTCGTAATAACGACTGTGGATGTATAGTTGTATACATGTACATTTAAGCTGTCTATTCGCCAACAGGCTTTTGGGGCCTTCACAAAGCACGCCGTCAGTCCACCAGTCTACTAGCTGGCTACCTGCAGTCTGGTCGGCGCGTGTACTTTATTCAGGGTTCAGGGCCTTCTTTGCGAGGGGGCCTAGGAAATCTACTCAAGGACAATTTTCTATTTTTTCGCCAAACTCGGTATCTCTCGGTTTTTTGGTCGTCGTGGTTTTGACGATGGGACAATAGAAGTAGTAACAAAAAACCTGCTCACTGTTAGTGTTTGATTCAAGGACTGAGCTACTTTGCGGTAGAATCGTCTTTTTTATTGAGGGCCTACCACGAGCATCACGACGTCACGTGGCAGCGTCAGAGATTTGGATGTAACAATATTTTCTTGATGTGGAGTATATACCTGAATGCCTTACTTTACCTGATGCTGTTTGCTGCAGTCGGTTAATACGGACTGTATCATGTGTACTGTGATACTGGGTTTTACTGGATTACTCTAATTTCACTGGATTCAGTTTAACTGTTGAATTCATCGTGGATTTGAAGAATCGACAGACGGGAAGTACTTGACTTTGAAATATGCCAGATGCATGGTTTTCATGAGGTGACTACAAATGTTTTGTTATACTAACCTTGATTGAATTATTGATTGAATTCTTGATTGAATTATTGATTGGAATTTAACGGATTACCTCAGTTGAGTTACCTGGATTGTATGGAACTACATTGCGAGTTACCTGGATTGCTATATAGTTAGTGAGTTACCTGTATTGCTACATAGTGAGTTACCTGGATTGCAATCACATAGTGAGTTACCTGGATTGCTACATAGTGAGTTACATGGATTGCTTCATAGTGAGTTACATGGATTTCTACATAGTGAGTTACCTGGATTGCTACATAGTGAGTTATCTGGATTGCTACATAGCGAGTTACATGGATTGCTACATAGTGGGTTACCTGGATTGCTACATAGTGAGTTACCTGGATTGCTAGATAGCGACTTACCTGGATTGCTACATAGTCAGCTACCTGTATTGCTACATAGTGAGTTACCTGGATTGGTACATAGTGAGTTACCTCGATTGTATAGAACCATATAGCCGATGCTTAGCAGCTGACTGTGGTGATCACGGACTTTCTGCACTTGAACTTGCTAGATTGTCCGTGCCTTGAGACAACAATAAGCTGTGCTTCGTCTTTATTTTTGATACGATTGTGTTTGAGATTGAATTGGATTGGAACATTTTAGTAACCTGTTCTGATTATATTGTGCTGCAGATGCTGAAGACAGTGTTGCATCTTGTGGGGAGGCTGCTGAGGCAAGGCACCGTGGAGCATCATCCTATGATGCTCTAGATGACAGCCTAGATGACATGAAAAGATGTAAAGGAGGTATGTATAACACATGAATAGCATACATACATACATGTACCTGTCTTATAGTGTATGTGTATCTAGTTTAATATTTGAGTTCCTGTGCTAAATATATGCAACCAACAACGGACATAACTGCTATTCCCAGAAACCAAATGTGTGTATGAATGTATGCTGCCGTGGAAAAGTACATAACTGGTAAGTATGTATAGAGATTTTTATAGAGCTCCTTTCAATTAGCCTTCACTCTAAAAATGCTTCTGAAGTTGCATGTTAAAATCATGAAGGAGTTGGAGTTCATTAATAAGCAATTGGTTCTCAGACAACCGGAATTCATCACTTGTCTGCTCCTGGACAAAGTATATTATATATATATATAATATATACAGGGTGGTCCAGCATAAATGTCCCGACTTTACACGCTTATAACTTCGCCAATTTTTGGAATTTAAATATACTCTATACGTCAAATAAAAGGTATTTCACTCTCGTATTTGCCCTGAAAAAATGGAACTGGTACAAGTTTAGGTTTCAATTATATGCTCGGAACAGCGCTAACTACCATATTTTGTTCTTTTCTATGACGCGATCTGGCGCCGTTGACAGACGGTGATGGCGTTTTGATCTTAATTATCAGAACTGATAAGGGATTTAATTTGGTTGAAATGATTAACCAATTTTTTAACAGTGGATAAAATAAACAATACCTTGAATTATCTGCTACGGAAAATTGACAAGAACAGGACTTTCTAATAGTAAACCATGGGAATTACGGCGTTCATATCCGCTAACATTGCTCTTAATAATAATTGTGTCGGAGTAAATTGGCCGTCAAGACAATTACCCGGGCAGTCCCTATAAAAAATCTCTCCAGGTCATTCCGCGCGATACAGGTAGTCCTAGAAACACCGTATCCTAAAAGATGATCTAAAATTTCTAAAGTTATTTGTCAGCGTGATGTCCATCAGCATTAAAACACTGACGCAAAGAAACGGCTATAGCGAGACAGCCGTTTCTTTGCGTTTAAAAGCAGCGAGTTGCAGTGCGCACGGCTGTTGGTAAAATTGAAAGGTAATGATTTATCGATGAGGTGATAATCATGGGAGAGACTCCTACAAACACCTAAAATAATTGTGTCTATGCGCGGGTTTGCAAAAAACGATTTGTGAATATCCCTGGAAAACGGCGCCATATTATGTCATAGAAAACAACAAAATATGGTAGCCAGCGCTGTTCCAAGCATATAATTGAAACCTAAACAAGCACCAGTTCGACCTTTTCAGTGCAAATACTAGAGTGAAATACCTTTAATTTGACGCACAAAGTATAAATAAATTCAAAAAAATGGGGAATTTATACGCGTTCAAAGTCGGGACATTTATGCTGGACCACCCTGTATATATATATATATATAATATATATATATGTGTATATATATGTATATATAATACGAAGTCCCACTGACGATTTAACCCAGCGTTGCCATTTGATGCCCCATATTCAGAGGACCTAGACTGGTAATATGATCATAAGGCATTCTTTATAAACACATTTTACTTCCCATTTTCCTGCAAGCGTTTCTGGTCAGAATATTCTTATTGGTTTTTGTCACTTTGTGAGAATGGGAGGCCCAGGAGCAGGAGCAAGAGTGATATGTGGCAGGAGTGTGATGCCCCCAGTTGACTCATAATATGTCGTTTCTTTTGTCCTTTTATGCAAAGGGTGATCTGTAATTGGCTAGAAACCCAAACTGGGTCTTCATCCTGGCTCCGAGGACTATAGTCATGGCCAGCCTTTTGTTGATGTAGCCTAACTTTAGGCCATATTTACTTAAGCCGCTGTAATTAACTTATAATGTATTTAAATTATGCTAGTATATATATTTATCCATATATACATATAGTTAAGGATTTGACTTTGCGTGTGTATATACTATATATATATATATATAGTTAGAATATATTATAGTCTTATATGTCTGAGTATATTTAGTGATGTACCTTTATGTAGGTCTAATGCGTGCATATGTATAAATGGCTTTACCTACCTACCTGCATACATACCTATAGGACCCCTACCTCCCTATCACGTACCTACACCTGCAGGTGCCCGCTGTGTCCCATTGAATATAGTTGCAGGCAAATAATTAAAAGCTCTGGTTGTGTGTGTGTGCTTCCACTGAATCAGAACCGTCATTTATGGAGTCAGTGGAGCGTGGATCTATTGCTAAATGGTGGCATTTCTGTTTACTCTTGTCTTACCTGTTGATTGGCATCAGGGCACCTGAGGCACCGGGTACGCCGCCGTGCAGATATATATCTAGAGCACAGCTGCTGCTCCTGGCAGTGACAGTAATTATCTGTGCCACTACTGCAGGATTTCTTCGTCCGCTTGTACAGGCCCTGACTAATGAGCATCTCAGACCTAGATCATTCTACAGTGGCAGATGGGAGTTGCATGCACTCTTGATTCTTACAGAAGATTTGTTTAGGAGCTACAGCCATGGAGGGCTATTGTGGCTGGTCTAGAGTTTGTAGAGCCAAGAAAATAATACCCTGTTGAACTTCAAGATGATGATCTTTGTGGCCTTCTTTGTTAACCCTGTTTTGTCATAGCATTTTTATTTTGCAAGTTGTCTCAAGTAGGCCTATGTGAGGCTGGTAATAGGACCAGGCCAGTTGGCATATCAGATAGATTCAATTAATTTTAAACTGCTTGTTAGTTGCTTTTGTATTCATAGGTTCTAACCACATATGATCAGTATTTGCTAGTTTCTTTTCAAAGTAATCATTCTAGCAACTTGTTATACCTTCTGTGGTCCTGTAAGTTATCACTGTAACCAGTTACCTTTTTTTAGAAGTAACTATAGTTAGATTTAGTTACCACACGCACAAATGTTAAGGTCCAAAATTCCTGAAGCAGCCTTTTAATGTGAAATGAGCAGGGTAATAGATTATTAACACTCATGAATATTTAGGTGTGAATAAGATGTCATTAGTTAAAAATATTGATTAGGTATATACAGTAACAAACGACAACAGCACTTGCTTACGATGATATCTTCTTTCCCTTCAGGCTAGAATTATTCCTTCTGGCGAGGGGTCAGCCACTCGGATCCTTCTCCTCCACTTGTCTCTGTTTCCAGTGTCTTCTTTGCTTATGATGATATGATTTAGGTATATACCTCTTTATGCATCATACATGTATAATAATAAAAGCTTGGTTTGATTACCTCTGGAAGAGTCTGGATCCATCACTGCATTCTCTCAAGGATCTCTTTAAACTTGAAAGCACTCCATGCAAGGTTCTAGGTTGATATTAAAGACAACGCAATTAATATTATTGTAGCATTTCTCAGACTCTGCAGCAAGTCCTTGGCTTAATACGACTCTATTAGAAATACTCTTTCTGATGCACTGCAGGCAAGCCAAGAATGTCCCACTCAGAATCTAGTGTTTATGTCTTTGCTATTGGCAGGTACTGGTCGCTCATGAAGTCCGTAGCGAACATGCATTTTCGGATTTCTTTCTAAGTTTAAGCTGCAATGTATTGCAGGCGTGAGGGTAGGCAGGGGTCGGCACAGTTACGACCAAAGAATGACCAGACTTGATGAACTGACTGTGTATTTACTGATTCACAGCTATAGTGAATTGCTGCAATGTCCCTGTTTTTGATCGAGGAAATTAGTTGCATAGAATCTAACCTAGTAATAACATAGTCTAATCTAATCCGGTATACGAGTCTCTCTATTCGAACCAGTATGGCTTAACTGGAACCAGTCTATAATCTATTCCAATGAATTTATTTATCTAAGCATTCTAGGGCACAGGATAAGTAGTGGCAGATAGGTTGAAAGATTAAGACTTAAGACTATTGCCTGACTTTTACCTTCAATAACATACCTTGCCTTCCTACATTGCCTTCCTACATTGCCTTCCTACATTGCCTTCCTACATTGCCTTCCTACATTGCCTTCCTACATTGCCTTCCTACATTGCCTTCCTACATTGCCTTCCTACATTGCCTTCCTACATTGCCTTCCTACATTGCCTTCCTACATTGCCTTCCTACATTGCCTTCCTACATTGCCTTCCTACATTGCCTTCCTACATTGCCTTCCTACATTGCCTTCCTACATTGCCTCCCTACATTGCCTTCCTACATTGCCTTCCTACATTGCCTTCCTACATTGCCTTATCGTCTTGCCGCATCTTCTTGTACAGCTGCATGTGATATTGCCCTCCTTCCAAAGTTTGTTCAGAATTGCACACTGCCAGACAACATAGCACATCTGTGGTGCAAAGCAATTGTGAGTGAATGACTTACTCAAGGCACCTATAATACACAGTTGCTGCATCTGGCAGAGCTCGAACCCACCGTACTGTCTGACCAATTGACCACATGTGTGCTACACTTCCTTACCTTACTTATCTCCCTTGACTGTCCATCATACCTCACTCTACCTTGCTGTGGTGGTTACTTTGCCATCCAGACTTCTTTTGTTATACTTTTGTCATTGTCTTACAGATGGCCCATCATATGGTAGTAGTTGCACTTCAATCGGTCCTGCCAGCACCTTCGAGACAGGCACTGTTAGTCTGAGGAACCATCTGGAACAGGTGGTAGGTCCATCGGGCTACAGGAGTGGCACGGTTGCTTGTATACTCTGCATGGAACCGATCGACAGCCGTGACCAGCTGCAGCACCATCTCATCGAGGTAACGTGGCAATGTGAATTAAGCATGGCAATACTATATAGCCTTAGAATGTAAAAGCATTGCAATACTATATATAGCCTTACAATATAAAAGCATTGCAATACTATATGGCTTTACAATGTAAAAGCATTGCAATACTATATAGCCTTACAATGTAAAAGCATTGCAATACTGTATAGCCTTATAGTGTAAAAGCATGGCAATACTATAACCTTACATTGTAAAAGCATTGTATTACTATATAGCCTTACAAATGTAAAAGCATTGCAATACTATAGCCTTATAGTGTAAAAGCATGGCAATGCTATATAGCCTTACAATGTAAAAGCATTGCAATACTGTATAGCCTTATAGTGTAAAAGCATTGCAATACTATAGCCTTATAGTGTAAAAGCATTGCAATACTATATAGCCTTATAGTGTAAAAGCATTGCAAAACTATAGCCTTATACATGTAGTGTAAAAGCATGGCAATACTATAACCTTACAATGTAAAGCATGGCAATACTATATAGCCTTACAATGTAAAAGCATTGCAATACTATAGCCTTATAGTGTAAAAGCATGGCAATGCTATATAGCCTTACAATGTAAAAGCATTGCAATGCTATAACCTTATAGTGTAAAAGCATGGCAATACTATAACCTTATAGTGTAAAAGCATTGCAATACTATAGCTTTACAATGTAAAAGCTTTGCAATACTATAGCTTTACAATGTAAAAGCATTGCAATACTATAGCTTTACAATGTAAAAGCATTGCAATACTATAGCCTTACAATGTGAAAGCATTGCAATACTATAATCGTACAATGTAAAAGCATGGCAATACTATATAGCCCTACAATGTAAAAGCATGGCAATGCTATAACCTTACAATGTAAAAGCATGGCAATACTATATATACCTTATAGTGTAAAAGCATGGCAATATTAAATACCCTTACAATGTAAAAACATGGCAATGCTATAATCTTACAATGACAATAATATAGCATTACAATGACAGAACTTTTGTGAGCTACTTCAAATGCACTGCATTTGATGTCCTCATAAATGTAAACTTGCATACACAATATACTATGCTGTGTATTACAATATACCATTCACTACATTATGCAGCACAACAGTACAACACACTTAAATCCAATGCCTTACAATTTGGTAGGGTTACTATATACTTCAGAAGTAACAATGCAGTACATTGAAGCATAAAATACTTTGCAATATGACAACTGACGGCATAGTGCTTCTTAATACGATACAGTATGATACATTATCACTCGGTGCAGTATATTAAAATAATGCCAACTGGGAAATAATGCCCCATTGTCTATTTTTCAGGTACACAAAGTAAAGGCGGAGACCCTTCAGAGCATTATGAAGCTGGCTGATGCAGCCGACCAGATGACCCTACCGTCCATCAGCACCCCACCCGCGTCTTCTCCCCTCTGTGACGTCCAGAAATCCAATCCAAGTTCCGATGCTATCCCAGACGAATCTTTCCAGCACCCACATGTCGAGGTTGGCAGCCGACATCGTCAGAGTCCAAGTGAAACAATGTTTGCAGTGAGCGGTGGTGTTGCGAGTCCTACTCCTTTCCAGTGGAAAGAGGCAGATACGGACGCTGGAAGGAATGAGGATGGAGGAGGAGGAGGAGGTTTAAGTTCGGTTGAGTCAGAGGTTCGACTGGATGAAGATGGCCAGAGTAGAGTGGATGGTGAGTGTTACTTCTAGAGTTCATAATTATGATCAATTAGGATGTAGACGATTTCCACTGGTTACGATTTACATCTTGAATTGTGTTGATGTCGTTTTTCTTGTTGCTGTTGTTTCTTTTGTCTCTATTGTTGCTGATGGTGTTGGTGCTTGATGTTGTTGAAGTTGTTACTGTTGCTATTGTTGCTATTGTTGTTTGGTTTGATGTTGTTTCGGTTTTTACTCTGCTTCGGGTACTGCGGTTGTTCTGGTTGCTGCAGCTTTTGTTTTTTCATGCGCTTCTCTGACAACTTAGCATCAGTCAATGGTTCTTGTAATTTACTCAATTTTTTTCTTCTTTACCGAGACGTGTGAAGACCATTTTGCAATTTAAATCTCTCGCACATTCTGACGTATCCTTACGACCTAACTAGCTGGGGTACCGAGAAATTTAGATTTTTCGTCCCCAAACCCAGGTCCACTTCTAGCATATATTGTCTTGGATTTCAACTTCCAATGTGCTTACAGTAAAACAATGTTGGCCTCCACTGCTCCACACGTCCACTCCTCAATTTTCTGCCGCACATGGAACTCCCGCGAAATGCTAATCCATACATGTGATGGTTAGATCCAGATTTGATGAGGGCTTATGACAACAGAGGTCGTTGCCCTTGAAAAAAGATTTGTTTGGCATAATACAGCTCTTATGTCTATTCATAGAGTTTATATATGTGATCATGTGAAGCTGGCACCATCTCTAGAGGGATTCAAATCCAGACACAAGACTTACTTGTTTAAACAATCATACAATTGACAGTAACATGTGATCCAGTGCACAATGCCCTTTCCTTTGGCCTCGGCTGAGCCACGGCGCTATATAAATTGTCTTATTATTATTATTATTATTATTATCATTTTTTAAACTTAGAAATTGATTATTCTGTGACAGCAGCTTACGTTGACGGTGCCACGATGTCGAACATGGGTCCAGCGGACGCGGATGACCAATGTCGATGCCAGACGTGTCAGCGAAGGTTTCCATCAATCGACGCTCTCTACTCACACCAGAACGAGCTCGGTCACCTGGAACTCAAACAGACTCAGTCCGGACCCGGATACCTGTGCTGGCACAAAGGATGCAGCCAGTACTTCAAGACGGCCAACGCTGTCCAGGTCCACCACCGTGAGGTCCACGTCCTGCGACCGATCCAAGAGACGGTCGTGGCGTCCGCGGAGCGCAGCACTTACCAGCACCGCTGCGGACAGTGCAGCCTGGCGTTCAAGACGCAGGACCAGCTCCAGGTGCACTCCTACTACCACGTGATCCGATCGGCTGCGGACTGCGTCGTCTGCGGCAAAAGTTTCCAGTCGGCGTCGGAGGCGAAGACCCATCTGGAGAAATGCCACATGGAGGCGCTCACCCAGGAGCAGATGGCTAAGTACCAGGCACACGCAGCCGTCGCCTCGTCCCTTGCGTTGCTCGGGGCGTCATGCCTCGATGGGCTGTCAAACAGTCTGCCGATGACCAGCGAGACCACGAAGTCATCAGAGTCACGGAGACCTGTGATTGGTCAGGCTGAGTCGGTTGCTGGGAAGTCGGAAGAAAGTCGTGCTTCTCACTACCGTCGTGAAATGTCGATTCCGAAGTCGGAGGAGCAGATGGACTATTGCGATGGACGAGAGACGACACCAAAACTGGACGAGAATTCGAACACTAATCTGTCGGATGCGGGGGATGACGGGATCTCGGGGGGCACGACGGCGAGACTTCTCCAACAGGGAATCGAGGACTACGCCACTGGCCATCATCGCTCCTCCGACTTCGAAGGAAACCATTCTGCGCTCAAGTACAAGTGCCACCGGTGCAAGGTCGGCTTTCCAAAGATGAGCTACCTGTCGGCGCACAACAAGACTCTGCTGCATCGCCAGGGCAGCAAGCTGAGCCACCCGCTCGAAAAGTACTTTGACCCGAACCGACCGTACAAGTGCGAGGTCTGCATGGAGTCTTTCACGCAAAAGAACATTCTGCTTGTGCACTACAACTCCGTATCGCATCTGCATCGTCTCAAGCAGCAGCAGCAGCCGGGACATCATGCGGCAGCGACCAAACAGACTTCAGAGCATGGAGAATCGATGATGGAACCGTATCGTGCGAGTTCGAACGACAACATCGCTTCGGAAGAGATGGATGTTGATTCGGAGGATCTACCACCAAGGATGGAGACAACCTCTGATGATTGTGTGAACTTACCACTACCACTACCACCACTTGCTTCTCACCTCTCAGTCATTACCTCAGTTGGTAAAGCAATACCTGTGGCGAGCAGCAACACCTCTGAGGAGGAGGAAGAAGAGGCGAAGTTCACAGGTGATTACTCGAACGCCGCCGCCGCTGTTGCTGCGAACACCAAGTCTTCCAGTGTCTTCGACATGACCGCCATTTCTTCTGGCGCTACAACAACAACTACTGCTGATCAACAACGACCTGTGGTGGTCCACCACCACCGTTGTGACCTCTGCCTCATTCGCTTCGACAGTCAGTCCGCTCTGGACGCTCATCCGTGCTCAACCTTCCGCAGGTCGCAGCAGCACAGCGAGAAAGTTGCGAATACGTCCAACAATCACCACCACCACCACCAGATGAAACCGACTCTTGCTTGGTTGGGTCCAAACAAGAGCAGCGCTTTCATTGAGTCGTCGGGGGGCCTCAGGTTCCCCGCCACCGCCACGGTGGCCCAGTGGCCTGCGATGCAGTCTTCTACCTCGTTGATGTCTACCTCGGTCAATTCGACGACTGCTTCACTTCTAAACAATGTCTTCCTCCCAACGTCATCGGCCACTGTATCAGTGGCGACCTCCGATGCTGGTGGTCATCTTTCACAGCTGTCCGCCGCCCAGTCGTTTATCAATGGAACCCAGGGGAGGGTGTCCATGAGCACTGGCCCCACAGCCACCGCAGATTACCTCCAAAGGGGCCAGAACACCACCTGTGTTTTATGTCACAGGTGTGGTGCAGGATTTACCTCGTTTGAGTTTCTCGCTCAGCATCAGCAGCTTCCATGTGCTGGTGGAACTGATCCTACAGGGACCATGTCCTACACCCGTCCCACAACTGCTGTCCGGCAGGATGGAGCACTTTCCATGTGCAAGCCTCGGGTTCATCATACTCTTTTGCAGAACTTTGGCTTCGACTGTGTAATGCAGTTCAACGAATGTTTTCAGAAAGCGAGGAAAGATGCGCCCAGTAAAGATTCATCCAATAACCTCGTCAGCAGCAATGGTTCTTTTACAGACACGGAGAAGAGCAAACCAGGAGAGAAAACGGACGAGAAAGTAAGTGAAGAATTGTCTGTTGAGAAACAAAATAACGATGACTTACCGGAACTGAGACGCTGCATCTGCTGTCTGTGTTTGAAAGAGTTCTCCAGCGTGTGGGTGTTGAAGGCACACGAAGAGGAGGTCCACAAGGAACTGCTTCCGTCAAATCTCATCCAGGACTTCGGGAAGCAGTTCCGGAAGTTCTACGAAGGCCGACACCAGATGGCAGAGTCCAAGCGAATGGCGGACATGGTGGTGACGAAGCAGCCATGCGTATCGTCGTCGGTCAGCAGGAGGCAGGACTTTGTCCCACACGAGCACGTGTCAAGGTCAGAGGAGAACCAGACCCCTCGGTCATCCATGTCCGGATTTACCTCTGCGGAGATGGCAGCGCAGATGATGCAGCTGCCACTGATGATGGGCCTCAACCTGCTGCCGCCTCCCATGCTGCCGATGATGATGCCACTTGGAGCGGAGCTATTCGGCCTCCCTCCGTTCTCACTCATGGACCACCATTCGATGCTGATGATGTCACAGATGTCACAGGCTAACAACCAGAAGCCGTGCACTGTCGCCGTGTCATCATCATCATCATCAGCATTGCAGAACACTGTGACCATTCCACAGAAGTCGGCACGCACTCGCATCACCGATGAGCAGCTGAGCGTGCTGCGAGCGCACTTCGACATCAACAACTCGCCGAGCGAGGAGCAGATACGTGACATGAGCGAGAAGACTGGTCTCCTGCCTAAGGTGATCAAGCACTGGTTCCGCAACACGCTTTTTAAGGAGCGCCAGCGTAACAAGGATTCACCGTACAATTTCAGCAATCCACCATCCACGACGTTGAACCTCGAGGAGTACGAGAAGCTGACCCAGTCGATGATAAAGAAGGAAAGACCAACAGAGAACAGAGATGAGCCGGAGACAACAGAAGCCCTGACTACCACCACACAACAGATGACAACTCCACGACCGGACAATTGTGCCCAACCCTCTGGCCAATCGTCCCATCACATGGATTCAAGGGAGAGTGATAACTGGGGTTCAACCCCTCTAAAGGGGGGATCAGCATCATCCTCTACCGCTTTGGTCTCCATGGACACCGTCCCACGACTGACTTTCCCTCCACCGCTGTTGAGCTCCGGTGGCGATCTATCAGCCGCAGTTCTTTCGAACCTCATGCACATGCCGCCCATCTTCCTGCCATCCCAGGTTCTGCCTGGATCCAGCTCTTCGGCGTCAAAGGTCCCTGGAATGGTGTACAGCAGTGGAGGAGGCGGAGCTACAGGTTCCCAGATGTCAGGCATGGTGTACAGCAGCGGGAACACAAGTTCTCAGGAGCGGCGGGCAAACCGGACGCGCTTCACTAAACACCAGATTCGCGTGCTGCAGGAGTTCTTCGAGCAGAACGCGTACCCAAAAGACGACGAACTTGAGAATCTGTCGAAACTGCTCGACCTCAGTCCCAGGGTCATCGTCGTGTGGTTCCAGAACGCGCGTCAGAAGGTGCGCAAGAACTTCGAGAACCAGCCGCCAGTCGACATGTCCGAAGAGGGAACGTCGATTGCAGGCAGCGCTGCAGCCATGCAGATACCGTTTCCCACCGGGTCAACGTACCAGTGCAAGAAATGTCTCGCGACGTTTCCACGCTACGAGGAACTCGTGAAGCACAAGCAGACCGTCTGCTTCAAGGACGAAGAGAACTGCTACGTTTCCGTTTCAAACTCGGCAATATCCGGCGAGATATCGGAGGACGAGGAGGATCAGCACGGTGACGGGGCGAGTCGCTCGAGCATGGGGAGTGAGTCGAAAGGGTTTGGAGGAGCGGATGCCGGTCTGGGGATCGAGTACTGCTGCGAGAAGTGCAACCTGGTCTTCTACCACCTGGAGAAGTGGAAGGAGCATCAGTCCATCCATGCGGCCAGCCTTGGACTCGCCGTTCCGCAGAGCTCGCTTGCATCGCTCGCAGTGAAGAGCAGGAGCTACGAGCGGGGAGAGAGGGACCGTGTCGAAGGATTTGGCGGCATCGTACAGGAGGAAGGATCGCAGGGGAGGCACTGGTCGGACGACGGGGACGAGCGAGATGACCAACCACGCGATAAGCGAATACGAACGACCATCCTACCGGAACAGCTTGACTACCTTTACCACAAATACCAGTCCGACTGTAATCCAAGCCGCAAGCAGCTGGACGCTATCGCCGCGCGCGTTGGACTCAAGAAGCGCGTTGTCCAGGTATGGTTCCAGAACACACGTGCTCGCGAGCGTAAGGGGCAGTACCGGGCTCACCAGCAACTCATCCACAAGCGATGCCCCTTCTGCAAGGCGTTGTTCCGTGCCAAAACGGCGCTTGAGGCACACCTTACGTCGAAGCATCCGGAAGAGACGGCACGACACGAGATAAACATCGACAACATACCCGATGAGCCGGCGGAAGCTGCTCCCCAACTCGAATCACCGATGCTCGTACAGAACACGAGCAGTGCTGCTACAGTGCAGAACTTCGCGAAGGGTTCTCCAGGCACCAGCGCGGCGTCGTCGTCGTACAGTATGGGCAACTCGTTTCTATCGGGCATGCAGAACATGCGAAGTCTCGGCTCCTCAACCGAACTCCTCCATTCGAACATGCAGCGACTCTACGAGGACTCGTTCAAGAAGTACATCGATGAGTTGAGTCACGTGAGTCACCAGACGAAGCCCGAGTCAGGCGGCATGATGGTGGGTTTCCGGTCGGATCTTACTTCGAGCGCCACCAACGCACGAGTGAAACTGGAGGACAGTCCGCTCGATCTGAGCATGTCGATTAAGACGAGCGCAGACGAGCAGCGGAGAGCAGCGTTCGATGACAGCTGCACTGGACTCACGAGCGCCGTATCGCGACCCTACCTCCGAGAGGACTCGCACTCCGAGTCGCATTCCGAGGACAACAATGACGACTGGAGTGGAATGGGCGCCGAGAGTGGACCCCCATCTCCGAGCAGCTCAGCATCGAACCAGTCGAAGGCTGCGGCGCAGGGGGGTGGGATGCCGAGCAAGCGGTACAGGACTCAGATGTCCAGTCTGCAGATCAAGGTGATGAAGTCCGTGTTCGCCGACTACAAGACGCCGACGATGGCGGAGTGCGAGGCGCTGGGGCGTGAGATCGGTCTGCCGAAGCGTGTCGTCCAGGTCTGGTTCCAGAACGCTCGTGCCAAGGAGAAGAAGTGGAGCTTGTCGTGCATTGAAGGCAATGCAGCAGCAGGCACTTCTGGAGCTACTGTGTCACCGGTGTCTGCCCCGAGCAGCAACTACTGTTCGTTGTGCGACGTGACCTACTCGCTCCAACTCACTGTGCAGGATCACCTGTTCACTAGGAAGCACATCGACAACGTCAAGGCGAAGCTTCACTGCCAGAAGGAGGCGGCCAAGCGGAACAGTGCGGCTGCGGCTGCGGCGAGAGATGCGGCTGGTTTGGGAAAGACGACGGCGCCAGATGGAGACGTGAGAGCCAGTGTAAGCCACGGAGAACCAGTACAGTCTACGAGTACCTCCTCTCATCAGGACCACGTAGCGTCTGTACCACTACATTCCACGCCTGTCAATCATGTTGCAGGTACGCAAGCAGAAACCGGTGCATTAGATGGTTTCCATTTAATTATTGTATTTCGATAATCCCTGCAAAGAATCTATCATTCTTTTTGCCTCTTTCCAGACCTCGTTTTGTCCCAGTTTCATTCGTTCAATGATTCGTTCGGTCATTCATTCATTCTTTCCTGCCTCTGTGGTCTTCTGTCCAGGGCTGTTTTTAAGGAATTTTTAGAACTGCACAACCCCTTCTTTTCCTTCTCATCCTCCATGGTAAATTATTTCCAATCGGAGGACAATGACCATTTTTTGCTAGTTTTAGCTGTACATAAGTGCTTTTACAACTGCACAAATCCATTTAGAACTGCACATTTTGTGTACAACTGCACGTTAAAAAAGCCCTGCTTCTGTCTGGTCTCTATTGTCTGTTGTCTGGCGCCAAATTCAAGCGGTCTATCCTTTCAGGCTCAGTAAGTGTATAAATCTTCTTGGAACCAGTAGTACTTCTGATTCTAATCTGAAAAGAGAAGTTATGTAAAAGACTCGACTCCCAGAGAGGCTTAAGCAATGCAGCTGGAAAATTCACTTTGTTATTGTTGAAATTAATCATCTGGTCTGTTGTTGCTTTCGTAAAGGATTTCCATCACAGGGTTCGGATAAGAGGCAGAGAAACGGTGGATCTACAGGTCATCATAAAGTGAAAATGGAAAAGAAGGAAATTCAAAGACGTAAGAATGCATTTTAGTTAGATCTAATTTTAAGTAGAAATTTCTGATTGACATTTTGTAATTTGGTTTCTTTAGTCTGGAGATGAGTATATGAAAGCTCAATTAAGCTTATTTTCATCTTTTGGCATCGTCCATTTATCAAACTTTTAACTTCAGTGATGTCAGTGATGCTTGAATTTATTTCTTGTTGTTGTGCAGAAATTATGAACGACTGCATAAACAATATTGGTGGTCATGCTGGTGGTGGAAACATTGTGGTGTGACCATGGTGGTGACTGTGGTGGTGGTAGTGACTGTGGTAGTAGTAGTTGCAGTTTAACATCACTGATTGATAACAAAGATTGTTAATGATGACCTCCTCATTGTCCAGACTTGGGACTGGCACTGTGGTGGAGTTGGTGAGCGTGGTGGTGATGACTGGTGGTAGTGGTGGTGTGGTGATCAAGTGTGTTGCCTGTTTTTTCTTACCGCAGTTGTGTTGTTGCTTTTACAGCCACAAACTCTGACACTACCCCATCATCATCGTTGGGACTTCTGCCGAGTCAACTGTCTACCTCTGGCGCAGTCGTTTCATCTATGGGGTCTGCGATGAACCCTGGACACATGATGGCGCCCTTTGGGGGCTTCCCCGTCCTGCCCACGGTCCCGAACCCCGCGGATATGATGAGCATGATGCCCTATCTGTTTCCTTGCCTCACTGGATTTTACCCAGGTGCTGGAATGCCGTTCATGCCAACCTCCATGGTGCCAGGCAAGTAAAACTGTCTGTCAGCTTATAATTCATTTCATTCATTCATTTCAGACATTTATATAGCGCCTCTTCAAGAGTATCTACTCAGAAGCGCTCCCGACCCAACCACGGCTAAAGAAATGATCCTTCCAGATTTAGAACATTTCTTGAGATTAACATATAGATGCTGAAGCGTCGTAATGCCAGTGCCGGGTGATGAAAGAGTTTTGTGGGCTTTAGTGCACGTTGCATATATGCAGAGGCATAATTATTATTTGCCTTTGCCAAAGCTCGATGATGAAAACCATATTTCATCTTTTTCGCTTGCAATTTATCTGGACTCCAATTTAGTATCTGCACCGTAGTCGGGAGCGCTTCTGAGTAGCAACCTTGAAGGGCGCTATAACAAATGCACATACAAACAAACAATGCAGTTTGTTTTGATTTCTTTCTTCTGTACCTATGCATCAGTGTGTCTTGGCAAAATATGTATTTGCATGTTAGTTTGCCAGTAAGTAACCAGCATAAACTGAAACAGCTTAGACCAGGGCTTTTTTTAATATGCAGTTGTACACAAAATGCGCAGTTGTAGTAGCACTTCTGTACAGTTAAAACTAGCAAAAAATGGTCATTGTCCTCTGATTGGAAGTAATTTACCATGGAGGATGAGAAAGGAAAGACGGAGTTGTGAAGTTCTAAAAATTCCTTATAAACAGCCCTGGTTTAGACCGCTGCGTAATCTTACTGTTAAGTCATTGTGCTATGAAAACTGTTTAGGTCTGGAAAGTATGTTCCTATACGACCCCATCAACTTCGGAACGCCGCTCAACCTGCTCCAGATTCCTCCGACGTGCATCAAGAAGATCCAGGACAAGCTGCACGACAAGGACTGCACGGTGACGCACTACTCGCAGGACAGCCACTCCTTCGCCGACCTGCGACGGTGCGTCGCGCCCGACGACTGGCTCATGGCACGCAGGGCTACCGTCGACGTCGGCTACATCTGCAAGAAGTGTCACATCGTGTACCCTGGTCGTGCCGCCTGCATCGCACACCAACAGATGTCCTGCTTTGCGGGCAACCAGAGACCCGACGGCGCCATCTTGAAGTTGGAGCAGCTGCAGTACGAGTGCTCGGCGTGCCTCATTCGGTGCTCAACGATGTCCGAGTTCAAGACGCACTGCTTGCAGGACTCGCACCGTCGACAGCTGGCTTCAGCGGCCGGAAAGAGTTCGTCATCGTCTGTGTCGCAGAAGTTCATTCTCGCGTCGACATCTGGGAGCACCCAAGCCTCCTCCTCCCACACGAAGAAGGTTGAGTCTGCCGCTGTGGACGCCACAAGGGATGAAGTCACCAATGGAGGTTCGGCGGTTGGCGCTTCCAACGTGGAGAACTGAGGTGGAACCTCCTCCAGTTGGTAGCTCTACTGCGATCGTGAAAGCTCTCCGCCGCAGGCTCGGGACCACCACGCGCGTCTCACGAGTCCTGCGTTACATATACGCACGTCCATACCAATCTTCTGCCGGGATTCTGCGCGACAGATACCTCAAGAACTCCTGATGCGCCATGGCTGGCATCTGGTTCAACCTTCCCATTTGTTCGCATGGATGGATGTCTCTACACCATCCTTGAATGCTTGTCTGCTTCTGAAGTGACCATCAGACTTAAAACTGACCATTATTCCACCAGCTGAAGAATGAAAATCTTTACATTACTGGTACATGCATTGTTTTCTTTCTCGAGTTGACTGACTGCTTTCTCGTGCCATCCAGAACAACTTCAGCAGAAGTCACGTGATCCTTGCGATCGCTCGAGCGTGACCGCTGTGTGGCTTACATAC
Source organism: Lumbricus rubellus (assembly GCA_945859605.1). NCBI lineage: Eukaryota > Metazoa > Annelida > Clitellata > Crassiclitellata > Lumbricidae > Lumbricus > Lumbricus rubellus. The sequence continues at coordinate 17,227,027 of OX243818.1, forward strand.
TCCACACTTGTGTTGTTGGAGTCACAGATTTCTTAGATGTCTGAATTTCAATTCAGTTGTGTTTGTACGAAACGCTCCAACAATGATGTTTCGATTGGATACTACAATTAGACGAGGTGGACCAAGTGTATCCAAGAGATTAGCTTTCAAAGTAGTCTGAACATTGTTCTTCTGTGTTGTTACTGCTGCTGATTGTGACTTCCTCCTCTGCAGAAATCTTCAGAATCTTCTGTGCATCATTGGCCAGTTATTATTATTGTACTTATTCCATGGCTGAAGCTTCTCACAACATTGTACAAAAACAACAGACGTGTCAATTAGAGCGCATTATGAGACAATTTAATCATCATTGCTGCTGGTAAATTGTGATCTGTCCTTAGAACATTACTTCGGCTAAACTAATTAGAACATTCTAAGGCCTGGTTGTCGTCAGGATATGTTATAAGGCCAGATTCTTTAACAGATTCTCAGACCAACATGTGAGGGAATTGTTTGTCAAATCATTGCATGTTTGAAGGCAACATGTGGTCGGTGCATTAATGGCTGGTGAGGTGTAGCGAATGGCAGTTCAATGTGAATGCTGTTTATTCGTTAAGTCATGCTTATGGCCAAACTGTTGTGACCACCACATGAGGAAAGTTAGTTGGTCCTTCAGTGTCTCAAGTCAATCACATCATCTTTAAATCATGAGATCACATGTCTTTAGATCAGTATGAGGCCAAATTGCTGAAAATGGAGTTACATGTCCTTAGAGAATTATGAGGCCAAATTGTTCAAAAATGGAGTTACCCCCGGTACATGTCCTTAGAGAATTATGAGGCCATATTGTTTAAAAATGGAGTTACATGTCCTTAGGGAATTATGAGGCCAAATTGTTAAAAAATGGAGTTACATGTCATTGTCCTTAGAGAATTATGAGGCCATAATATGGTTTTAAAATGAAGTTACATTTCCTTAGAGAATTATGAGGCCATATTGTTGAAAAATGGAGTGTCATGTCGTTAAAGTATTATGCGGCCAAATTGTTGGGAAAATGGAGTTACTTGTCTTTAGAGTATTATGTGGCCAAATTGTGGAAATAGTGGCAACTTGTACTTAGAGCATTTATAGGGCCAGATTGTTGCAGTATTTGAAGGGCAGTATGTCATTTTGTCCTCAAAAAGAGATCTGCCTGCAATATATTATGATACAGAATAATATCAGACTCATTTTACGCGATCTGCCAAAACTCTTTTGATGATAATTATTATGGTTTTCTTGCATGTTTTAGTTGGCACTTTTGTCATTTTAGTACTTTGTAAACAAACTGCTCAGTGCTGTAGCCGTTCAATTTTCTTGCATCGTTTTTTTTTGTCTATATGCGATGCACACTGTAGAAAATAGTGATTTCAGATGTCCATGTTGTACGTGGGCGTCTAAAGATACCTGGATATCTTTGAGATTGTACGAAATGGTAACTTACAGTGTTCGAATAATTTAAGATACCGAACAACTTTTAACCTATATCTGGATGGGGTGTGACATTTATAATGGTTTATAACAAAGATATATAATATATATGTGGGGGGTTTGGGGTTGGGGTGGGGGGGTCATTGCACACTGTATGAAAGGATGGATGACTTAGATACACACATTCCCGTTTGCATGCGGCTTAAGCCCCGATGGATCCAGGGGGCTTCTGAGTTACTATTAAAGTTTTTTGTCACTTTGAGTGTTTGAACAGTGGGCACTGTAAGCAAATTTGAAGCTCCCTGTTGTTAAGTAAATTCAAACAAGACACTAAAGCGGGTGATGTTTCTAAAATAAGGTTCATGAAGATAAGGAGTCCTGGAGTTGTTTCTGTTGGACCCATGGTGATCTTCAGATCTTCAAAACTAGATATAGTGAGGTATTCATTCTTAAAAACGTCAATCAATGCCTTGTGTTTAGCGATAGCAATGTTACTGAATGTAAGACGGGTTAAAGAAATATTCGAGACGCTACCTGAAGTATTTATTCCAATCTTGCTTTCGGGCTTCCTCACCTTACAGGTATTTTTTGATGACCTTTAAATGCAGACTTACTGGATGTGTGTGTTCCATCGTTTGATTCTTATGTGTGATCCATGTTCCTCGGCGTAATCTATGCTGTAGATGAATTAATGTATGAATCACAGTTGCACCTACTTCTTATGAAGTTCTATACAAATGTCATAGTGTACATTGCACAATTACATGTAAAATGTGACCTCATTGGAGACATGTTTACTACCACATTGCATTGAAAGTGTATTACATTTATACTTAAAGCAAACTTAAAGTTGTGATTCATGCACCACTCCTGTTGTAATAGAACTTGGTCTGGTTTGGAGCGTGTGCTATGACGATGTTCTTGTCTACGATATGTACATTAGTGTCTGGCATAAGAAGTTGTCTCTACAGTATTTATTCAGCGTTCAGATTCAATTCCTGCTGTCAATGCGTGCGTTCAATGATTAAGGGGCAGTATTAATATTTTCAACGTGTTGTGAAAGTCAGACATGTGTAATAGGTGAAAAGCTGAGCTGGGTATTTGTTGAAGCTCAAGATGCAACACAGCCATAGGCGTTCAGCCAGACTTGACTAATCAAATATTTTTATTTCTTGCATTTACTATTGCACCCCTTCAAGCGCTCTACTCAGAGGCGCTCCCGACTACAGAGCGGACACCGCATTGGAGTTTCACGCCAAAGCGCATGAGCAATTTCATGTGAAGGACTTGATCAAGGTCCCTGTAGGAAACGAAGTCACTGTGTCAACAATAAAAGCTGTTGTTTACAATCTGTAGAAACTGCAATTCCCAATTTCTGAAGGGAAATTGAGGAGTGATAAAGTCAACATAGACGAGAATCTGCTAGCCAAAATAAATGTCATTCAGAATAATAAAAGGTAATTGGCTTTGACAGTTCAACTCTTCAATGCAGTTGATTTTTGCCATCACACTTTCTCTGTACCTGTGACCTTCCAGATGTTTGTCTCTTTTAATTAGCGTTTAATTATAGTAATAATGAAAATAGATATAAATTATTAGTATTTTCAGAGCCATGTGAAATATTGATTATAATTAAATTACTACCCATAGACATTTTTAAAATTTCTCTGGGATCAGGAAATGGTATACAGAGATAATTGTTAATTAGTTAAGTAATAGCATACTTGTTCATGATTGATAAAATTCATTATCAAATCAAACCCAGTTTTAATCTGCATAACTTTTGTAAGTTGCCAAAGACCAGTTGATAGAAACTGGCTTCAATCCAAGTTTCGTAGAGGTTGTTTTAAAGTCTGTCACGATTGATTTTAATATATTAATTCTATCAATAGAAAAAACGGACAAATTTCTTCTCCTTCGTCAGTTTTTTGTATCGATAGAAAAAGTCTTGTACAGTGTAAATTATTTTGTATCCATTGATGGTTTTTCGATCGTGAAATACTCTAGGGAGACTTCTACGCTTTCGTTCAATATTGCGTTCGACTGTTGACTGCGACTTTGACTTCAATGACTGTCGTTTTCATCGACACGCAACAGTCGCTAGTCGATGAACTGTTTAATTGTGATTTGATTTTGAGTCTTAGCGACATTTTAGTGACTTTGCAAGTTTTTTTGTGATTTTGCTACAGTTCATGAAATCTTTTTACTTGCTATGTATATGAATTATTGATGCTAGATAGTTTATAAATGCACAATAAACTGCTGGATTCTGTCTATTAAAGATGCTCACTTCACTTCATATGTTGCCAGCAGTGATAGGGTGTCCGAAGTTATGTTAGATATGTCATGAAGTAATTACAGGCTTCTTGGAATTTATGTATTAAATTATACCTCGATTGTAGAAGAAATTGTTTTGGTAAAGCATACTGTGTTTCACAGGATATGCAAATAATTTCAAAACAGCATAGCCACAGGAAATTCCGTTTTCCTGGAAGATGCTAAGAAATGCTGGCATGACAATTAAGCTGCCATGATATTTTAACCCTTTAATGCGGAGATGGTAGTAAATGGTATGGGAAATCCGATACCCTCCGGCATTAAAGTGTTAAGCTGGAAACCGTGATATGAGAAAGTTAAGAATTTGCAAACTAACAGTTGGGGTATAGATTGATGTGCACTGGCCGGTAGGAGGTTCACTTGGTAATATGCAGTCTTGCTGCGTAGTGGAAGATAGTCAGTCATTGTGATCTTCTGTCCTGAGGTAGATATGATCCTCAGGATTTGAAACATGCCTAGAAAGTTATCTGGCATTGGGACAGCACCACCTTGTTAGATGATTATAGCAGTACCAGATGATTTTCTTTCTTTGTTATCATCTCAATGGTGTGTGTACATCAAGTAAGTTGTGCTGATTGAATGTGTGGCTTGCAATAATTGTGAATCTAATAATTTTTATATTGTGTCAGTAATAATATACTCTAAATGGCATTAATATGCTTACAGCGTGCTACAGTCCCATGATGATGATGGTTGCATTCAGTTCTGATCAACTGGTGCTTTGCAGTGTATTTTAAAGATGATTTTATTGACTGCCAATTAGTTGAGCTACCTGGAAATTATCTGTGTTTTTATGAATCTGCAACTTCCTAAATCCTTTTCTACTGCATTGGGTTACTTCTGTTGAACTGAATTTAACGCGTGCTTTTAAAAATAAAACGGTTGGTTGTGTGTGTAGCAGAAATGTTTCTTCTTTATGATACAACTCGCTTTAATGAATTTTTAACAAACTCTGGTGCTCATGGTTACAATATTATTGTTGTGGAAATAAAATCTTCTTAGTTAGAGAAATTTTAACTTGCAGTTTTATTCTAGAGGCGTCATGCCATGTCTCGGCTAAGGTTAGGAGTTAAACCATTGCTCGCATTGCCACGAATTGTATACGAAACATAAATCTGAGAATTATCAATTTTATGTAGCCTATAAATCGTGTATTTGTGTGCATGTAAGTAGCATATTATTTTTTTTTTTTTACCCGAGGTATCAATGATCCCTCGGGATTTCAAAAAATTATCCGGAGACTTAAAAAAAATTGTATTCTGGAACGGCTATTATTATTATTATTCTGTTGTCAATAGTACACACGTTTGGCTTTTCCGTCTAGTAGGCTACTTCTGCTTGTTCTGTACATTGCTGCGACTGCGCAAGTCGGTCTTGATCGATTTAGGAAATCATGTAGTAAGACTTGATAATACGAGTTTCTCATCAATAACCACGTGACTGCTACGTCACTTGCACACGTCAGGAAATGCGTCATTTCCAATGCAACGCTGACGTCATTGAGCAATTGAGTGTTGAACGTCTACATACTTGCATGCACATCTAAATAAATCTCTGAAATAAGTATGTGACCTTCCAGTCACCATTTAAGCTCCGTCACCCCAATTCAAGTCTTTCGCACAATGCCTTGGTTTAAAACGGTCTCCCATTCAACGCAGACGTGCCTGCCACCAAAGAGTGCAGTTGTGCACAAAAATGTGCAATTGTAGAAGTACTTCTGTACAGTTAAAACTTGCAAAAAAGGTCATTATCCTCCGATTGGAAGTAATTTACCATGGAGGATGGGAAAGGAAAGAATTGATAATTTGCACAGGATAGAACACATAATTATTTTATAATAAAAATTATTTTATTTTGACGTCTATAATTAAAATAGCATCAAACATTCTATTTTGATTCAATTATAACAATTTTATATGCTTTTTGTTAATCAAATTTTAGCCTTTTGGCCCTCTAATGTCCTTAAAATGAGAAAAAAGTGACCCTCGTGTCCTGAAACTTACAAAAAGTGGCCATATAGTCAAAAAAGGTTGGGAACCACTGGTCTAGACCTAGACTTGCAAGGAATCAGAAGCAGAAAAACACAGTTTCAGTTTGAACAGTTTTTCAAGACAGTCTCTTGTTTAGACGGACGAGTACACAGCGCAGACATCATATATCTACAAATAAATAATTTCTACAGAATTTAATATTTAAAAAACAACTTAATATCGGAGTCCTTCTTAGAAGCAATACTGCACAGGGTGTGATGTCTACTTCCACCCCCACCCTCACTGAAGATAATTTCCCCAACCAGTGCTTAAAGTGTAGAAAAAAAGAAGTGCCTGAAGGCCCCTTACCTTTCCAGGCTGTGCTGCTGGCCTAACAAATGGCAGGATGGCATTCAGATTTGAAAAGAAGTATGTGGACACCGTCCATAACCTTCCAGTCACACTTTAAGATCTGTCCTCACCTCAAGTCTTTCGCTCAATGCCTTCGTTTAAACAATCTCCCCTTCAAGACAGAATTTCTTGCCATCAAAAAGTACCCCCCCTCCCACCCAACACACACACAAAAAATGCTGTCACTCACAAATCGCACCGAAATATTGAAATGAGTGCGATTTGCAGAGGGATATGTGTAAAACATGGTTTGGACCACCCAACCTACCCCACTAGGGTATACAAGGTTAGGATGCATCTTCTCCCAATATATCATTGTGTTGAGGCCCGAGGCCCGCTCTCTAAAAACACCCAAGGACTTCCATGGAGCCCTAACAGAGTCATATAACTCCATCACACACTTAAAATTGTGATCATAACAACATTTGTATAGCATCCCTAAGTTAAATTCTATCAGACATAGCCAAACACCAAATAGAAAGCTTCTGAAGAGTCTTCACACCCCGACAAAGACTGCAACCTGGGTTTAATATAATTCAGTTACAAAAACAAGAGCAAAAGCACAGCCACGAACATTGCAACACACAGGAAAACAATCAGAAGTTCAGAAACGAAATGAAACAATTGTCCAATTCAGATGAAGGAGGGAGATAGGTCAAGGGTGGATCTACGAGCAATACAGTGACATCGAGGGAGTGAGCACCTTGAGCAAATCATCACCAAGATGCTCTTTACAATCGATTAATACAGCAGTAATTTTTTAAAAACTATTATACAAATTATTTATGAATCAGCATTCAGCAAGGAGCTTCGTATGTAAGCCACAGAAACTTCATCCCGAAAGAATTTCTGTGAGCACAGCATTAAAATGTAAAGGATCCACCGTAAAAGCAATTTAAACTGTAGGACATTTCAAGTCCATCTAACTTTGTTTCCCAGGTTGAACAAACAATGAATTGTCAGATAAACACACTGAGACTTTGAACCCAACATACACAATTGAAAGGCAACTACCAATGCATCTAAATGCATCTAGCACAGCGGTTCCCAACCTTTTTTGACTTTAGGGCCACTTTTTCTAAGTTAGAGGACACGAAGGCCACTTTTAATTAGTCGAAGGACATTAGGGGTCTACAGGGCTAACACTTAATTAACAAATACTTTATTACTGGCTCTGAATTACATCACCATGCCACTAGATATGCTAATTGCTATCGTAGTGATTTTGCGCACTTAAAAATCAAACAGTTTTCAATAAAATACCTAGGACCTAAGATATGGAATGCCCTCCCAATCTACATCTCCGACCTACGGTCCACCCCCCTCTTTAAAAACCGACTTAAAAAGTTTCTTATTGAATCTGATATAATTTCCTAGCTTTTATTTCAATTGCAATTGCCCTCTGCCTATTATAATATTATGACTTCCCAATCCACATGGCTTGTAGCTGGACTTATAAAAAGTTGTATATTAATGACTATTTGTATGTTTTTTGCTGTTGTTAATTTAGCAATTGCACTGTTGTTCAAACTGCTTAATTTTGCTGTCGTATTATGCCTTCATGCTGTTTGCACCTGTTATTTACTATCGAATTACCTCATTCATCCGCTTCGTTTATAGCTTAATTTACTTTCGTGAATGTATACACTTACCCTCTAACTTTTGTTTTGCCTTGACTTTCTACTACGACCATTCTCATCTTCCCTTTACTATTCTTCCCTGCTCAACTCGTTTTCCTATTGCTTCGCCACACACTCAATTTTCTTTGCTCTCCACCATCTGATTTCTCCCTGCCTGATGTGGTTGCCCAGGCTTAGCGGGCTCACACCCTTTCTGGGCTACCTATTCTTAGGGATCCTCTCTATCACTTTAGACTAAAATTTTAGCTGCTCAATTCTTATGTGCTTTATTATATTATTTCCTCTGATTTATTTGAGTGTTTTTTTTGCATTGATCTCTTTGAATAAACGAGTTTTGATTTGATTTGATTTGATTTAACTAAAAGCATATAAAATTTTTATAATTGAATCAAAATAGAATGTTTGATGTTATTTATACCGGTAGTCGTCAAAATAAAATAATTTGTAGGCCCTAATAGAAAATAGTTGTGTTCAATCCTGTCCACATTGTCAATTTTTCGTATATTTTTGTTAATTCTTTGAGAAATGAGGGCCTTTTTTAGGTCTGGTGGGCCACTTTTGGCGTGTGGGCCACGGGTTGGGAACCACTGATCTAAATGCATATAGCAGTTAGTCTGCCATCTGAATATTGCAGTTATCGGCTAATATTCAAAACGAACAAGTACACACTCGAGTATAATAATTATGTACTTAGTAGCATATGAGCAGTACAGCTCCGTCAGAATAGCATAACTCCCTATAATAAGCGTAATCCGTGTAATTCTGTAATACATATGTTTTAATTATTTCTAGCAGTAGTATCTTAGATTGCAATGCATACAAAAGAAATGGAAAACAGTTTCAGAGATTCAAAATTATATATATGAATCAGCAGCTACAACATCCATAATAACATCGCTCAACATTTATCATCATTATATAATTCTTCAGGAACACAAGCACATGTTAGTATTATTATTTTCATACTAACTAGGTAGATCAAAGTCATCAGTAACAAACAATATGCCATTATAAATTACTAATACCAATAATACTAAGTTGCTGACAGTCAAATTCTAACTTGATGCAGCACTCTTGAATAAGCTTATGCCCTCGTATATAGCATAAATTTACAGAATACTTTCAAAATTTTGACTTTGCAATTGCAATTTGCTGTATTGTGAAGCAAAAGAATTATTTTTCATATTTTCCTCTGTCACCTCAAACCCGTCAATATTTCCAGTAGAGATAATTGCCTTCCTAGTCTCACATAAAATTCAAAACAAAATAATTTACAGTTTTTAACAAGCATTCGGTCATATATTCAAGAATGAAGTCTATTAATCCTGAGAAAGTTGCATCAAAGCATTTGTACTTTAAGAACTCTTTCCATAGCAATGATTGTCATGCAATTAAAAAACCAAACTATAAGTCCTGCATTAACCTATCGAGTGCTGTGAAGTCTCTTGTATGCTGCTTCTCTAAAATTAACCTTCGGTGTCGGTCTTTGATATTCGTTCAGCATTCATTCATTCATTCAGAGCATTTATATAACGCCCCTTCAAGGAACTACTCAGAGGCGCTCCCAGCATTGCACATCATCTCTTCAATCATTGTGAATCTTGCTTGACTAGTTTTATGAAAGCGATATAAAAACCAATCCTACTCTATTCAGCTTATCGTCATGCACGAAGCAAGAAGTTTAGCACTTCACTGACAAAAGTGCACTAAAAGCAATAGGAAACCAATGCAGCTTGTCAGTCACTTTTAAAAGTGTTAAAATATATGTAACCGTCGAGAAGAAAACAAAGAAAGAAAATCATCTGGAACTGCTACATCATCTAACGAGGAAGTGCTTGCGGTCCCAGCCCCAGTCCACTTTCTAGGCATGCCTTCAAAATGTTTCAAATTTTTCTTCAAGAGCCAAAACAGAAATTTTGACACTTTAAACTTCAGAGCAGTAAACAGCACTCTATCTGTTGTTTTGCTATTTAGCGCATTTATGGAAAAGAACAACCTTGCAATGCCTTTTTTTTGCACGAAATCATACCAAACACAATAACGCAACTTTACACATTTGTGAAAACTGGCATTAATTTTTTAAATAACTTTTGCAGTTTGTGAATTTTACACTGCCTGATCAGTGATTAGAAGCGTAAAGAACCAAATGGAATTCCGACCATGCCATATACTCAAGTGTCTTAAACCCTTAACTTAATACACCCGACTTTAAAACAGTTAAAAATGTACCGGTAGTAATCTTAACATTTACAAGTACTTTAAACACTAACAACCAATTTGAACCAAAAGATGTATTTCTGAAAGAGAAAAGAACTTCTTATATGCTGCACAACATGTAGCAAAAGGTAGTGTTTATTTAAGCAAATTACAGGTCATAAGGCAAATTTTACAGTTGTATCACAAACCCAGTGCAATCCAACACAGAATTTTTATCACGACATTTTTGTTCAAGATATCAGAAGTGCTTCCAACCATTCTAGACAACTGTTTCACAGTGTGCAACAATTACTGAAAATAAATGAAACGTTGCAAAAATACTAATGCAGAGGCGCACAAAAAACCCGTATATTTTAGAAATAACTAGCAGCTCAGCTACAGACACCACGCTGTACATTCACAGTAAGGTCATTTTTCTCACTGCTACCTTGTCACAATTAATTTAAAAAAGACCCATACAGACGAGCAAATTACTAGCGGTCAGAACTTTCCAAGTTATTTAAAAAGAGACTATACACACATTCAAATTCAACAGGCTGGAAATTTTTAAAAACTTGAAAATAATTTACACTTGGCATGGGAGGTATTTCAAAGAAGTACATAAAACAATGGTAATAATTGAAATAAAACTAAGTCGCATTATGATAAAATGCTATCATTTATAATTTAAAATTATCTTTAAAACTGGGATGTTTATAGGAATTACCAAAGCTGTAATAATATAATAAAAATAAAAAATAAGAATGCATTTTCTTCGGAACCACTCGTTCTCACTCGCAAAAACAACCACTGTTAGCATTTTTATGTCATAAAACGATACACTGCAATTTTTCGCAGCCTGATACTTTTATTCCCAAAGCACATTGATAACATCAGTAATACCAATAACAATACAACTTAACACTGACAGCAATTAGGGTTGCCACCTTTTACCCAACAAAAGTCGGGACATCCGACACCCATTCCAATTTCCAATTTTCTACTTCCCTCCCGTCATAATTTCCTCGTAAAATGTAGCTCCAGGGGACCGGGGAGTCCATGGAAATTTTCAGAATTAATGAGAAAGTTATAATTTTATGTTCCTTGACATCCTTGAGGTCCTTGTTAATTGCTCTGGTATTAGCAACTTTCTCTGCCTTCTTGTGACCTGGCCTATGACTATGCTGAACGACGTCACCTTTTCCACCATGTCCAACAGAGAACTCCTTCCGGCATACGGTATACACTGTTTAAACGTATTAGTTTTCACACTGTTGAGCCAGGAAAATTCGCTTTCCCAGCCCTGCTTATAACGCACCATTCGTTTCAGTTTCTTACGTGGTGGGGTCCCCTTAGCCTACCATCACCACATTCGGCAACAGTTGAAACACAGTCATGGCTCGGGTCACTGACTCTGTTTTTCTGAGAGAAATCAGATTCAGAATCTTCCGAGAGTGCCTCGCTGGCGATTCTGGCAGATTCGTCAGATTTATCTTGAGACATTAAGCTTATTTATCGAATTTTCGCCAGCGTTGCCACTCTGAAAAATAAAAAAACCCAAGTTGGTCGGTCGAAAAAACCCAAGAAAACCCAAGTTGCCCAAATCTTCACAAAATTTAAAAATTTTCGTAAAAAAAATTTCTGACGACCGTTTTTTTTTTTTTTTTTTTTTTTTTTTAGTCGTCCGGCAAAAATTTTTCCGGAATTTCCCCAAAAAATTCCATTTTACCGTCCAAAAAATCTGACGACCTTTTTTTTTTTTTTTTTTTAGTCATTTCACCCAAATCTTCAGGAAATGTCAAAAAAATTTCGGTTCGGAAGCAAAAACCCAAGATTTGCCCGAAAAACCCAAGTTTTTCACGAAAAAAACCCAATTTCCCAAGTTTCGGAAAAAAAACCCAAGATTTTTTGCGCCGAAAAAAAAACCCAAGAAAAAACCCAAGTTCCTCGCAAAAAAAACCCATTTCCCAAGTTCGGATCAAAAAACCCAAGATCTTGTGAAAAAACCCAAGGAGTGGCAACGCTGATTTTCGCTGTTTACGCACACTTTTCACAACTTCCAAGTTCTTGAGTTAATTTCGCTATACAAGTCAGACAATATTTTTGTGATTCACATATGCTCTGACGTCATTAGTGATAGTCACTGCTGCCAGCGCCAGCGTGGCCCGTGTACTCTGTACTGCGCAGTCTGCGCTGCAGCGGCTGCATAAATAAGTATTGGTGAATTCGCTGTGCTTAAGTTTTATTTCTATTTTTTACGTTTAATAACATTTTTTTCAAAATAAAATGACGAATTAGCAAAAAACGGGACATTAGGCGTCCCGACCATGGTCTGACCGGGACGCGGGACATTTGTGCTGAGAATCGGGACAGTCCCGCAGAAATCGGGACAGGTGGCAACCCTAACAGCAATGGATATTATTGGTGACAGACATACCATTAAATATGTTAGGGACAGAAAAACCACTGAACCTTCAGCGATATCGTCGTACAAAAATCAAATTCGTTGCAACAGATAACAACATAGACTCGAGAAAGACTGAAACAGGTTCTTCGCACAATAAACAACTGAAACCCACTTTAAATCTCACCATCCTGTCGGCGTCTACCAAGTCGATAGATACAACTTATTCCAACGTGATCGTTTGAATCGACGGTCAGGAAGCGTCTCAGTGATGGTTTAAACAATAAACCCTGCGTCCGAATTTATTACAGACTGGTCCTCAAGGGACCTTTATTACTATGAATCAAAATCACTCTGCCAACGCGATCGTTGTATGTTGGAGCATTATATCATCATCCAAAGCCGATATACCACTGCAACATCCTGCTTGACCGACTCGAACAAACAGTAACTGTTGAGAAAATAATGTTTGAAGACCATGGCGCCATAGTTGTCTTGGGTGCTGACTTTAACCGACTTGATGAGAGCGTTGTCGTTGAGCGAACAGCTCTGATCCCCCTAGTTTAAGAACCTACTACGGGCGAAAACACGCTTGACCGCCTCTTTGTTTTGGAAGCGTGCTATGCGATCGTCAAAGTTCTCTCCTCTACCTTAAAAACTGACCACAAGGCAATTGTCGCAACGCATCAAAAGCAGCTGACCAGCCGGACTAAACGACCAGAAAAGGTGGAGCTCCGAAGAAAGTCCCCAGGGCAACATGCAGCCTTTCTTCGTCATCTATCAACAGCTAATTTTGCTGCCATTCTCGACATATCTGACCCACGGCAGTCCTGGAATTCAATCTATCAGGCTGCTCTTGGACATCTGAACCAATTTTACCCTATTCATGCGATCGCGATGACAACAGCCGACCCCTATTTCCTTACTCTATCCGTGAAACATAAACTACGTAAGACGAACCGTTTAATGAGAGCTGGTCGCACTGATGAGGCTTTAGCAAATTAGCATACGCTCGTAGAATCGGCCGCTGCATCGAGCTGGCAACCAAAAGCACCTAATTGATGTGTATCCGAGGACAGGCCTTGAGGACCTTTGGAAGCGCGTCGGGGATCTGACGATAAACCGAAAGATTGCCCCGGATCTTGACATAGGAATCAGTGCTGTTGAGTCCAATGATCACTACACTAGAATTTCCACCGACATAAATTATGTTACACCATTAAGTCGTTCGACAGCCTTCCACAATCGTCCTTTTATTTCTGAGGCACGAACGTTCTCTCTTCTCGATCGTTTACGTCGTACAGCAGATGGAGGCTGGAGCGGATGGGATTCCATCCTGGTTTTTGAAGCTTGCAGCTCCAGGATATGCTGCAGTACTTTTCTTCCTCATAAACATATCACTATCTCATTCTCATGTGTCGACACAGTGGAAGGTTGCTGTAATTAAAGCAAATCCAAAGTTGCTCCAACCGAAGACGTCAGCTGATTTCCGTCCTATCTCAATAGTTCCGGTTCTCTCCAGAATGACAAAAAACTAGTACAAAAGTACGTTTATCCTTCCTTCTACTCTTGTCTCATATCAATTGAACTCGGGGACCAGTTTGCCTTTCGCCCCACCTGCTCCACTACTGCTGCTATGATAGCCATTCTCCAACAAGTCACTGACCTTCTGACAACAAATGACTACGTCACGTTGATATCACTTGATTGTTCAAAAGCGTTTGACTCTGTCCGCCATTCTACCTTAGCACAAAATTTATATCAGCTTGATTTGGTCAACAGAAACTCAAAGAATTCTGAAGACTTTTGTCCGCAGTCTCTGGTCTACTGGGCCGATCCTCGTATAGCCTATACGGTCTACAATTGCGAATCCTTCGTTCACAGCGGACCCTTTTCTGCTGTGGCTTACAAAGAAACCTTATGAATACCGTGGCTCCTCTGCTGATTCTAACACTTATAATACTGAGTCGGTTTTCGAGGATTTTTGACTGAATTGGATCCCCTCACTCGTATGTTCTAGATGACATTGTCCCGTTTTCTGATGTGCTTTTCGAAAGGCCTTTTTCAGAAGGTCACCTTCCAGCATGTGAAAAACGTGCTGTTTTATTTCCCACTCTTAACCCGCTAGTGCCCTCTGCCCAGCGTCCGTTATAACGGACGCGTAGAATCCGCGTTGCTAAAACAAGGGGCAACTGTGGGCATATAATTATGGTCATAGGGCCGCCAACCGTTCCGGATTCGCCGGGACAGTCCAGGAATCGGCCCTTGTGTCCCGTGTCCCGGAGTGATCTCAAATTGTCCCGGAATTTGCTCTAGAGATCCACTTATACCAAAATGTTATTCTTATAGGGTGACACTAAAGTTCGTTCACCGTTTTCAAAATGCGTTATCTCAGTAACGGTTTCATATTTCTTTACAATATTTGGCCAGTGTATATATCAGTCAAATGAAAGATATTGGTACAAATTTCATTATGGTCCGGTCCGTTTTCGTCATTATTTATAAGAAAATGTAAAGACGAAAAGTGTTTGAGAAAACACTGCGTTCATCAAATTTACACAGTAAAGAAAATTTTATTTTATTATTTATTTTATTTTTCTTTCAGAAATTTATATAGCGCCTCTTCAAAGTAGGCTACTCAGAAGCGCTCCCGGCCCAACCACGGCTAAATAAAACAGTCTTTAGGTTCTTAAGGAACAGAGCGGAGTGACCTCTGGGAATTAAGCGCAATGCAACAGGAAGAACATTCCAGGTGGTAGGACCAGCAACTGAGAATGAACGACGCTGTCGCATAGAAGTCCGCGCGCGGGGAACCAGAAGCTCAATTTGGTTCGCCGATCGAAGGGTGGATCGACGCAGAACTCCTAAGGTGGAACATCAGAGTTCTCGAAGATATGTTGGAGCTAGTCCTTCAATGCACCGCCTAACCAAGGCACAGACCCTGTATGCAATCCGCTGTTTAGAAGGGAGCCAGTGTAAGATATCCCGCAAATAAGATGAGACATGGCCATATTTTGGGATATGACCAACAAGTCGCGCCGCAGAGCGGAGGACTCGTTTCAGGCAGTCAATCCGGCCAGCCGGCAGTCCAAAATAGAGGGTGCTACAGTAGTCAAGGCGAGAAACTACGAAAGAGTGAACAAGAGTAGAGGCAGCACTAGTAGTAGTAAAAAAGATAATCTGGTGCAAAACACCCAAAAATAGCTTCAAAAAATAAGTTTATCAAAATATAGCTTCACAAAATCATCTGGCCCGTACTACTGGTTAAAAAAACTATTAAAAAAATGTTAAAAAACTTGGGAATTTCCAATAGTTACGATCCGTCATGCACGAACCAATAACCAAGGATAAAAACCAAAATCAACCAATAACCAAGGATAAAACCACAAGCCGCATATCACGAAGCCGAGCCGCGCCTATGACTCATAATCGATACTATTGGAAATCACCGCGGTATCGATGATGAGTCATAGGGTGATTACGCAGGCCGGAAATTACCTATAGTTTTGTTGAGTTAGTACGCAAAAACTTTTTTCTTGTGTAGGCCTATATAAAATGAACAAAAATATTTTATCATCTCGGCTTAAAGAAATGCCGTCTCAAAATAAAATGGATTATTCGAAGAACACAGTTATTGGATTAAAAAAAGTCGCCAAGCAGAGCGGCTTGATTGGATACACGAGACTGCGTAAGGCAGAATTGATTGATAAAATTATAGCCTATAACGGCAGGTTGCTCGACGCCCCTATTCTCTTCATTGAATCCCCAATACTCCAACCCGAGCCAGCCTCGACAGTACGAAAAATCTTCGATAAGACAAAATCGGCGATTAATACATTCGCAAAGTGGATTGAAGGGTATATTCCCGAAGAACCAATGAGAAAAGTGGATGAAAAGTTAGAAGCACTGAAGGCCAAAGTGAATTCTATATTCGCTAACATTCGTGTGAAGGCGCATAAAATTACAGAGACGGCATCGGCCATGAAAGGCTTCACGAAACAATACACGGTAGAGGGGGCTAGCGGTATTGATGCAACATCTTTTTTCAGCATCGTTCAAGCACAGGTGATAGACTTATTGACAAAAAATCGCCAGACTAAGATCAACTTCGTCCTCACCTGTACGATGGAGCGCGCTGATATGAAGACTGGAGAAGTAGATTCCGACGATTTTCCATTCGTTTCAAAAACTGAGGTGATTCTAGATTCCACCGATGTAGACGAATTTTATAATAACGCGAAAGACAAAATTATGGAGTCGATGGCAGCCCTCCAGATGCGAAGTAGGCCTAGTAACTGGCGACTCAGGGCGGTCCAAAAAGTAGAAATCAACACGTCAGTTTATAAACCGCTGAAAGGTAGTTCTTATATTCCACTGCCGAAATGTTTAGCGAGTAAAAAGGGAATAATCAATATGAAGAACGAAGACGAAAAATGCTTCAAGTGGTGTGTAACAAGAGCCTTAAACCCAATTGACGGTAATCCGGAGAGAATCACGAGAGATCTAAAAGAACAATCTAAGAAACTCAATTGGTCTGGTATCGAATTCCCAGTCGCAGCGGATGGTAATGTAATAAGTAAGTTTGAGAGAAATAATAATATTAGCATTAATGTTTTTGGTTATGAGAGAGATGTTGATTTATTCCCACTATATATAGGCCTATCAAAGCATGAGAACGATAAGTGCGTAGATCTATTACTCATTTCTGATGGAAAAAAGAAGCATTATTGTTGGATTAAGAATTTCAACAGAATGATGGCGGCGCATACAGTTCATTCGATGCACTATTGTAAAAGATGTTTGCAGGGGTATAGAGAGATAGGTTCGCTTCACAAACATACCGAGTACTGCTCCCAACACAGCGCGCAAAAGATAGAACTCCCAGAACCAGGAACTATGCTGAGTTTTAAAAGTTATCATAGAAAGCTTAGAGTCCCAATTGTAGCATATGTTGACTTTGAAAGTTTTATAAAACCTATAGACACTTGCCAACCAGACCCCGGCAAGATCTCTTGCTCAGAAAAGGAGTCTATCCTTACGACCATGTTAGTTCGATCGAACAGTTGAATGAAACAGAACTACCACCAAAGTCGGCTTTCTATTCGAGACTTAACGACTCGGACATTAGCGACGAAGACTACAGCCATGCGCAAAAGGTATGGGTGGAGTTTGGATTTAAATCATTTAGAGAATATCACGATTTATATAATGTAAGCGATGTTCTCCTACTCGCCGATGTCTTTGAGAATTTTAGGAACGTCTGCATGAAGCACTACAACCTATACATGTAGATCCAACCTCCTATTTTACATCTCCAGGTTTAGCATGGGACGCCGCATTAAAGTTCACTGGAGTAAAGTTGGAATTATTAAGCGATTATGATATGATACTAATGGTTAAACAGGGAATACGCGGAGGTGTTAGTACAATTCCACATCGTTTTGGGCAGGCGAATAATAAGTAGGCCTACATGTCATCGTTTGACGACAGCAAGCCTTCGTCATTTATAGCCTATTTAGACGCTAACAATTTATACGGATGGGCAATGAGCAAACAGTTACCTACGCAGGGATTTAAATGGATGGGTGATGACGAAATGAATAATTGGAGAAGCGTTATCGAACGAAATGGAGTGGGGTGTATTTTAGAAGTCGATTTGGAATATCCTGAGAAATTACACGACCTGCATAACGATTATCCTTTAGCCCCCGAGAGTATAAAACCCGCAGGATCTAATGTAACGAAATTAATTCCAAACTTGAATGATAAAGTAAAGTACATCGTTCATTACGAAAATTTAAAACTTTATGAAAGCCTCGGTTTGAAGATTACTAAAATTCATCGTGGAATTAAATTTGAAGAAAGCGCCTGGCTGAAAAAATATATCGATCTAAATACCAACCTGAGAACTAAAGCAAATAATGATTTTGAGAAAGACTTTTTCAAGCTGATGAACAACAGCGTTTTTGGTAAGACTTGTGAAAATATAGAGTCTCGGGTAGACATAAAACTAGTTTCAAGTGAGAAGCAAGCGGTAAAACTAACGGCGAAAACTAATTACGACACTCGCACTATTTTTGATGAAAACCTAATTGCCATTCATATGAAACGAACGAAGCTATGTTATGATAAGCCTAGCCTATATATCTGGGCATGTGTATTTTAGATTTGAGTAAAACAATAATGTTTGATTTTCACTACAATTACATCAAGAAAAAGTACGGAGATAGCGCCAAGTTACTTTTTACGGATACTGATTCTTTGGCCTACGAAATTAAAACTGAAGATTTCTATGCCGATATAGCTCCCGACGTTCATAATAGGTTCGACACAAGCGACTATGCTAAAAATCATCCATCATGTATAGAAACCGGCGTTAACAAAAAGGTCATCAGAATGTTTAAGGATGAAGCCGCGGGCAAACAGATCGAACAGTTTATAGGTTTAAAAGCGAAACTGTATTCGTATAAGATGGCCGGAGAAGACCACAAAAAATGCAAGGGTGTGAAGAAGAGCGTTGTCAAGAAACCATATCCCACGAAGACTATAAAGACTGCTTATTCACGCGAAGAGAACAGTCTAGATCGATGAATGTCTTCAGATCCCACCTACATGACGAAACAGAAATCACTTCAAGTGGATGATGAACAAATTAGCGATTTAGCCATCAAAATGTCTAAACAAGTGCTGTATGCAATGAGCCGTATGTATATGACATTGAAGTACATTTTGATAATTGTCCTAATCATTTGAATGGACATTCATTTAAGACATTTAGAATTGTTTTGAACTGCATAAAACTGCATTAAGACTGCATAATGTAATTTAGAACATGAAGTGATGCTGAACCTAAAAAATCCTAACACTTGTTAACTAATTAACTGAATTTTTGGTCTTTATAGACAGTTTATTTGTAATTTTGCAGAAATTGCTAAACCATTGACTGATTTAACTATTAAGAAAGGACCTGAGAACATTGTTTGGACTGATGCACATCAGAAATCTTTTGATTCTCTCAAGGAGATTGTCTTATCAAATGTGATTTTATATATGTTTGAGGTTGGTAAACCATTTAATTTGTACTGTGATAGCAGTGATTTTGCTGTGGGAGCTGTGCTGTCACAGGTGGACAAAGAAGGGATAGACCGTCCCGTTTCATTTATCAGTCAAAACCTGACAGATACCCAGAGGAGATGGGCGACGATTGAGAAGGAAGCCTATGCAATCAGATTGGGCTTTAAACAAATTGAAAGAAATTATTATTGGATCTAAGATCAATGTTTTCACCGATCACAATCCTTTAGTTTATTTGACTGAATCAATGTCGAAATCTGCTAAGTTAGTCAGATGGTCTTTATCATTACAAAATTTTGACATTCTGTTGAACTATAAGAAAGGAAAGCTGAATGTAGTAGCTGACTGTTTATCTAGATTATAGTGTAAGATATTTTATGATGCATTAGTGTAAGAATTGTTAGTATTGTTTTAATTAATGTACGTTCGCTAATTTTTAAAGATAATTAGCTTTCTTTAAAAGAAAGGAAAGAGGTAATGTAAGATAATTTAATATAGGCCTAGTACAGCGGCCAGTTGATTGTGTGTACACCAGCGACGAAAGGGGCAGACAGCCCAGCTGCCGTTCGGCGCGCGAATTCAGACGACCTGTCTAGACAAGCCAGACGATCGAAGGTTGCTGGTACAAATGAGAGATAGAGAGAACGAAGGAGTGTGAGACGGAAGAGTGGCGAGAGAGGCTGTGTTAAGGCAGCAGTAGAGTAGTAGTTGTGGAGAATAGTTGTAGTTGCTGTGATAAGGCAAAGATAGACGTTATCGTGTTGTTGCTTCTGTTATCATCTTATGTTGGATTTTGCTTATAATATACGATTAAACCTGTCGTCGTTGTCGTTGAAGTAAAACAGTGAAAGACTGTAGAATAGAAACTTTTACTAGTAAAAGTAGTTTAAAGTCAGTTAAGTCATTAGGGATAGGCTTAGGCTACTAAAGAACGATATTGAGAAGCTACTGAAGAGACTGGAGGAGGTCAACTAGGATAGAGGGGGTTGACACAAGGGTTCCCCAGAGACGCCGAAACAGAAAGCTGCAGTTTAAATGCGCAGTTTTTCAAAGGTTGGACAATCACTGAGGAGGTATCACCGAACGGAACATGCACTTCTCACTCTGAATGCAAGGTCTTGCCATGTACTGTAACAGTTCACACCTGCATTTTCTAGCCCTGCGCTTCACAAAACTGCGAGTTTCAGACAGCATCGTCCTTAGTAAGCCTACCTGCATGCTACTTACTCTGGTCACTAACGAGGGTTGACGCTGAGGCTGACAAATCCCTCGCCTATCGATTCTATTACTATAATTTTTGCATCTTTTATGGTTTGACTTCAGGTTGCATACTTTGCGCAATATTTTACACGTTCCATGTCGGTTGAAACAGTGGCATAATTATTCATTTGAAGAGGCTATCAGTGGTTAGTTATCATAAGCACATTTTAGTGGGCCCTATCACATTTCCAAGTCTTGAGTTTAGTCATAATTATTGTAAATTTGTAATTATATGATTGTTTGGTTCACTGCCTGAACTCTTACAAAACTAGAGTTGATAACTAAGTTATTAAAGGTAGGAGCTGCAGCGCCGCTAAATTTAGTTCCGCGGTGCAAGTCATACAAGAAGACTACAATCCAATGGTAGATGCAACCGAGTATTTGCATCCGAACAGTTACGCATCTAGGTACGAATGTAAAAATGTAATGAAATGAGATGCATGATTGTACTGATTTGCTCGTAGAAGCCCCAGAAGGTTTCTAGTCAGTGCTTCCATGCCTAGTGCGTTCTGTGTGGATTCACTCGCTATGAACTCTGAAGGTGAAATATTGGTCAATGAAGTCTTGGTTTCGCTGAGGTAGCCTATATACTGAATATAGGGAAATACCGATGTAAGCCTACGATGAATATTTCAAGAATGCGAAAAACGATAGGCGTGACCGATGCGGAAAGATGATCAGCGACCTCTGTCGCAGTGGCGGCGCTACGCCAGGGCATGGCAGGGCAAATGCCCTACCAAAAAAGCCTTTGCCCTACCTGTTGCCCTAGTCGTTGCCCTGCCAGAAATTTTCCTCTGCCAGAATTTGTTCAGGCATAATATTATTGTTTATTAGGCTACTGTTCACCTCCGTCCGCTCTCTTGAATGAAAAAACTCATTCTGGAAGGCAATAGTTCTGGGAGAGAACAATTCTGGCAGGGCAATAGTTCTAGCAGAGAAACATTCTGTCGGAGAAATAATTCTGGCAGGGCAAAGGTTCTGACAAGGAAAACTTCTTGCAGGGAAAAAAGTTATGACGGGGAAAATTCAGACAGGGCAAACAATCTAACAGGGCAAAAATCTGGCAGACAACAGTTCTGGAAGGCAAAAATTCTGGCAGGGCAAAATTCTGGCATAGCAAAAGTTCTGGCAGCGTAAAAGTTCTGGCAGGGAAAAATTCTGGCATGGAAAAATTTCTGGCAGAGATTTGCCTATATTGAAATGTTGAAACGGTTTATTTCTGCGAAGAGCTATTTCTCTGCGTCACCATGCAAATTATAAATTATTAGCCTATATTCGTGAATTGACAACGTAAGATCTTGATTGTAAAGTTTCAAATTAAAATTAGTGGAACAAAAGGCAAGTAGCAGAACCATTTCACATTGGATTTCACCATAAATACAATGTATATTGCAATGCTCAGTGCACATGCAGAATATTCATGCGTTGTAAATACAATGGTCCATGCCGCAACTAAAATAAACCCGAAATTTACCCTCCCCCCAAAAGAAACCCAGACGAAAGCCAAACAATCCAGATATAGTAGAAAAACACAGCTGCAGCATCACTTTATAGCGAGCACAGTAGCCAAGGCCGGATTAAAAAATGGGGGTGCCCTGTTTGGAAAATTTGTTGGTGGATCTTCGACCAAAGTTTTTAAGGACATTTTTCAGTCGTTTGGTCGAAATTTCGGCAGAATGTGCCAATTGTTTCATTAAAAAAAATGCAAATTGCATGTGTGGGGCTTCCTAAAGTGTGGGCCTCTGTTCGGCCGAACATGTTGAACATGCCTTAATCCGGCCCTTACGGTAGCGCCAAAATTATAAAGCTTATGTAGGCTACCGGTAAGCCCGTACTACCAAGCACGCGACTCGACCTCTGCCCTGGTTACTTGTGTGACTGCCCTGGCTATGCCCTAGCTACAAAAAGTGTCTGGCGCCGCCACTGCTCTGTCGGGTGCTGGTATAATGATTCTGGTGTGTAATAATAGAGTGGTCACACGAGAAGGGACCAACATGCTGCAGAGATGAGTTACCATCGGTAATGCTATCATTAAGGCGGCCTTCTCGAGGAACCACGAAAGTAGACCATCGGGCCATGGAGCCCTACGTTCTAATTTCGCAATGATCAATTGCCTAAGTGTTGTTGTTGTTCACGGTCGTTTCATAGGGGAAGGACCATTGTGTTTGTTCTTATTACTTGTTCAAACTGGGGACAGAGACAGCACCCGTCAAGGGAAAAAGTTTTATCGCATACAATAATAATTAATTATTGGTCAATGGTCATTATTGGAGGGCTTGGAACATAAACAAGGTATTTCTAAAATCGTGAATTTCGGGAATCAAGAATTTTGGGATTTACCACTTCAAACTTCTGTAGCCTATCTAAACCATTTGACGACATAATTATACACAAGCCGTTTTGATCAATATGTGCCATACCATCAAATTGTCTTTAACAAAATTGGTAAGCTTACATTATAAAATGCGAAAGATGAAATTATCAAAACTTTATACACATTTTGCTTCAAATCGGGTTATTGCAACAAGGACACTCAGTCATCAGTATAATTTCTGGACCTTCTGGTGCAATAACAGGATAAATTATTATGTCGACAAAGTGTTTTCTATAGCAGAGCTGCAATACCACACATGACACCTGGAATAAGTGGGCATAGACTCTACCTTGTTCTTGCAAGAAACTGTCTTTTTACACAGTTCGAGAATCGTGCAAAAAGATGGTGGGTCTAAGTCACCATAAATGTAGTAGGCCTACTGTGACTTACTACCATAGATGTAAAAAACGATGGAGACGGGGAAAAAAACAGGAAAAGTCGGTTTTTTGAGAGAGAAAAACCCGACAAAAAACGATAAAAAGCGGCAAAATAATTTGACTCTGCTACATTTAAAACCGCATTTTAACCTTGAACACCTTGAAAACGGCTGGCGAACGCGGGCGGCACCCACCGGGATGGAGCTCCCTCGCCAATCCGAGGACAAGTGCATCATAGCACAAGGAGGGTCTGCCAGATGAGTGGCGATGCGCTGGCAATGGTGTCACGACAACTCGTCTAACGACAACTCGTCTACCGACAAGTGGTCTCCGGACAATTCGTCTAACGACAACTGGTCTACTGCAACTGATCCAGCGCTTGAGAAATGGAAGCTGGATGACAGTTTTTAGAGGTGAAGTGGATGTTGGATTGATGAAAAAACGCAAGAGAAATGGAATCTGGATGATGGTTCTTTTACAGGTGAAATAGAAGCTGGATTGACAAAAGTAACGCATGGTAAATAAAAGCTGGATGAAGGTATTTCTGGATCTCAAATAGAAGCTGGATTGATAAGAAAATCGCTTAAGTAATGGAAGCTGTATGATGGTATTTTTATATCTGAAATAGAAGCTAGATTGACTAAAATAACAGGCGAGAAACAGAAGCTGGATGAAGGTGTTTTTAGATTTGAAGTAGAAATGGGTGCATGTTGAAATACATGAATTAAAATCATCAATCCAGCTTCCATTTAGGCTAAAAACACATTTTCATAAATCCAGCTTCTTTTCCATCATTATTATTCGTCTGTAGACCAGTTGTCGTTAGACCAATTGTCCGGAGACGAGTTGTCGTTAGACGAGTTGTCGGTAGACCAGTTGTCGTGGAACCGCTGGTAATAAAAACAAAATAGATTGAAATCTGATGCCAAGTAAATATCATGCAGAAGCTGATCAGCAGGAAACTGGAATTGTTCGGGCACATCTGCAGAATGAGCAACAGCAGAAAGATCAAAGCACTGATGTTCGGACGAATGGACGGAACAAACAAGAGAGGAAGGCGGCACAGGGAATGGCTCGACGACATCTTCGAATGGGGCAGAGCCTCGCTTCAGGAGCTGAGCAGAGCGGCGCTGGATAGGAGAAAATGGAAGGACTTGGTGAAAAAGGCATCGGACACCTACGGGCGCTGAGCCCACGGTTGCTGATGATGATGATGACCTTGATTACAATGATTAGGAACCTACTACACGCAGTGGCGGCGCCAGGGGGGGCTAGGGGGCTAAGCCCCCCCTAAACGTGGCTCAGCCCCCCCAAACGAAAAAGCCGAAAATGTCTATAACGCTTTCTTCGTAATAAGGAAACTAGACACCGACCAACGGCACCGAAATCAACTATGTTATTGTGCTCAAATTCAAAATTGTCCTGGTGGATCCAGCCCTTCCCCTCCAGCCCGAATTTTGAACAATCCAGACCTCAGCCCCCTTCCTCCCACTAGTTCGGACTTTCAGCTCCCTCCATCCTCCAGACTGCTCCGGGCCACAGCCCTCTTCCTCCCGCTAGTTCGGACTTTCAGCCCCCTCCATCCTCCAGACCGCTCCGGACCTCAGCCCCCTTCCTCCCGCTGTATATAATATAGTTCGGACTTTCAGCCCCTTCACTCCTCCAGACCGGTCCGGACTTCAGCCCACTTCATTTCGTCAGTTCGGACTTTCAGCCCCTTCCATCCTGCAGACTGGTCCGGACCTCAGCCCATTCATCTCGCCAGTTCTGACTTTCAGCCCCTCCTCCAGACTGGTCCTGACTTCAGTCCTTCCATCTCACCAGTTAGGAATTTCAGCCCCTTCCATTCTCCAGACCGGTCCGGAACTCAGCCCACTTCATTTCGCCACTTCGGACTTTCAGCCCCTTCCATCCTCCAGACCGGTCCGGACCTCAGCCCCTTCATCTCGCCAGTTCTGACTTTCAGCCCCTTCCATCCTACAGACCGGTTCGGACCTCAGCCCCCTTTCTCCCGCCAGTTCGAAATGCCAGCCCCTTTACTCCTACAGACCGGTCTGGACCTCAGCCTCTTTCACCCCGCCAGTTCGGAATTCCAGCCCCCAGCTAGTCCTATACAATCACATACGAAATGGGGTTTCAATTAGCAGCAGCACTCATGGGGAGACTTGGGGGAAATGCCATGGGGACGTTCCACAAGTTCGTAGTCAAGCCCGGCCATAGGGTGTGCGGGGCCCAATGCAGCAAGCGATTCTCTGAAAAGGGTTCTCAAGCATAGCATTTGCGAAGTTGATATCCTGCCAATAAGGCACTGTAAGCTTATACCATAGGCTTTCATATTCTAGAAAACTCGAATTCTACCGGTATATAGGCATAGCCTAGGGCTGAAAGTGGTTTGGGAAAGTTGCCGGGTCTGACTGTGGCGGACGAACCGAAGCCTTTGAACCGATAATTTTCTGACGATCGTTTTGGGTCATTCGCCCAAAATTGCACACATTTCACCCATTTTTGGTCCCTGACGACCTTTTTTAGTCATTTGCTTATAAAATTTCAAAATCATTCCATTTTTACCTATTTATTGTAGGCTATTTGTAGCCTATCTGACGACCTGTTTTTTCAGTTGTTTTCCCAAAAATTGTTAAACTTGCTTCCCGACTCATACCCGGCACCAGCAGGTCACGAAAATCAATGCCGGTTGAGGTCAACAGACCTAAAAATGCGTTGGTGGCCCAGACCCTTGTTGGAGTTTTCGTGATTTTATCGTTCTTAATAACCTGGCAAAAAAGAGTCTTAAAAGGTCTCCAGTTGAGGTCAACAGACCTAAAAATGCGTTGGCGGCTGGGGCTCCGCCCCAGAGTCTTATTGAAGATTTCGTGATTTTATCGTTCTTAAAAACCAGGCAAAAAGAGTCTAAAAAGGTCTCCAGTTGAAGTCCACAGACCTAGAAATGCGTTGGTGGCTGGGGCTCCGCCACAGACTCTTATTGAAGATTTCATAATTTTATCGTTCATAAATAGCCAACAAAAAGAGTTTTAAAAGGGCTCCAGTTGAGGTCAACAGAGCTAAAAATGCGTTGGTGGCTGGGGCTCGGCCCCAGACCCCGCTGGGGGAGCTTACGACGCTCCCCCAGACCCCCTAGTCGGTATGGGCTTCGATCGTGCCTTCGGCACTCGCAACTTGGCGCCTTCGGCGCTTCGTAAAAATTTAAGTTGGGCTTAGGGCTTCAGCCCCCAAAACCTGAAATCCTGGCGCCGCCACTGACTACACGCAGGCTATCTCTTAAATGATGATGTTAAACGATGAAAGAATGACTTTAGTTAGTTGAATCCTTGAGAGTTGGCGGAAAAAATAAGAAATATCAGAAAAAAATAAAATTAAGGACAATATAATGTCATTTTCGTAGCCGAACGATTGCACACATGAATGGAAATGATACAAATGCATCGTGATAACTGCATAATGTCACTTATGGCAAATTACAACCTGAAAGCAGCATAGCTTAAACCCTTGCAAATACCAATTGAAAATTTCACAGTGAAAGGAAGAGGACTTACCACTCGACCTCCTAATTGTTAAGTCGTTAACGGCCCTCTTTGGTACCCGTACCGATACAGATAGTTTGGGAATTACTGGCGTACATTATTTTAAGTTGCAGGCTTGGTGTATATGCCTATACAGTATGCATGCCAGTTTTAGCAGTTTCGTTACATTCTTTAAGTTAGTCATTGTCTGAAGTTTCATAAATACTAATCATTTCAGCGTGGTCTCCAAATTGTTCCTCAAACACAAGCAAAGAAAATGAAGGAATAATAGAAGTTAGAACACAGTTACCGAAGGCTGATGTGCCACGTCATTTACACAAATGCTGGACACTTGACTCCAATTTTTACTTGGACCGAAGATAATACAAAAAAACGTCATCGTTGCAAACACAACCACTTCTGACAGACGTGCAGTACCTTTCACCACTACATCGTCAGTGCTCGTGCAAGTACACTCTTAGCTATAAGCAAAGTAGGCAGTTTCCTAGGGCGCCGCAGGCTTAGGGGGGCACCGCGGCACCGGCGAATTAATTTTTTTTACACTATATTCTTTTAAACTCAAGAATTTTGCTAATGGGAAGATTTTTAAATAATTAATTATTTCTTTGCACCGGTTTAGTATGGCCTAATTCAATTTCAAAGATTGCATAAATTTTATATTGACAAATAAAATTCGATTTTTAACGGCAGGCATTCCGTACTCTTTGCTTCAGGAGACAAAAGTTAGAATACACGACGCTCAATTTCGATAGTGAAGATGTTGGAAGAAATGGGAGTGGACCTTGCTGAGTATGAACATGAGATTACAACATTACACCATGCCCTTTTCGTCAGATTCAAATAAATAGTCTAGTAGGGACGACGATGAAGCAAGGGCAGTAGCTGAGGCAGTACCGACCTTAGGCATTGGGCGCCATGTTCCAGAGGGTGTATTTCCATCAAAGAGGGCGCCCTTTCCACAAGAGTGTATTTTAATATTTTTTAACTTATACCATTCTCCACAAAATTGAATATTATACAGCCGTCAGTATGCAAATAAAGAAATTATAATGAATTACTCAGTTGAGCGTACAAGGCCGTAGGCCTAGTTACGGGGTGAAATAAAATCCTGGCAACGACCTAGTGAGCGTATACCGGTTCTGGCTAATTCATCTTTAGATTCTGACGTGAGCTGAACAATAATTATTGAGTGGGAATCAAATGGCACCAAGTGCAAGCCTATGCCTGGGGCGCCAAATGTATGCCTTGCCTAGGGCGCCATTTGGGCTAAGGCCGGCCCTGGATGACAACGGCGCAAAATTCAATTGCAAGATTACATTCCAGTTGCAAAACAACACTGAGACAGATTCTTCAGTTTATGATTACACGTGGAATTATACGACAAATGTTACGTGTAAGTATATATGTATGTTCTAATTATGTCTACTGTATGCTGACTTTTGCTTCTTCTTGCGATTCACATTTAACGACTTGACTCCCGTAGTCTACTTCCAGGTCACACAAGTAGGTTAATTTTGAGACTCGCATCAAATGCCTAGTGCACTAAGTATAGGCCTATACATTGGTACCAGATTGCTTTAATTAATTAATTTTGTTCCATTTGGCCTAAGTGGAAAGTTACCAGCAGCTGCCTACGTTGTGTGTAGGCCTAAGCAGTCGATATTTACTGCCTCAAAAGCCGTCTGGCACCTACCGAAACATTGTGATAGCACCTATATGATCAAAGCCCAAGACTTTATGTCTCGGATTTTTCGATTTCAGAGCAAATGAGACAGCTGAAAAAGAGTGAAGTAGCCTATTAATTAGTCTATGAATGATCTTCTTTCTCACAAAATAAAATGCGCACACATATCCTGTTGCAACATACCTAAGACTATTTTAGGCCTACTGGTCGACTCGCTCGTCATTTCTAAAATGATCAGGTCTAACTCACAGAAAAAGCCTTGGTCGATTTGCATTGCCATTATATCCGTGCTTTTTATTACCTTATCCACATAACTCGGTATGAAATAGTTACAAACAAGCATATTAAAGGAACACATAAGAATTGCTATTTATTTTTTAGTGTTGGCCTAGGTGACCTCTGTTTTAAATGATAATAGATTAATTATTAAGAACAAAAGCAATATAAGGGCAAATTTGTATTTTCCAATAACTGATATTTTCATATTAAAGACAAAGCAAGGCCCGTGACCAAACCTTCTGAAAAGCCTATCGAATAAGAACATCTTCACTAAATCCAGTGAACGAAATGTTACAACATTTGGCAAAGTAGCCTAATTTAGTTGAAGGTAAGCCCTCTAGTTCTTTTCATAAAACTGGGATTTTTTCAACTACGAGAGAAAGTGGGTCGTATTGTTTTAGCAGAAAACAGAGAGAGAGGCTGTTTGCGCGGAATAAGAGTAGTTGGTTTTTATCCAGGTGGAAAAGTTCTCGCAGTTATTACAGATGAGATTGTATGGTCGTCCATTAAGGCCAACATTTCCCAGCTGGGCTCTTGCGCGCTTCAGCACTTCTGCGGACGGGAAACAATCGCCCTTATCGTACCTCACTTTAAACGCTTTTCCGTCCTTCACGTAAGCCGATATGTCAAGTTTATCGGCGCGAATTGATGCAGCCCACTTGGAAAAAAGTGTTTTGCCGTCAGGAGGTCCGCTGTGGTGAATTACTTCAACTGTGTGTGCGTCAATAACGCTTGTGACGATTCCGTGGTGGAAGGCGTAGTCGGAGAAAGTTGTCGGAATTCTAAAGTGGTCTCCTGGTTTAAGTTCATCGGTCGAATAGATTGGACTATCTTCGTACGACTACAAACAGAGGGATGTGGTATCAATGATATATTCACTACTCTAATATAATCCAATAAATATAAGTAGCCTACTTTTGAAAGAGCTTCTCACAATAGAGCTATTCAAAAGAACTCTTAAAGTGACAGAGCAGGAATAGAGAAAGGTTTTCAGGCAGCGAAAAGATGTCGGGGAATTGCCTACCAGAATGCTGCCAAAAATTCCAGAGAGGACATCCCATATGCTGGAAGACCCACAGAAGCAAAAGCCAGATGCTGTGTCAAAGAGGTCCGTGATCATTAGGGTGGAGTGAAAAAAACCTAGAGCATCAGATAATCGAAAAGTAAAGCAAATTTCTTTCAAAAATGCAATATTGCGTAACTTTGGCTCTCTGGTGGGGGTTCAGAACAATAATATTTGTCGAAACCCTTTACACGTTTCGTGACCCCATGTCATTGGGCAACTTATGGTTGCTATTATTTTTCGATTATGTGATTCTCTTTTTTTCTACTCCTTCCTAGTGACCATAGTACAAATAAATCAAGGCAGTCAGCTGAATGAAGGGGGCGTGAATATCTTGCAGAAAGCGGTTTGGGCATCAAGTCGCAGATGTTTTTAGTCGCAAAGCACTGCAGTGACTTAAGAAACAATAAGCAAGACCCAAATGCAAATAGTATAATAATGCAAAAATAATATAATAAGCCTATTATTATAGTATAATATATTATAATTAATAAAATCAGATTATTATCTGATTCGAGCAAATATCTGGAGCCAGTGAAGGAAATGTTGTCGTGGATTATATATATATATATATATATATAATATATATATATATATATACAGTGAGGCATAAAAAAGGAACCCCCCCTAGAAAAATCGTTATTATTTTAACAATTTTCAAACAATGTCAATGAAATTCAGGAAAATTACAGCTAAGTAGCAAGCAATGTAAAAATATTAAAGTTTTTACAATTTACTGCACGCCTTTAGCTTCTACGCATGCGCGAAGTCGTTCTGTTTGAAATATTTAGTTGAAATTTGGCCATTGTACGTAAATATGAATTGCCTCTAAGACTGTAAAGTTTCATTTAAAATTGTGTATGTTTGTCAAAGATATTGGCTAAAATCCGTAGGGGATTACTTTTTTTGCGCATCCTGTATACATACATACACACATACATACATACACTCACGCATTCATGCATGCATGCATACCTACGTTCAAACATACAAACATGCCTACCTACACACATGGTTCTCCCCAGCAGCTTCAGAAGCTTGACCTCATTCAGCTTTCTGGGAAAGTTCCCCTTTTTTTCTTCTCTTCAAGTGTGCAGGATCTGTGTGTAGTAGTTGATAGCTCACTTACCTTTACTGAGCATATATGAAAGCTGACACGCTCGTCATATTTCCATTTTAGACGTCTCAGAGTCATTCGTCGCTCTGTCTCTTCTTCCATCTTCACTACCTTAATTCATGTTTTTTATGTTAACAAATTGGCTATTGCAATGCTCTCCTCATTTTTCTTCCTAAAGTTCTTATGTCATCGATTCAGTCGGTTTCACCTCAGATGCTAGGTTGATTGCCCGCCTTCCGAAGTATTCTCGCATCTCTTTATGTTTGATGAACTTCATTGAATTCCTCTCTGTGTTCGCACACAATTTGAGATCCTCACTCTGACTCTAAAGTTTCAACGGTATCTTGCCCCCAAATATTTGACTAAATTATTTTACTTCACTTCATCCAACAGATTTGACCTCTTCGTCCAGAACTGCTATGGCTCAGTCTTGATCATTTCCTTCAATTTATCTAATTTTTGAAATGCTCTTTCTCCTTCTGTTCGCTCTACTCTTCTCTCTGGTGGTCTCTCCTCTGCTTCGTTTCTTCTCGAAATCTGCTTCCTCTCACGGGGTCTTGCGCACTGGGATCGCCTCTGAACGGTTCACCCTTCTAGAGGCGCTTTATAAATGTTTAAATACAAAACATACCTACAAGGAAAAAATAGGTTCGTCTTGAAAACTTGACGCATAATTATAAATCAAGAACAATAGAAAGCAATGATATTAATAATATTTTGCAAACATCCCTTTACTTTTAATATTGTGGTACTGCATATTTTTGCCACGTCTTCCGTTATCCTGCGGACTGATGTAGTCGTGAACATGCACTGTACATGACGTCTATCGTCGATCAGTTCTTTTGCGAAGGAGACAATCTGTGATCGAAATTCTGGTGTTAACCGATCTATATCAGTCACTAAAAAAATTCCGGTAGACTCTCCTCGAGCCTGGATAACAGATATACCGTAGTGCATTTTACAATTACTTTATCTATAAGCTCGTACAGTTTCATTTCATATTATTTTTTATAGAAATAACAGTGCCATTTTTATGGCGTCTTATTGGTACACTTGTGATACAATAATATTTTGAAGAATAGCGAACGTCTTTGCGTGGACTAACCTCATTAGGTATAATAATAACCTAACACAGGACTACTGAATAAGCTTACTTTCACCGCATTTTTTATGTCCACCGTAGAGTAAGCTTATGTCAACAATGCAATTGTTGAAATCTTCATTCACGAGAATTCAGTGGCGGCGCTACGCCTGGGCATGGCAGGGCAAATGTGGAACGAAAAGTATGTAGCACAACCATTTTACATTGAATTTCACTATAAATACAATGTGCACTGTGTCCCAATAAATCGAGAGCCCTTTTATAATGTGAATAAAACAGGCAAATCAGCGAATTCCAATGTTAAGTACCGAACACAACTTTTTCGGTACTTAACATTGGAATTCTCTGATGCAAATGACGTAATTTTGACGTCAGTATTCATGCCGGAAACTTCATATTTGAATCAATGTAAGATAACTATCTCAGGTTGAAAACAGTTTTAAATTTTTGAAAATCGATTAAGATTTGCCTGTTTTATTCACATTATAAAAAGTGGTCTGGATTTATTGGGACACAGTGTATATTGCAATGCTCTGTGCACGTGCAGAATATTCATGCGTTGTAAATAGCCTACACTGTGTCCATATAAAAAGTATGCTGCATATTAAACACTTATGAATTTGAAAAACTCACGATTATTTCTAATCGTTTTAGGATCTCGTGTAAATATGTCATGGTCATTGGTCACTGGTGCTGTGTGTAAAATTTCAGACAATCCTGAAAGTTTTTACCGAGTTACGACACTTTTTGCGTGATCTACTTTTTCCGGACACAGTGTGCAAAGGTCCAGTAGCTAAAATAAACCCAGCATTTGCCTCCCCCCAAATCAACCCAGACGAAGGCCACAAAATTCAGATCTAGTGGAAACACCCAGCTAGGGCATCACTTTTTGGCGAGCACGGTAGCCAGGGCTGGATTAAAAAAACCTGGTCTGAAAATTTGTTGGGAAATTCTCGGCCAACAAATTTTTTGACATTTTTTTAGTCGATTGGTCGAAATTTGGTAGAATATAGGCCCTACCAATTGTTTCATTTAAAAAGAATTCGCATGTGTGGGCCTCTAAAGTGTGGGTCCCCTAAAGTGTGGGCCCCTGGTCGGCCGAGCATGTTGAACATGTCTTAATCCGGCCCTGACAATGGCGCTAAATGATAAACTTATGTAAGCCAGTACCGAGCACGAGACTCGATCTCTGCCCTGGTTACTTGTGTGACTGCCCTGGCTATGTAACCAGGGCAGAGATCGAGTCTCGTGCTCGGTACTGGCTTTCATGCGAGAAGGCACCAAATCTATATTCCATAAATCAGGCGAATGAAATCCCAACATTTTTCTTTCACTGCACAAAGACCTGAAATAGTTAGAACGCTTTAACAAGATAAGTAATACTAGACGTTCATTTATTCATTCAAGGTAATGAATAATGAGTAAAAGTACCCATAGGCCTACTCGTCAGTTTTTGCAAAAGAACAAGCCTACTTCCATCTCATGACTCTCCTTTGCTAAATTATGCGTCGTCCGGTTTCAATCATAAAGTAAACAAATCTAAATGATAAATGAATTCTTTCGTACCGATGAAATATAAACTCAAATCTGGAGAGCAACAATAATTACAAACCCTTTTAATTTTGTCTTTTACATCAGATTCGCTTGTATCTCTGCAGTGCAGCGGCACTATGTAGGCGTGTACCGGAACCCGAAAAAGTAATTCTGACATCACAACCGGTCCTATATCTAAAAACATTTGTTTTCGTAGATGACTCCGCCAGCAAGCACACTTAGCACAGCCAGCGTAGCATTAAACGCACTTCACGTAGGGCCTAATCATAATCGAAGAGCCCCAAATTAACTTGCCGAAAAGATGCATTAACGAATGAATACATTCATACATGCTTGCATGCATACATAGTTGCATACATATATATATATATATATATACATACATACATACATACATACATACATACATACATACAAACATAAATACATACATACATACATACATACATACATACATACATACATACATACATACATACATACATACATACATACATACATACATACATACATACATACATACATACATACATACATACATACATACATACATACATACATACATACATACATACATACATACATACATACATTGAACTTGTTTATTGATCCCAAGAATATAAAACAGACAATTATGCATTCATAATAGTACACAGAGTGATTAGTTACAGTTACCAATTGCGATAGTGAAGCTTAGTGTACAATCATTACTGTGAAATGTACGGAGCAATAGGCTACCCGAAGAGAGTGATCCCGTTACTGAGGCCTATTTACCAAAGAAAAAATCTTCAAATTATAATATGATAAATGATAATAGATCAGGAAACAGAAGGAAATCAATTAAATATTAGCAGTGTGATCGGGGAGATCCAACGGCTGCGTATACAGTATTTATTGAAAAATACAAGTCACTGTACGAAACCACTTTTCCTAAAATAAAGTTTTTGCCTAAAAAGAGACAAGAAAATAAGCAGCCCTGGATGACAAAAGCCCTGTTAAAGTCTTGTATAAAAAAATCGCGATTGTATAAAAAATACATGAAAGCACCTACACAGGAAAATAGGACTAAATATGTAACATATAGAAATAAGTTTTAAAAAATTCGTAAAGCTGCAGAAAGGCAATACTATGTTAATAAAATTATGGAATGTGAAAATGACTTGAGCAAAAGATGGGGAGTCATAAAAACACTCCTTCATGGAAATGACATCTCCATTATGCCTGATAGCTTCTTTATTAATGGTGTCGAAACGGAGGAAAAGAACCTTAGGCCTATAGCTAATAAATTTAACGAATACTTTACTGAGATCGGACCAAAATTAGCAGAAAAATACCAGACACAGGCGCTTCATATCGAGACTTTTTGAAAAGCCCTTCCACTTCCTCAATTGGAATTGAGCTCAAATCACCGGCAGAAATTATATAGACTGCTAAGGAACTCCGATCTACCCATAGCAGAGGACTGGATGGCATTGATCCTCAGATTGCCATATTCACAATAGAGGCTACCTCGATTCCCCTTGCTTAAATAATTAATTACTCGATTGCAACTGGTTCTATCCCAAATTGTTTAAAAATTACCAAAATAATTCCTATTTACAAAGCTGTGGACAAAAAGCAACTCAGTAATTACAGACCAATATCTATCTTACCGTACTTTTCCAAATTCTTTGAAAAATTATGTACGAAAGATTAATGTCATATTTAACCTCAAAAGATATCTTATATAAAGGACAATACGGCTTTAGAACTGCACACTCTACATATATGGCTGTAATGGAAATGCATGACAAGATCTCAGAAGCTAGGGATAATAATTATTTTTTTATTGGTGTCTTTTTTGATTTATCTAAGGCGTTCGACACGGTGAATCACAAAATTCTTTTTTAAAAACTGAAGCATTGTGGAATAAGGGGCATATGTCTCGATTGGCTGACAGATTATCTAACAGATAGAAGACAGTGTGTCTCATTTAATGGGCATTTTTCGCAAATATCTGACATAAAATGTGGTGTACCACAAGGTTCTATTCTAGGCCCTTTACTGTTCCTAATCTACATGAATGATATCTCGAATGCCTCATCATTACTCCACTTTATTATGTTTGCTGACGACACTAATGTTTTTATGTCAAACAATTCTATAGATGTACTAATTAAAACAATTAATGTTGAACTAAAACATGTTGGTGAATGGTTCAAGGCCAACAAGTTATCGCTGAACCTACAAAAGACCAATTTTATATTGTTTAACTCTAAAAGAAAAACTGAACTCAAATTAGACTGTGACTTGACTATTAACATAGATGATGAAGGTATTACCAGGGTCTCTTCTACTAAATTTTTGGGCATCCACATTGACAAAAAGTTAACATGGAAGGAACATGTAACTTATATCTCCAAGAAAATATCAAAAAATATAGGTATCATCTCTCGTGTCCGGCATGTCTTGCAAAGCCATATACTTGTCAATTTGTATTACACTTTAATATACCCTTACATGTCCTACTGCAATCTTGTGTGGGCCTCTACGTACCGAAGTCGACTAACCATTTTGACAACCTTGCAAAAGCGAGTTGTGAGAATTACTAGTAATGTGCCTTATAGTGCTCACACTGTATCTCTATTAGGGTGGAGTGAAAAAACTAAAGTTAAAATGTTTGACTGGCAGGGGTGGGAATAGTTGTTCCATATGTAAAGTAGTGTAGGTGCAAAATTTTGTAATTTTAAAATGTATTCTTCATTGGCCACTAGCCATGCACAACATTGCACATTTTCGACAAAAAGTGGCAAAAATTGATGAAAAGTAACAGCAACAGGGATTTCACCCAAATTACTAAATTAATTCACAAAAACCTTCAAATCAAGAAACAGCTGGAAAACTAAATAGAACTTCCGAGATCTTTACGGTGTAATCTTTATGATATCCGTAACAGCATCAAACCACCAGACCCAACTGAGGAATTCAGAGAGAGTATGGATCAAAAATTCTTTGAAACAGTACAGTACATGTATGTGACTCGGGTGGTGGTCTCTCACCTGAAGGACCGCTTACAAAGCAACCGAGAACAATTGGCCAACCTCTGTTCTTGGGACATTGAAATGATCATCGACACAGTATCTGGTCAGCTCAGGCGAGCGTACACCGAGAGCAAATTGTCCCAGCGTGAGTTAAAACACTTCACAGCCGAGGAACTGCCATACATTGGTAGGCTATATCTAAGGACAAGCGACGGGAAAACGTCACATCTTCTCCTCCGCGTTCAACCAATTCGACACCCACTCGATTCATCCGCCCACAACTACACCGATTCATCCGCCACCGCCATCAACAGACCCTCGCACTCCACCGCCACCAACACACCCTCGGACTCCACCGCCATCAATACACACTCTCACTCCACTGCCATCAACAGACCCTCGAACCCCACCGCCATCAACACACCCTTACACGCCAACCACTCAAAGTCCTAAACCATCAACACCAGATACACCAGATACACCAGGTACAACAGCTACACCTGGGACACCAGCTCCACTGCCATCAACGGACCCTCACACACCATCTACATCAGGTAAAACACTAGCTACACCAACTACACCAGCTAAACCAACTACACCAGCTAAAAAAGCTACACGGACGGTACTACGTTTGCCGAATGGCTGGTATTACAACGGAACATTTGAATCATATTGGGCAAGGCGCTACCCCAACACTCCACTACCGCTACTGCCACCGCAAGATTTAGGGGTAATTGTAAAACAAATCCCTCGCAATGCTTCATACGAAAATTATTTTTAACTAATATAGGACGGAACAAACCCTAACACTAACCCTAACCTATATTCCATGAATTGTTCCAACTACTATAGGACCAAACTTACATTAACCTCAACCCAGGACTCAACTAACCCTAACACTAACCCTAACACTAACCCTAACTCAGGACTCCACTAACTCCAACACTAACCGTAGCCCTAACCTTAATCTCCATGAATGGTTTCAAATAAATAGACCCTCACTACTATAGGATCAAACTAACACTAACCCTAACCCAGGACTACACTAACCTTATCTAACCCAGGACTAAGCTAACCCTAACACTAACCCTAACCCTAACCTCAATTTTCATGAATGGTTTTAAATAAATAGACCCTAAATTCTATCCTTATTTGGAATAATATGGTAAATCAGGCTTCCTGTTTGTGCCCGTGCCTATATCCGAAATTAAACATTAGTTTACAGTAACTGGACTAATTTAGGACTAAATAAACCCCTAACAATGACCCTAACCCTATTTTCCATTTAATTAAACTAGTTTAGAACTAAATAAACCCCTAACAATGACCCTAACCCTATTTTCCATTTAATTAAACTAGTTTAGAACTAAATAAACCCCTAACACTGACCCTAACCCTATTTTCCTTTAATTAAACTAATTTTGAACTAAACAAACCCCTAACACTGACCCTAACCTTACTTTCCATTAATTATTTGATCTAACTAAAATAAACCTTAATTTCTATTAATTTCTATATCAATTAAACTATAGGGACTAAACAAACCCTAACCCTGACCCTAACCTTAATTTCTACCAATTAGTTTCTACAAATCAAACAATATATGACCAAACGAATCCCAACCCTAACCTTAATCTTGTAATTGTGGTAATATGGTAAATCAGGCTTCTTGTTGTTGATCTGGGGGGAGACGGTTTGTGCCAGTGCATATTCTTATCTCAAAACATCTCTTTAAAGCATAAGTAATTGAGTAATCATTGAGTATTTCAGTGATATTGTGACATAATGTACTCATGAATCTGCAATTCTGCATCTTGCCCTTGAAAACAATTCTTCATTTGCATCATTATGACATTGCCGTACAAGGCGTACATGCTGAATTATGTGAAATCTTAGATGCCGTGGTGGTCGATGAAGAAAAAATGTCAGAAATCTAAGACTTTGCCAGAATGCTTATATCATGGCATAGCAACTATTGCATACCCTGCCAGTGTAAGAAAATAAAAATTAAATTTAACCATTATTTTCACTCCACCTTAATCTCTATTCCATAATCTAAAAATATTACCTTTCGAGTTTATAAATAAACTTCAAGTAAGCTTGTTTATGTATAAACTTCAAGTGAATAAAATACCTACTAATTTTAACTACTGGTTTTGTAAAAATTCAGAGGTGCATGACCATTATACGCGTTCTGCCATGAACTACCATCAGCGAAGGGTACACACCACTGTTAGACAACACAGCATTCGAATATATGGTCCACTGCTATGGAACTCACTGCCTAATGACCTTAAACACATACCCACTGTTAATCAATTCAAACGGAAATTCAAATGTTACCTTATGACTGCACTTGTTTGAGTGATATTATTGTTGCTTGCATAATGCACTTGTTCATATATGCACTGCATGAATTGTCTGTGTTTAGTATGCTTTTATCCATCTTGTGAGGAGCCTTAAGCTCCCAATACAAAATCAACTGTTGACATTTTATAATGTGATTATGAAGATATAATGGTGACCATCAATGTATAATAACTGATAAATTACTGATGTAAATAGGGAACCCTGTTTTGCGAAACCATAATGTTCCTTTGGGTTTACCTATTGACAACCTGCAAAAAAATTTGTAAACTGTGAGCTTGTATTACTTTGTGGTGGTTTTCAATAAAGTTGATTGATTGATTGAT
This sequence comes from Lumbricus rubellus, assembly GCA_945859605.1. Lineage (NCBI taxonomy): Eukaryota > Metazoa > Annelida > Clitellata > Crassiclitellata > Lumbricidae > Lumbricus > Lumbricus rubellus. The sequence continues at coordinate 17,266,570 of OX243818.1, forward strand.
TGATTGATTGGTTGATTGATTGAGTGGGATACATTCCCTCTGCTCAACTAAAAAAAGAATGGAAAAATATAGATTAAATGGGTTGTTCATCATACATTTTTAATGCGTGTGCATGGATGTGGGATTTAAGTCGAGTGAGACTCCTGGATACTCGAACATTTTCCGGTATATTATTCCATAAGAGAGGACCCTGATACTTAATAGAAAACTTTGTAATGTTCGTTTTTGCAAAGACACTTATGTAGATTCTGTTATTTCTAATGCCTTTAGCACATAAGTATATACAATACATAATACATACATCCACACATAGTTACATACATACATACATACATAGCCTACATACGTTCGTAGTCCTACGTGTGTCATTTTCTGCTATTAGATTAACTTGAAATTTTTATTGTCACAGCGATTTTAAAAATCAAATTCGCCAAAATTTACTTTAAATACAGATGTTTCTATAAATTTAATATTGAGGAAATTATTGTTCACGGCTATTTGTTCAATATGCCTCGACTTTTATTTTACCTGTTGCGTTTTATTGTCCAAAATGTCCACTCCGTTACTGTCTCTTTCACACTTTCGCCGCAATATCATCAAAAAATTGTGACCACAAATGATAGTTTTCCCAAAACTTAATGTTTTTCATAAACAAAATTGAAAGGCATTTCATTTAAAAAGTTTCTCATTAACTGAAACAATACTTATTACGGGTGAATTTTTTTAGCTTTCATCTGAAATATTGTCCACTCCGTTACCGCACATAAATCCGTGTGCTACTACATAATTATCAGCAACTAGGCACGCTGCAGATCAGCCAAACCATTTAGTCATGTCTCTGTTATGTATACTAGTCTTTACATAATGACTTTTCGAAACTAAACCGCAACAATATGTTCTAAAAGGTGTTACCTGCGAATGATACGTCATACGCACATAATATGCATTCATACATACATGCTTACTTATGTCACAAGTTGCCCTTGTAAATAGCATTGGGCCCATTGTTGTAAGCCTATGCATTGTATACCTAGATTGTGTTATGTCGTATATAATATTATTACGTGCTTAAATGAACGTTTGACAATAGCTGAAAGGCCTATACTTATAATAATCCAGCTTTTATAATATATCGATGGTCGTCAAATGGTCGTTGGGTCCATCAGGTGTGTCGGAGGTAAAGGTCATCTGTCTGGAAGGCGGATCGGCCTATATAAGCAAGAGGACAGACTGTCTGAGGGTCAGTCGTCGGAGGACAGTCGTCGGAGGTCAGTCGTCGGAGGTCAGTCGTCGGAGGTGAGTTGTCGGTGAGTCGTCAGTCATCAGTCGTCGGTCGGAGATGCGAAGTGGACAAGTGAGCATGCACGCTGAACTTAATTGAAGGAATTTCGAGCGTATGACAACGCACAACGGTGCAAGCAGACGTATACGAGCACAACGGTGCTACCAGGCGAATTCCGAGCACAACGGTGCTACTACCAGACGAGGACGGGCCAGAAAGAGCGGACGCTTCTCCGCAATTTCTCCGTCACTTTCCGCCACTTCTTCGCAACTTCTCTGCCACGTGACCACGTCTATGCTAGACGTGGGCGGTGTCTGTGAGAGCGGAAACGTCTTCGCCACTTCTACGACAGAGGTGGCGTTGCCGGAAGGAACTGGCACTCCTATACAAGACGCAACCAGCGGTCGTAGCTGGAACGCCAGCAGGACTGCAACTCTCGACGCTGAGTTCATCTTCCACCCTAGGACGAGAACGGACCAACGGACGACTTCAGAACGAGGCAAGCAACCAAACCAGTAGGACTTCTTCACACCTGCAGAAACTGTCTCCATGCGAACGGACACGTGAGTGGTGGCCAAGTTTTTGTTGGGGGGGGGTCTGAGGAGGGCACGACCATCGATTAGGGCGCTATTATAGGCGTATATATATATAGTCTTTTAACGATATTGTTTGCTGTTTCCTATATGTATATGTCTTTTAGTTTCATTTTCAGTTGTCTTTTATACCTTAATAATTTCCAAACGAGTTTTGTGCTTTGTTCTCTAGTATTTCGATTACAATTCTAGACACCCTTTCCATAATAGGCTAGGGCTTAACTCGCCATTTAAGATAACTCATGAAAATGTGGTGGCAGCGGTGGGATGGTTGAGTTTGTTTAGGACATGGTCGTTGTATCGGGAACATAAGCTTTCATTTGACTCGATAGAATTAGACGGGGATTTAGACACTGATAAACGATTTAGCTAAACGCATTGAAGCAGTGCTGAAAAAAGCTTGTTGTAGGTAAGTTAGTAAGTAAGTAAGCGGTTTGTTGACAAAGCATCAAACACATACAAAATAACGGTAATCAGTACAAACTCAATGACTTTCGAGTGATCGGTGCATAAGTCTAAGGGTCAATCCAAAAAGGTCGTATGGACTCGCTGAGTTTGAATTGACCCTTCCTTTCTCAATAACATTTGGCTTTTGTAAAAAAAACAGTGCAAAGCACAACATGTTGCACATGAAATGAAAGCAAACTGAACCGAAATGACAAACAGATTGAAAAAAAACCCCAAACAAACAAATTATGACCAATAGTTTAAATCTAGTAAACAGAGATTAAACAGTCTTTTAATTTTTTCTTAAACATGTTAATGGTGGGTATAAGTCTAACATATTTTGGGAGGTTATTCCATATCATAGGGCCAGAACATTTAATCTAAAATAGTTTCGTCCTAGTATGTGCAACATCGGTGCGGTAGTATAACAGAGTTCTAGTAAAATGGTCATGTACATCAATTCCCTGACAAAAATAACCATCAAATGTCCTAGGCAACAATCTGTGATGATAGCGAAACATGAACAAACTGATTTGAAACTTATTTATATCTGCTAATCGTAGTACATGTATGTTATAGGTTCGAACAATTGGTTTGGTACTGACAGACCAGCTTAACAAGAAAATAATTAGGATAGCGTAGGTGTTTTACGCTGCATAAATAGGTCAGAGGGATTGTTTAAAGATCTGTTGTAGACTTAGTTGAACATACTTCTTTTATAGTGTCGCCTATTGTGGGGTCTAAGGTAATTAATTATCTAAACTGAAAAGACTAGCATTTGTCGCTTAGGGGATATTCTGTTTTAGTTTAGCCCAGCCGGCTAATTATTTCTCGATATGGCGCAATTGATAGCACTTGCCGAAAGGCGTGGCTTGAAAGGGCCTGAGCTTCTTCAGTTTGTGGTAAAGCACAGAGCTGATGAAGAAGCGCGACAGAAAGGGATTCCTGAAAGAGAAGAGAGAGCAGCTGACAGAGAGTTGCGCAAGTTTGAACTGGAGCGACAGGCTAAAGCTGTAGCCGAAGAAAACGCACTCAAGAAGTTTTAATTAGAGCGTCAAGCTAAAGTGGAAGCAGATCAAAACGCACTCAAGAAGTTTGAATTGGAGCGACAGGCCAAAACCGACGCAGAAGAAAATGCCTCCAAGAAGTTTGAATTAGAGCGTCAAGTTAAAGTGGAAGCAGAACAAAACGCACTCAAGAAGTTTGAATTGGAGCGACAGGCCAAAGCCGACGCAGCAGAAAATGCACTCAAGAAGTTTGAATTGGAAAGACAGGCAAACGCGGAAGCCTTCGATTTGGAAAGACAGGCTAAAGCTGAAGCCGAAGCCAATGCAATGAAGAATTTAGATTTGGAGAGACAAGCAAAAGCCGAAGCCGATGAATGCGCCTTGAAAAAATTGGAACTGGAAAGAAAGATGAAAACAGAGGCGCATGAGCAAGCATTTTAAATGCAAAAGGAACAGCATGAGCGTTGAGCAGTCCATGGCTTTGGAGAAAGCTAAGCTCGATGGAAGGACTGTACGGCAGGCCAGTATCAGAAGCGTTAGTGAAAACGCAGCATCGGAAGAGAATTGTGAATAGGAGGAGGAAGAGGAGCGGACCTAGGATTTTACAGTCAATGCGAGGAAAGGACCAAAGCTGCCTCTATTTGAGGATGGCAAAGATAATATGGACGCTTATCTGAGAAGATTTGAGAAATATGCGTCTATTCGTAAATAGAAAAGGGAGGAATGGGCAGTTTATTTGGCCGCACTTTTAAAGGGACGCGCTTTACATGTGTTTGCGCATATGCCGCCTGAACAAAAAGACGATTACGACGCATTGAAAGATGCTCCTCTGAAAAGATATCAGACGGAAGAAGGCTTTCACAAGCGGTTTAATAAGTGTAGACTGGAAACGGGAGAAGTGCCTAAGCAATTCATCCCCAGGTTAGAAAGCTACTTGATGAGATGGTATTGAGCTCGCCAAAGTCACTCAAGACTTTGAAGGACTGAAGAGTTTGCTGGTAAAGGAGCAGTATCTCTCTGTAGTGAGCAGAGAATTGTCGCTGTTCTTGAGAGAAAGGGCGCCAAAAGATCTTCAGGAACTGGCTAAATTAGCGGAGACTTACATAAAAGCACACGACGGAAAGTCAAAACAGCCATACCAGTCGAACTACGGAGAAAAAGTAGAACAGAGGAAAAATTTCTCAAGCCGGACTTCACGAATGAAAATGAGAGGACTGGAAGGAAAGACCAAAAACGTAATGGGGCTACTGATAGGCCTTGTTTTTTGTAACCGGTAGTACGGGCACTCCTATAATTCATGTCGATTTAGAATGAATACTTCACAGAAAGCAGCAGGAATGCAGACTTCCTGGAAGCCTAGAAATGCACGGCAGAACCAGAAGAAAAAAGCTGAAAACAAGAAAGATAAATGAACATCTTCTGCAGTTGTTAAGAAAACGCACAAAACGACCGCAACTTCAACCGATGCAGAAAGAACGCTGGTCAAGGAAGGATGTGACGAAAATGCTGGTCAGGCGTTGAAAAATCTGTCCGATGGTGAAGATGTCGAACTAAGATGTGGGTGCAAAGCGCACGTCATAGCTGAAGCCTGTAGACCGGGTAAATACAGAACTGATATGAAAACAACGATTGGTTATGTAGGAGATCAGCAGGCCGAAGTGCTTTGAGACACCGGATGTTCGTCAGTTGTTGTAGCCAGGAGACTTGTGAAAAAGAATCAGATGACGGGGAAGCATGAGTTGTGCATTCTGATTGACAAAACTACGAGGAAAGTGCCAACCGCTATCATTGAAGTCAGAACGGAGTCCACGGACTACTTCACAGGGAAAGTGAAAGCGCTCTGCATGAAGGAAACATTATACGACCTTGTAATTGGAATATATCTGGAGCGGAACTACGGCCCAGATCCTTCGACAAGAGTACTGAAGTACATGAACAATACTTGTTGATTGACGCAGAGAAAGAGGCGGGGAGTAGGCCTACTGAAGAGCAGTTGAATGTGACAACAGCTGTGGAAACCCAACATGTGAAAGAGAAAGCGAGAGCACTGCCAAAGCAGTTACGAGTCCCAGAATTTCAGAATGAAGTCACATTGGAAACGCTGAAGAAGGAACAAGCTGAAGACAGTTCATTGAAGAAATACTGGAAGTATTCTACACTGAAAGAAGCGACTGGAACGAACGATGACGATCGCATCGTACGCTTTGATGTGGAACGAGGACTGTTGTACCGAAAGTTTCGGTCACCACATCATAACTTCGGCGATGAAGTGAAACAGCTGGTAATTCCATCTAGGTTGAGAACCAGAGTAATGGAAATAGCCCATAGCTCAGTTCTTGGAGGACACTTAAGCATTCACAAAACTCAAGAGAGATTTTTATCGCAATTCTTTTGGCCAGGATGCTACAGTGATATCGAAAGATACGGTTGATCCTGCGATATTTGTCAAAGAACCTTGCCGAAGGGGCGAGTTCAGAAAGTGCCTTTGATCAAAATGCCGATAACTGACACGGTCTTTAAGAGATGCGTGATCGACCTGATTGGATCACTTCCATGCTCGGAGCGAGGACACCGGTACATTTTAACATTGGTGGATTGTGCAAGTCGCTATCCTGAGTGTATCGCGCTTAAGCAAATTGACACATGTTCTGTTGCAGAAGCATTGCTTAGCATCTTTTCAAAGATGGGGGCGCCATTGGAGCTGCTCTCAGATAATGGATCACAGTTCACAGGAGCAATGATGAAGGAAGTAGGTCGACTTCTGTCGATAAAACAATTATTTAGCACTCCATACCACAGTCAAAACTGTGGATTGGTTGAAAGATATAACGGATTCATTAAGCAAATACTTCTGAAAATGTATGCAGAGAAAGTGAAAGATTGGGATCGAAACTTGGATCCGTTGATGTTCGCATATCGTGAGGTCAGTAATGAGAGTACGGGATTCAGTCCGTTTGAGATGATTTACGGAAGACATGTGCGAGGATCCACGTCTATATTATGGGTTAATGAAAGAAAATAATTTAAAAAAGTTATGATAAGCTAAATATATATTTAATTTCGAGTCCGAAATATGGAGTGTCTATATCAAAGAGCCAGGCGTTTTTGCGCAGCCTTTTTTTAAATCGAGGGGTTCAGGCATCGAAGGGGCCCGCCACCGAAACCCTGCACAGGGGCCCCCAAACACCTTGCTACGCCACTGGCTATCTTGAAAGAACTGTAGACTAAAGACATTGCTGAACCAAGAAGAAGACGACTTATGAGTATGTTGTCGATCTGAGGAATCGTCTTCAAGCGACTAGCTTGTCATTTAGCGCAAAAAATCTACAGAAAGCCGCTGATAAATATAAGCGCAATTTTTACAAGCATGCCAAGCCTCGAAAGTTTGATCCAGGCGATAAAGTGCCGCTGCTGTTGCCTACAGAGAGCAACGAGCTGCAAATGCAATGGAAAGGTTCATTTCAAGTACTCAAACAGTTCGGAGAAGCTGATTATGTAATCCAGTTTACTCACCGGGCAAATACATTCCATGAGAACATGCTGAAACGCTATCATTAGCGTCAACCAGATATGGAGAACATACCGAGCGAGGAATCCTGGAACGACGAAATGCAAGCTGTAGGAGCAGCTGTTGTCGTCGAAGAATTGTCGGATGCAGAGATGCGGATGACAGGTGAAAGAAATCTGCCGCTCTTTAACAATCTGCAGAAAGAGACCTACAAAGATGTGGAGATAGGCCATGATCTGTCGGCAGATCAGAAGAAGGAGGTCGAAACACTCTTGGAAGAATTTCAAGACATCTTCTGTGATGTGCTAAGACGAATCAAACTACATGTAGTCGGACATCGGATTCAGCTTACATCAAATGTCGCAGGGGTGAAGAGGCAATATCCTGTGCCATAGGCTATAAGACGGGAGCTGGACAAGGAAATCGAGGCCTAGGTTAGGAGTGATTGAGCCTTCCACAGCAGCATGCGCCTCTGCAATGTTGTGAGTGAGTAAGTGAGATGGATCATCAGTCTTTGATCTATCATCGAGGAGCTAATCCAGTAAATGGGAGTCTAATTACTGGGTTTTAATCTTACAGACGTATTGCTTTACTATACGTTCATAAAAGGGTTTGACAATGTGGGGGCCGATTTTTTAAGCCGCCATCTGTAGGCCTAAATAGGAACTAGGATAAGTAGACCTAGATATTAACAGGACAATCATTTTAGTTTTAGTTGTAATTAAAAGCTAAGTTAGTTTTCTCATAATTGTGGGACCATTGTCACGAGTTGCCCTTGTAAATAGCATTGGGCCCATTGTTGTAAACCTATGCATTGTATACCTAGATTGTGTTATGTCGTATATAATATTATTATGTGCTTAAATGAACGTTTGACAATAGCTGATAGGCCTATACTTATAATAATAATCCAGCTTTTATAATATATCGATGGTCGTTGGGTCCAAAAGGTGTGTCGGGGTAAAGGTCATCTATCTGGAAGGCGGATAGGCCTATATAAGCAAGTGGACAGACTGTCTGAGGGTCAGTCGTCGGAGGTCAGTCGTCGGAGGTCAGTCGTCGGAGGTCAGTCGTCGGAGGTCAGTCGTCGGAGGTCAGTCGTCGGTGAGTCGTCAGTCATCAGTCGTCGGTCGGAGATGCGAAGTGGACAAGTGGGCATGCACGCTGAACTTAATTGAAGGAAGTTCGAGCGTATGCCAACGCACAACGGTGCAAGCAGACGTATACGAGCACAACGGTGCTACCAGGCGAATTCCGAGCACAACGGTGCTACTACCAGACGAGGACGGGCCAGAAAGAGCGGACGCTTCTCCGCAATTTCTCCGTCACTTTCCGCCACTTCTTCGCAACTTCTCTGCCACGTGACCACGTCTATGCTAGACGTGGGCGGTGTCTGTGAGAGCGGAAACGTCTCCGCCACTTCTACGACAGAGGTGGGCGGTGCCGGAAGGAACTGGCACTCCTCTACAAGACGCGACCAGCGGTCGTAGCTGGAACGCCAGCAGGACTGCAACTCTCGACGCTGAGTTCACCAATCAATCAATCAATCTTTTTATTTTGTAACCAAACAATCATTGTTTACAATTATACAATTGCAAATCACATATTCATAGAATGGCCACAAGGATGGGCCCTGAAGGGATCACTGACCACGCTAATAGGGACAACTACGTACATGTGAAACTGAAAGATGAAACGGCCGACAGTTGCTATTAACACGAAGTGAATGATTACAATGAATACAACTACTTCAGGTAACTTAACTAAATCAAATCAAACATTGTAAACTCTTAACTAGCCTACATAAAAAAAATTATGAATTAATAAGTGCAAGATATGTGTGTGTGTTTGTGTGTGTGTTTGTGTGTGTGAGTGGCTTACATAGACCAACACTATGATACATCATAACACAATGTTGCTGTCATTGACAAGGTGAGAGCGAAACGTTTTCTTAAACAATGATAACGATGGAGATTGCCTAACTTCTTGAGGGATTTTATTCCAGATTGAAGGACCAGTGGCTCTAATAGAGAATAGACGGAAAATTGTGCGAGCAAAGATGCATCTTTAATTCTCGGGCTACCAGAGGGGGTGGTATCCCCCCTAGGTTTTTCCCAAATAAAACTTTCCGTTTGGAATAAAATTTTGACGTTTTAGGTAGCTGTAGAGGATTCATTTGCACACATTTTGAGCTAAAATGTGTGATGATATACCATACCATTCAAACTTTATACCCGATATACCCTAGGCACCAAGGGCGGATACCACCCCTATAGATTATCGGCTGTTTCGTATCCGTCCTTTGACATGAAGAGACACAAATTACACCATTCTGTAGAAAGAACGTGGGGCTACATTTTGGTGGTCACGGAGTTGTCTTTTGACAACCGGAAGTGCTCAAAATAAATTAAAATTTATAAAAGGTGTTTTATTTTTCATAAAATTTTCATGTTTTTCTTATTAAAAATTATTCATAATTTATTTTTCAAGAGAAATAAATCATGCCATTCTATAGAGGGCAATCAGGGCTATTTGTGATGCTAATTAATTTGATATTTGATGACCGGTAGTGCTCAAAATAAATTTAAATGCGTGAAAATGTTGGGGTTTTTTACAACGCAAACCGATAAGTCTGCTCAAACGTTTTTCAGCAGCTAATACATGTTTTTTTCTTTTTATTGTAATTAAAACTATCTTATTACTAGTTTTTATAGTTGGATATTGAACTATTTTTAAATAAATAACTTATGTTTAAAATATACAGAATCTAATATTTTGCTTATGCGAAAGTATACATTTTGTGGAATCGACGGGTGCCTACGGGAAAAATCATAATTCCGAGGTGCTTTTATATATTTTAAACCTAAATATACCATTTTGTGCAGAAATGAATGCTGAATCCACGGATTGATTACAAGTTATGATATCTCAAACCAAACCCAAAATCCACGGAGGTGGTAACCACCCCCCCCCCCTTGGTAGTCAGTGTTACAAAAAAGCTTGGTAGCCTGAGGGTTAATTTGACGAATTTCTTGTTGAATGAGAATGGATCTGTGAAGCAAGATTAAAGAATCCCTTGAAAACAGGAGGGAGCAAACCGTGGTCAAAGCGGTACATAAAATCTCCTGATTGATAGAGTTGAATCTGCTCAAATTTTAATATGTTAAAATCACAAAAATAATGGGGCAGTATGCGATAATTATGTAGTACCAGCCACTATACGAATGACCCTTTTGTGGAGTATTATCAGTCTATGCAGTCTAGTAGGGTAGGTAGATGCCCATTATAGATTACAGTATGGATACACAAGCAAATAATATAGTTTTACACGGATAGAGGAAGGTAGTAGGTATGCAGTACGTACTATTATCCCAGTGTTTTTAGCAATTTTTGAGGAAATACATTTTATATGATCTATCCATGTTAAATGTTGATCCACATAGACTCTCAAAAATTTTGTTGACTCTAACCTAGAGAGATGAGATCCATTAATACCTACATGTAGTATAGGAAGCTGGGAGGGACAGGTTTTCCTATGAGGCCTAAATAAGATATAGTTTGTTTTAGTCATCCTAGGACGAGAACGGACCAACGGACGACTTCAGAACTAGGCAAGCAACCAAACCAGTAGGACTCCTTCCCACCTGCAGAGACTGTCTCCATGCGAACGGAAACGTGAGTGGTGGCCAAGTTTTTGTAGGGGGGGGGGGTCTGAGGAGGGCACGACCATCGATTAGGGCGCTATTACAGGCGTAGTCTATTAACGATATTGTTTGCTGTTTCCTATATGTATATGTCTTTTAGTTTCATTTTCAGTTTCTTTTATACCTTAACACTCGAGTGCCCAAGTTTTTTTTTGGTACACGAAAGCCCAAGGGGGGGGGGGGGTCCGCGCGGACCCCAGCGTTTTATGTTAATATCTTGAGAAGGGATTGGAATATCGTTACAGAATTTAGTTCTATGTGATCCCAAATGAATTTGCAATCGATTGGTGTATCTTATATCACAATAACACCACCTGGTGTTAAATAATAGGGTAAAATCTCGTGATACACATTTTATGCTTGCTTGTGTTATTTACCGAAGGAAGCCTAGCGTTTCATGCTAATATCTTGAGAAGGGATTGGAATATCGTTATAGAATTTAGTTCAGTGTTATCCCAAATGAATTTGCAATCGATTGGTGTATCTTATATCACAATAACACCACCTGGTGTTAAATAATAGGGTAAAATCTCGTGATACACATTTTATGCTTGCTTGTGTTATTTACCGAAGGAAGCCTAGCGTTTCATGCTAATATCTTGAGAAGGGATTGGAATATCGTTATAGAATTTAGTTCAGTGTTATCCCAAATGAATTTGCAATCGATTGATGTATCCTATAGCCCAATAACACCACCTGGTGTAAACTAATAGTGTAAAAATCTCGTGATACACATGTTATGCCTGCTTGCGTTACTTACCGAAGGAAGCCTATACTTCTGGCACGTCCGCATGCCATTCAGCTGCTCTCATTTCCAGCTATCGAAGGACCAGTAGCATTATGGTAGACTAAATCGTAATCGCAATTGTAAATTTGTGTAAATTTTATTGGCGTAACCTTGATAGAACGGTTGCCACCGTTTGTATGAACTGTCCAATGCAATCCATTTTGACGCAAGCCTGTTGTATGGAATTATTGTTTGATAGGCCTACACAGACTTGCAGACATTCAAATTCTATGCCGCAACCATAGGCCAAACATAGTGCTACAATGTCAGTAAGTCCAAGTTCAACAATTTATATGAATCTTTCTTTCATATAACGTGCGCTCACCATTTATTTATGGACCAGTAGCAATGCGCTTGTATGAATATCGGCCGCGTATCATGGGGTACCCTTAGTAGCCTATATCCTGTGGTTGTGGGGTGCAGGGGTGGACAATACTCACGCAAAATATACCATTCTATGCCTAAATGGTTGCTCTAGGAATACCTAAAAGCATTTATGCAGATCCATAGCCATTAAAAAGTTATCCGGGAAAAACAGGCCTGGGGTCCGGTCGGACCCCCCCCTTGGGCACTCGAGGGTTAATAATTTCTAAACGAGTTTTGTGCTTTGTTCTCTAGTATTTCGATTACAATTCTAAACACCATTTCCATTTAAAAGGCTAAGGCTATATTTTAAGATGACTCATGACAACTTACATAAAAGTGGGTAGACTGACAGTTCTGGCGCAATCACTAAAAATCTCTAAAAAGCAGTAATTATAACATCGCCATTACTTCCGCTCACTAAAAAAATTTCTGAATTAGATTGTTATCGAGCCAGGGCCGTAGCAACAATGAACGTGGCCCCTCCGAGCATAATGTCCGAGCCTGCGGGCCCCTTACAATGCAGACACCGGTATGCGGCATTTTTTGGGCCCAAAATTTCTGACGACTTTGTTGTCATCCGGCCAAAATCTCTGGAAAATTTCATCAATTCGCCGTCCGAAAATGTTGATGACCTTTTTTTAGTCATTTCATTTATTTTTTGCCACTTTTGGGGGCCCCTTCCTTGCGGGGCCCCCTTCGGTCAGAGGGTACGGAGGGCGGTCGCTACGCCTCTGTATCGAGCACAGATTAGATCTGTAGGTTGGGCCAAAAAAGTAATTCCCTACGATACTTTGCCAACAGTGAGCCTTTTTGACGATCGAAAAACGTAACGCAATGAAATTTTGCAAAAAAATAATTGTTATCAAATAAACTTGATATTGCCAGGTAAACATTATCGTTATTATTTAGAACAGAAACATGGTGCCAATTTAGCTGCACATCACTGTAACATCATTTGACAAGATGACTATGAAGTTGCTGAAAAGAATTTTCTGATTCAAATTTTGCTATTAACACGATAAAATTAAAATTTATGAGACCTTTAAACGGCCAAGGCTTCAATGACAGACAAAATCTGTATTCAGATACTTCACGAGCAGAGTCTTGGAACTGAAGCAATAATCACCACTTGCTCCGATAAAAAGTGAGAGCAATTGAGTGGGAGAAATTACGAGTTAAATTGAGAGTTACGAGACATGGGGTTGATAAAAAGAGATCGGCTCAACATCAATAGGCCTATTCTTGCTCTAGTTTCATTGAGAAGAACCAATAGCCCCTAGGCTCCGGAATTTTTACCCGATAGGTTATCAAGACTTGCGTAGACCTATTCCGGAGAAATACCACAATTTGCGGTCAAAACCATTGGAACCACTGAAGACGCATTGGAATTGATATGGAAAGACTTACCTGTCGAACACATCAACAAAGCCTTCAAGAACTTTGCACAACTTCTGAACAAGTGTGAGCACTGGTGGAGGACAAGTTTTTACTTGTTCGTTTTGAAATATGTTTTATGAAATCTCACCAACATGACTGTGTAGATAAGGACTGTCTTTAAGCCTGTAAAATTTTATTACGATATTCTTACTTCGGACCAAGATATTGGTCAGAATAATTAAATTGTTTTTTGTTACTTATTGTTCCGTCGCGTTTTTGAATCGTCAAGACCGGTGGGTGGCCTCACTAAAAGTGATATAAGTTTTGTTGTGTTTGAACTGTTTTGATGAAATCTGGCCATCATATGTACATATGAATTGTCATTAAGACTGTAAAATTTTATTTTGAAATTTTTACTTCTGGCCAAGATATTGAAAAAACCTTAGGTTTTTTGCCAACCTTGTGGGTGTTAGCGGGATAATCATCCCATAGGGCCTTACTTGTTGCCATCCGATTATGTGAAGCATGTTATACTATGACCATTGTTTATGGTTTTTGGCTACAATAAATGAATTGCATTGAAAAAAGATCGCGGTCATAATTATGTCTGGAAGTAGAATACCGGTACAGCTACAAGCATATTTCGATGCGTACGCGTACCTTATATAAGGTATGCATATCATACGTGCGCACCTTTAAAAGAATAAAATACGCGTACCATACGCGTATTTTATTTCTGAGTATTATTATTATTATAGGCCTATGTCAGTGTTTTGACGCTTCACCGATATTAAATTACTTACTTACTGGCACATGCAAACAAAGTGACGTCACCAGTGTATTTACGTTATCATAAAAGTTTGTTTTAAGTTACCTGCTATTATTATGTAGTTTTTTGTACATTTTAATAAAAACTTCGTGATAGCACCATATGTAATGTTTCATGCACAAACCTTTCACACCGTTTACGTACCTTTCAATAAGGTACGTTAAAATACGTACGTACCTTTCAAAGAATAAAATACGTACCATACGTACCCTCGAACTATGGCTACAAGCAAGGGTGTATCTTTAAGATAAACCACCATCCTTATGATGCAACTGTTGCATTTGATTCTTCGCGGTTTCATTTTATCCTAAAATTATTATTGCTGTATGTAGGTAACTGAGCATATTTCTGAAATTTGATGTTCAAGTAGGCCTATATCATCGAGAGAAAAGAAAATGAATTTTTCCGTTTAGTGTGATAAGAGAGAATACTTCTGGTCAACAATGGAAGAACAAAAATATTCATGATGATACAGAGGATCCAACAGTTTTTGAATCGGGAAGGAGTTATCAAATCTTTCGGTAAGCGGTTCATCTCTGTTGAAAATTTAATTGTGTTTATTCATATCGTAGACTTGTACTGAGATGAGACCGCGAACCAACCCAAAACGAAGTGTAGAGTGAATGTAATCTCAAGGATTTTAGGCATAAGACAAGCCTGAAATGGAGTCTACTCAAGATAGCAGGGCAGCTACAGAAATGGCATGGCGCCGCATAATAGAAGCGCGCGATATGGGACAAGAAGCTCAGCCTGCTTAGTGAACATCGGAGAGTGCCACAATGTTGAACGCTACCGTAACGGGTGAGGCATCATATCCTCTGTAATTAAACAGGGAGCCGCAACAGCGAGACGGGAAGAAGATAGGGACGGTTGAAGAGAAGGATTGGATGGTTTAGATAGAGACAATGATGAAGAAAGGAATGTCGGAGGATGAAGATGAAGAGAGGTCCGTAGGGAGAAAGGAAGAAACGATTGGATGGGAAGAATGAAATGTTGATGGACGGAAGGAAGTAGGAGAAAAAAGAGAGGAATGCATGAGCGAGGAGTGGAGAAAGATAAAGCATTGAATGACAGAAGCGGACAATGTAGTATGTTATAAGAGAGGCAGAGAGGACTGCAGACTGCAGAGAGGAATGCATGGAGAGAGGAAAAGATGAATTTATAAAAAGAGAAGGAGAGCATTGTAGTTTTTTAAAGGGAAAACCTGGAGGATGGGATGATGAAATAAATGGTGGGGGTAGGAAAAGAGGAATATACGAATGAACGAAAAGAGGAGCCGAAGAAGGCATGAAAGGAGCAGAGGAGTGTAGAAATAAAGTAGAGAACTACATGAGGAGATGAATGTATGAAGATAGGAGTGGAGGAATGAAGGAAAAGATGAAGAAAAGAAAGAAGTTATAAACGAAGATAGGAATGTAGGGAATATGAAA
Organism: Lumbricus rubellus; assembly: GCA_945859605.1. Classification (NCBI taxonomy): domain Eukaryota; kingdom Metazoa; phylum Annelida; class Clitellata; order Crassiclitellata; family Lumbricidae; genus Lumbricus; species Lumbricus rubellus. Next base: position 17,281,900 of record OX243818.1, read on the forward strand.
GGAGAAGTGGATTGAATGACGGAGGAAGAGTAGATGAGGTGACGAGATGAGTTGAGGAAGGTATGAACGGAAGTGATGAATGTAAAAAATGAAGAAGAGTCGAATAGGTGCCTAAAGGAGTGGAGAAAGCTATGAAGAGAGGGATGAATGACGAGAGGAAGAACGCTCACCTCTTACTCGGTGACTCGACATGAAACTTTGATTGACGGGCAACAGATGCTGTACATTTTAATTAAGAGATGGATGCGCTATAAAAATTTAATTGAGAGTCCGAGACAGCTGCGTAGATCACTTCCGAGAACCAGTCTATGAGCTATATGTAGAGCAGAGATCCAGCCTAGGTGACGTTTGTAATTCTGTACAAAAACCATACTTTGTACATTATTATCACTTTTATCCTCCTCCTCCTCCTCCTTATCCTCCTCCTCCTCCTCCTCCTCCTCCTCCTCCTCCTCATCATCATCATCATCATCTCTGGCGAGTTCTATGTGCTAATTGAAAAGACAGTTTAATCGCCTAACCAGAAGATGTGTGAGTTCTACAATTATCAGGGTTAATATTAGGTTGTTGCCCCCTAATCGTTTAAGGTCGTGCGTTTGAAAGACGAATTTTTTTACTGCAATTGAAGCTTATTCATCGAACGAAAAATTAAATATGGCGCAAAACCGATATAAATATGTGTAGGCATACAGTTGCATTAAGTCTTACCTGCTTCACCAGCGACAAGGATCGCACGTTCAATCCTGCATACAGTTCTTAAGTACCTTGGTCTGACCTTCGTCATTAGTAGGACGTCGTTGAGAACTTCAAGGAGATGTCGCTACAAAGAAAAATTCGATTATATAGGCCTATTATACTTAAAGCATAGTGGGACGCGGTGGTGTAGCGGTAAGTTCGGTGCCTTTAGACTGAAGGTTCGCAGGTTCGAATCTACCTCAAGCCACTACGTATCGACCTCGAACAAGTTGCTCACCCACAATTGTCTGTGAGGAATGCAACGGAAAACCCCCTCACTCATCTCATCTCCAGGGGAGTAGGCCTAAACCCAATGAATCTGCCTTCGGACGGAGAACTCTTCATCATCATCATCATCATCGTCATCGTCACTGTTGCCGTCGTCGTCGTTGTCATTGCTATTAATATTACGATATTTTAATATTATTTCCGATGAGTTGTGTTGTTCAGGTCACCGTATCCTTTCATCAGAGAAGGCTCAGAATATTTTAGACGTGGACGGTGGGCCTATTTCATGAAGATTCCAGAATAATTACGTTAACGTCAAAGTTCCAAAACATGATAATTTTCAAAATCTCGCATAAGCTAAACACAAACTGAACACACGGGTGCTAGGCTGTACATTAGTGTGGAATGCCACCATTTTATGTGTGTTGTATCTAAGCCTCTAAGTATTTAGCAGACCGTGACGACAGAAAGATTCAAACCTTGTATATTTTGTCCGCTGCCCGTTTACTTGCGCTTCCTGAAGCTCCTTCATCTTCGTCGTCGTTGTCATCATCGTCATCATGTGAGAATTGCATGTCCGATTCATCTGCAGCGTCGTCTTTCGTTGGTTGCTCAGTGTGTCTGTTCGTGCGTCGGGTGGTAGATGCTAAGAAACAGGAAATATACACAAATCGGTAGGCCTAGATGGTGATTATCATGACGATGAAAATTATTATATCATTGCTTATTAAGTCAAAGCATCTTTTCGGTACTTGAATTTTCGGCATAGCCTACATGTATGAACAACAAATTAACTAGTACCCCGGTAGACATTGACTGTTGTCACATCAGTATAATGCACCGTATCCGGACTAATTTGAGCAGACATTTTAGTAGCATAAAATAAGAACCAGACATATTAGAAGCAGACAATTAAGTGCAGACAATTTGAAGTGGATGGACGAACTTTTTCGCCTAAAATAATAGAAGTCGGACTGACGCAAATATTAGAAGTTGGTTAAATTGAAGTTAGACATGTAAGCAGCTGTTGCTCAAAATTAGTTGGATTCAGGAAAATTATTCTTGCTGCAATACGAATAATAATATTATAAGCCACTCAAATAGTCCACTCCGAATTTTCCGCCCCGCAAAGATCTTACTTCGGACAGAGGGAGGTAGCCATAAGCATAACCACAAATTTTAACGCTTCAGCAAAATTATCAACATTAGGACCTAGTAGATCTAACAATAAACAAACTGAAGACAAAGAAAATTAAGCGTTGCCGTTCATGAAGCCAGTAGGGTCTTCAGATAAAGAAACGTTACGGTAACTGAATATGAAGCGTTGTTTACTTTCAGCCAAAATATTACCGATGAGAACAGTTTTAAATATCGTGATTGTAATATCATTAATTTTGTCTAAAAGACAGTCTCCAAGGGAAGTGCTTATTCTAATGAAGAAAGTAACGTTCTCTCCCTGGAGGTTTTGCCTAGATTCTATGATAATTGTTTCGAGGCACCGGCCATGGCTCGAACACCCATAAGACGTTTTCTAATATTATTGATAGCGCACGTAGGAATGTAAAGATAAAATGATTGATGAAGCGCATTCAAGATTAAACCGATTTCATTGGCAGTTCAGACTGCATTCAGTTTGCATCAACTTGTTTGGCATTACCTTTTTGTGGATTCTGTGTTGGATTAGCCTGAATTATGCCTGCAAACAGGAAAACTAGAAAATAACGTAACGATCAATTTCTATTCGCTTACACTCATCAATAAAAATGTCGCCCGGTCTATTTGCCAGCGGTACCTAGGCCTACTCCACAATCACAAATCCTATAAATGTCTGAACCGCAATCATCATCATCGTCGTCGTCATCATCATCATCATCATCATCATCATCATCATCATCATCATCATCATCATCATCGTCGTCGTCGTTGTCATCGTCATCGTCGTCGTCGTCATCATCATCATCATCATCATCATCACCATGTTCACAACCATTGCGCTTAAGATATTAAAACTAGACCAGATTGGGTTTCTTCAAAAATAGGAATTTATGCACCGCTTTGACCAATATCCTGTGCTCTCTAGGCCGATTCATACAAATTATTTTTTACTTTCATCTCAGGTCAGATTTATTAGGCCTAACTCGTATCGCCGAATCTATGTCCGAACGAACACAAATCTTTTTTCAATCAAATCAATTGGGGTAACGACCTGGGACAAAATTCCATTGCTGCAGAAAATACTCTTACCAGATGACTTAGGAGTCTACTAAAGGTTCGGTAAAACAGCTGATCAGAAACCTAAATTATTTGGGAAATACATGTAGTGGCTCGAAACCCGTCATATGCCGCGCTGGTGTCGGTTCTGACCTTTTATTCATTCATATCCTACAATTGTTCTGCTTCAAAAAGTCCTACTCTTAACCTGTCGGAGGTGAGGTGGGGTAAGGCACACCCCAGACCCAGATGTATTCTACGTTAAACTTTTAGCGCAAAACGTGCAGCCAGCAGAAATTAATTTTTCTGCCTTTTTGAATATGAAATACGGACACTTTAACACAATTTTAGGTATTTTGAAGGAACAGATTTTTTTATATTTTCGCATATTTAAAGAAAACTTTTTTTCTTTCGTATGCAAACTATAATATACATGTTGATTTTATGCGCCATTCGTTTAGCATGCGAGAGTGCCTTGAACAATGAACACGCCAATACTGTGTTTATAGGCTACATGGCATTGAGAAGGCTGACAACAATGATGACTATAACATTTTATGTTCTATAAAAGTAAATATTGCTATTCGTGCATTTATTAATGTTGCGCATGAAGACTCAAATATTTTTAGGTTTCAAACTTGCATGGACTAAGTAGGCCTACACATTGTAAGGGTTCACTTTCTGGTTATCCAACAAAGATTGAAAACAGATATTTGTTTGGGATAATCGCCTATTTAGTTGATTATTTATCATAAACGAATACATGTAGCATAACTGAAATTGATGTTGTAGGCTACATTTGATATCGCGACTTTAAAAAAAATATAGGCCCTGTCGGTGTATGTCATACGGTCATACCCCACCTCACCTCTGGCGTTGCAATTCGTCACCTCACCTCTGAATGGTTAAAACAATAAACAATATTTTTTATTAACTAAATTATTTTATGCTCGCTTGATTCTTTCGTTAGTTTAGAGTGAGAAAATCTAATAAAATGTTTCGCAATATTCGTCCCATGAAGTGTCCAGAAACCAATAAATGTGACTAACGGAGTATTCTGAAATTTTGCTTGGCAATGAAGGGATAGACTATAATTCTTAATCAAATTGTATATAGGCCTATATGTGCGTAGGCCTATGGTGTATGAACATTAATACAGCGCCTTACAATAACCTCAAGAAAGAGCTTAGCATATAGCTACCAGACAGTTCTGAACAAACGAGTGACTTTGAGAATGTTTTAATGTCCAAACGAACACACATCTCTTTTCAATGAAATCATCGTAGCAATGAGTTGTTCAGACTGTGCAATGCACAATGGACCCAGTCTTTCGGAGATTTTTTTACTTTCAGAATATTCAGTAGGCCTATGTAAGAAAATCCACATGTAGCCTACTGTAACAGTGTACACACTCGGTGGTTTTATTGGCTTAAGCCAGAATGTCCAAATGTGTGATTTAGGCCTAGTAAACAACCCGCAGGCGATGTGTTATCGTAACAAATAGAAGACTTAGGCCTACGTTTTGTAGAATTAAAGCCTATTAACCAGAAGTAGTAACTGTTGTGTTGACATTATAAAAAGACCTATAGCCTAATTTAGTTATGGCCGCCGTAGACTTCTTTAAAATTTTTAGACTTTTTGTTGATATTTTCTGCCCTGCAGTACTATGGATAGTGGAACATTATAATTAACTTTGTAGTATTTTGCGAAATTTAAATGGACAATTGCATAATAATATTAAGAGATTTTATAACTTAAATCACCGCACTCTTTCTCTCTCTCTGTCTCTGGCCCTCAAACTTGCCAACTTCTTACGTAGAGCTTACATGTACAATGTCATGTAGCCTAAGTGAAGCTGCGAAACGTGAAGAACGTGTAAAGAAGGTCGCCAAAATACTAAATATTTAATACAGGGGCCTATTGGGTGCGAATAATGCAAATATCGCACAAGACCCAGAAGTTTTTCCACACATTTGTAGATCGAAAGGGGCTTAAGCATTCAAGGTACCCACCACCGAAGTTCTGCACCACAGCCCCACCCATATGATACCTTGCTGTGCCACAATGACAGGACTCAGTTTGAACGAGCGAAAGAGTAGGCTACACCAATTATTATGGTCTTTGCACTCTTTCCATACATATCGGACAGGCGTGGTCTTCCAACTTCCTTGCTTCACTCTCTCATACAGTTTCCCGTCGATCAAATTAATCAATCATAATAGTTAATGGCCGTAGGCTACATGAAATATATGAATTAGCCTTAGCCTTAGTCCTTCCCGTGCAGCTCTGCACATCGGGCAACGCAGCTTCTCCATTCCACTCTATCCATCGCCACCTCGACAGCATTGTTCCACGTCATCTCCAGACCCTGAAAATCCTCCCGTACAGTCTCCATCCAGCTCTTCCTTGGTCTCCCCCTGCCACGTCTTCCCCCCGGTGTCCAGATTGTTGCTTGTTTTGCTCTCCTCTCTTGCTCCATTCTTGTTACATGCCCCATCCGCTTTAGTCGCTTCTTTCTGATGATAATCTCCATTTTTTCCTGTCCAGTTCTTTCTCTGATGCTTTTATTTGTTATTTTGTCTCTCCATGAGATGTGTAGAATTCGTCTCAGCCATCTATGATGTGCCGCCTCCAATCGCTTTCCATTTGCCACCGTCATTGGCCACGTCTCAGCTCCATATAGAAGTGTGCTCAACACCATAGCCTCATATAACCGGATCTTAGTCTTCAAGACTAATATATGAATACAATAGAATTAAAGTGTAGCTAACAATAATTATAATTATAGTCAAACCGTTTTCACAAAACACGTACTCCTACTATAATAGTCGCAACACCAGGTCCTTTGTGTAATAATACAACGCGATCACTGAATCGGAGTTTAGCGCCGAAGCGAATGAGCAATTGCGAGTGAAGGACATGCTCAGTGCTCATAGTATCAAAGACGCTCATGGGGTCATGTAATCTCTAGGTTTCCTATACATTCAAGACGCCCATGGGCTTCTTGTAATCTCTGTACTACCTATGTATTCAAGACGCCTATGGGCTTCGTGTAACGTCCGAGTCCCTCTCTGCTGACTCCATTTTATTCAACGAGGTCAATGTTTATGAGTTAATTAAAGTCAACTATAATTGGACCCAAATGAACATTGAAATGCGCGAATTGGTACTGCATAGGCCTACGGCTAAAAAGAAGATTAGGCAGATTCATTAAATGTGTACTTACGCAAAAGTGCTGAAAATCTAGAAAATTTATGTATCGCGTCAATATCTCGAATTCTGCAACATTACTGCTAAGAAGGGTTCTAAAGATGTCGCTGCATAGGCTTGTAATAATACACAACGTTACCGGTACCTGTTTCGACCAGCACTGCCATTTAGGTTGGTCCTGTACATAGGTGGCTGCACACTGTGCACACACCTTGTCACCTTGTGCTGTCAGTTCGTTGAACTCTAGCGATCGACATGGCCAGCCTTCTCCATTGCTTTATTTCTGATGTCGCTTCTCTTAGTTGTTCCAGATTCATTCAAGTTGTTTCTTGAAAATCGTCCAACCACCTTTTCCTTGGTCGCCCTTGTTTTCTCCTTCCATCACCGCATGCCAGCATCCTATCTTTCTCCAAACCATTTGAACGCATAACATGACCAAAGAAAACCAACTTTCTTCTTAGCACTGTTTGTTGTAACGACTCATCTATATCGATACCAATTTCTGTGCGCACCCACTCATTTGTTCTTTTTTCTTTCCAAGATATTCTCTGCATCTTCCTCCAAATCCACATCTCACATGCGTTAATCTTTTTTTTCATTATCTTGGTCATTGTCTATGCCTCACAACCATATAGTACTGTCGGTATTATCAAAGCCTTTGCCAGTCTTTTTTTCGTATCTGTACTCACATGCCTATCCTTCCATGTTTTTCCAATCCATTCATTGCAGTTTTTCCAATTGCCACCCTACGTTTTATTTCCGTATCGCACTTGCCCTCTTTTTCTATTACAGATCCTAAAAACGTAAAGCTTGAAACCACCTCCAATTCCTCTCCGTCTATCACAAAATTGTCTGCCCCAACTGTTGTCATAATCTTTGTCTTCTTTATGTTGAAATAAAGACCAGCCTTTTCGCTTTCACTCTTTAGTTTTTTTTTAGTGGTAACAAATCTGCTTTTTCCCTGCTAATAATGTAGTATCGTCTACGTATCTCACTGTACACAGTGAACATAAAGGCAAAATAATGAACTTATCGACCATGTAAAACTTAAACCTATTTCTTACCAACAACTTGCAGGTTTCTTCAATAACTAACTTCACACTTAAGCGTTGGTGATGCTAACTATAATGCACATCATGAAACTGATGAATTTGCATTTAGAAAACTCTTTGAATAATACCCATTTTCTTCATTTCCTGACTTGTATTTTGCAAGCATCTCCTAAAAATTCTTACCGTGTCCAGTGCGTTTTGACTATGCTGAAAAATGTATGCGGGCACCTATGGTGCCATCTCTGAGACAAAGTTACTACAGCAACAAAACTGATAAACTTATGATATTCCGCATCGCTGATTTCTTCACGAATCCAGTAATGATTATTATTTTCCTAATCTTCAATGCCAACAATGCCCATGTAATGCATGTCCTACTAGGCATTGGTGAGAGTAGCGATTTCTATAACTGTTACGAGGACACTTCCTGGGGGGGGGGGCAGTAGGAGCAGTGCTCGTTGCCTTGCGTCCGGAGGGTTGCAGGTTCGAATCCACCCCAAGTCGCCTCGTAGGAACCTTGGACAAGTCCTTCACTCACAATTGCTCAACGCTTCGGCGTGAAACTTAGATTTGGTGTCCGCGCTGCAGTCGGTAGCGCTTCTGAGTAGTATTCACGAAGGGGCGCTATGACAGGACCTGGTGCATAATATGCAAACTTACGTAGCATTAACCCTAGAAATTACATCACTATTTGTTATTGTATGCATGAATGAGCACTAATTATAGCGCCCCATACAAGATTTATCCTTACAGCACCAGCGTCAGAATCAGAGTGAAAGCTCTGATCAGGTTACCTCCCAAACACATTTTTAGGTTTCATGTATGGCACTATGGCCAAAGACCTCTAGATAAAGGAAAGCTATTGTATAATATTGTATAATTTATGAGCTCATGCCAGGTTTGCAATATATCTGGTAGATAAAGGAAAGCTTTAGGCCTACAGTTGTATAATACTGTATAATTAAATCTTATGAGCTCATGCGAGACATGCAATAGCCTATATCTGGTTTCTAACATCCGCATTCCGCACCCAAAGCCTGTGACCAATATTATTTGTCTTGAGACCTCCGTCACCTCCGTGCCATGGACTTCGTACAAGCAAAATCAAGTTGTGGCATTTATATATGTTTTTATTTTATTTGCATTTATTTCTTTCTCCATCTACATAGCGCCCATTCGAACTTTGTAATCAAAGGCTTTCCCTACTACAGCGCAGACACTGCATCGGAGTTTCACACCGAAGCGCACGAGCAACTGCAAGTGAAGAACTTGCTCAAGGTCCTTACGCGGCAGCTTGTGGGTGGATTCGAACTCGGAACCTCCGGCTCCAAGGCACCGAACACCAAAACTACAGGCCTAGCTTTAGACTGTCGCTCTGAGTTCAGTATAAAAAAAATTGTGAAGGTTAGCTCTTATTTTGCTCATTAGTCTAGCATTAGAGATTTTATTTTGCACTCACAGTATTTCTATTTTATGCATTTTTGGCATAGGCTAAATCTGTATTTCTTACCACGCTGCTTCTCTAAAAGTTCTCGTTTTCAAAATCGAACATTTAGAATTCATTATTCTTGGGCGACGTACAGGGTCACCCAGTTTGACATCTTCTTTAGCATAGCATGCAGCTCTGGTGCTCTATAGAGAGTTCAGAAACCTCATAATCCGCTATAGGCTTATTTGTAGGCCCAAAAGTTCAATTAAAGCCGCACAGTGAGACACGAAATACATAACATACATGTAATTTGCAAAGGATACAGTAGGGCGCTGCTTCAGTGATTGTAATTTATTATAAGCCTAACAATTCCGAACATTCTACCAGTCATGTCAGATGATTATTGCATTCGGAATTTGATTAATTTCGAACGAAATATTTATCTGACAATCATTGTCAACTATACTGATATATATATGACAGATGTTTTAACTTTCTAAAGTAATAATAACCTTTAATATTAAATTTATTGCGCCTATAATACTTTATTATCTTTCACCAGCTTCAGAGGACCTTCGCCCCTGTCACTTTTGATGGTCCTAACAAGAGCACTTCTGAATGACCCTGGAGCAGTGTCTTTCCCCCCCCACCCCAACGACGTGCCGCCGTCGCCGACATTTCGTTGGCGGCGGCCTTAATTTGTTGATCGGTGCACCACCGTCGCCGATCAAGAACGACCGACGCGCCGCCGCCGAAATTATCAAACCGGCGCAGAACTCTGATTGAAACCCTTCAGAATAATAAGCAGTTTCATTAATGAGGCGGCGAATGCATTCCCTTTCACACGATGTTTCAGCTATAGGCCTACTATAATACAGATTCATACAATCAATTAGATCATCGACGTACCTGGTACTCTGCCACTCAGCCATGTTAGATTAAATTTGAGGTCGGACCGACGTGATTCGAAATCCTTCAATCGGTTATTCAAGCTGTCGTGTAATTGCTGACTGATCGCTCTGTTCAACTGGTTCAGTCGCTTTGTCATCTTGCATATCTCATCATTCCGCAGACACAACTTCATCTCCCGTTCCTTCATATTCGCCTGACTGTCCATGTTAGGCGCTTCCGGTTCATCCTCCTTGCAGACGTCTTCCTCTTCCATCGTAGGGGAACTGACGGGGTTCGGAGATCCTGACTCAGGTCGACTTCCGGCGTCAGGGGATCGACTAAGTCTCTCGTCCAATCGAGCAGACTGTTGAAATGACAGAAATAGTTATTACAATAGCGCGACTTTGTTCGATATACTTTCCCCCTTCCATCCCATCTCTCTTCTCTCCTCGCTATCCTTTCTCCGCTATTTTCTCTTTCACTCATTCTTTTGTTAGCGTGGGGTCGAGATAACTGCGAACAAATTCATCGCTAAAATCCCGAATCTGAACAGAAATATACGAATAACAACTGAAATCTTAATAATAACAATGATGACATCAACTACAGCTGCAACAACAACAATGACAATAATAATAATAATAATCATAAAATACAATATTAATGAAGTAATTAAATAATAAAAGCAATGATTAATTAAATAATAAAAGCAATGATAATAATAATAATAATATTATTATTATTTTAGTAATAATAATAATATTTTGCACACCGCACTATATAATGATTAGAGCCTATACGTAACATAATTATTATAGACCTACATCTAATTAATATTATAGAAGGCATGTGAGTGTATGATGATTGAGGCTGACATGGATCGATGTGATGGTCCGTTGTTCACTCTCTACATGTACCTCATCTGCGTTGATAGGTGACCTTCTCTCCATGGCCGATGACGGTTTCTCGACTAGCACCACTGGACTGGAACCAACAAATAGACAAATAATTAATAATTATATCAAACTCAATCCACCAATCAGTCTTTCAAGTCAATTGATGTTTTTATTGCAACCAGTTTTGCACACACACGCACACACACACACACACACACACACACACACACACACACACACGTATCTTAACAGACTGATGAGACAATGACCACAAACAAAAAGAGGCAGAAAGGATCGCATTACAGTTCAGTTTAGAGTAGGCCTACTCTATAGGCCTACTCTACTACTGCGAGAGGATAGGAGAGCCAACTAGGCAGTGAAATGGACCCCCGGAGGGAAGCGTTTTAAGTAGAAGACCAATATGAATTGGAAGGAGACGATACTAGAAGATCTACAATGGCTGGTGATTATGTGGGAGGGCGCTGTAGAGGTGGCGATGAACAAAGAAGAATGGAGAAGCTGAGTTACCCAATATGCAGTCCTGCACAAGAAGGACTAAGATCTAAGGTAAGGATAGGCCGGCTCCAAATGTCTAAATTATAGGCCTACTTTATAAGCATACTACATAAGCCTACTGCGCTGTCCTTATCCTACAATACTGCAGTCTATCTTATAGCTTAGAATACTGTGGACTACTGCTGCCCTATAGCCTAATAAAACCTCTGTCAAACTACTCAATACATTTATAACTTCTTCATTCCTGCTTTAGGCCTACACACCTGTGGAAAACTTTACACCTATTTGCTAAACTACTTCTTTTGGGTTTAACAAATCTCTTGATGACGATGAGGCCCTTACAAGACGTCTCCCAGAGCAAGACCGTAGCTAGGGAGGTGTTTTGGGTATTTGAATACCCCCCAAATGGAAAATGCAAAAAATAATATAACGCATTTACTTGCACATGATGTAAAAACCATGAAATAAAACCATGAAAACACCCCCCAAAAGACAAATGTAAAAGAATATTCGAATGCATTCACTAGAACCTAACGAAACAAACATGAAATTAGGCGGAAATAGTAAGAAAGCCATTTCCGATGAATAAAAAAGATCGTTAGAGAAATTCCACGCCGAAGAAACACCCCCGAAATCAAATCCTGGCTACGGCCTTGTCCCAGAGCAACTTGGAGACGTCTTGTAAAGACCTCGTCGTCATCATGCATGTGGAAATTGGAAAACAAATCTCTTTGCGCAATAGCATTTCTCAGTAGGGCCTGCTAACGATACACAAAGTCAAATCGTGAAATTTACATTCAGAAACGTCTATGAAAAATACACATATTTTCTAATTTCTGTCTCGAATGTTTCAAGCACTAGTTTTGCTAATTTCCTTACCATTGCCAAGGTGTCCCCCCTTCAGCAAAATTATCTGCGGTTTCCCACAATAAACCTACACCATGATGCCCCCCCATGATGAATTGATTTGTCGTACCGTTGTATGACTCGCTTATACGGACTGGTAAGAGTGTGTGTTCTTCCGCAAGGTCGAGTACATGCGTAGGGATCAGGGTAAAGTAACGACGGATCATCGGCTGTTCCAGCAGCTGCCACATCACCCCGGCCTTCCTTATCAGCTTTGTTCTTCTTTGTTATGTCTTTACATAAACTAACAAACAATGACTCATGGTTAACCCTCAGGCTACCGCGCTTTTTTGGGTTTGGTTTGAGATATCATAACTTTTAATAACCAATGGATTCAGCATTCATTTCTGCACAAAATGAAATATTTAGGTTTAAAATATATGAAAGCACCTCGAAATTATGAAAAACAATTTCCGTAGGCACCCGTCGATTCCACAAAATGTATACTTTCGCAAAAGCAAAATATCAGATTCTGTGTGTTTTTAACATAATTTATTTATCAAATAATAGTTTACATATAATAAAGTCCAATGTTCAACTATAAAAACTAGTAATAAATTAGTTTTAGTTACAATAAACAGGGGGAAAAAACATGTAAAACATGCTGAAAAACGTTTACGCCGACTTATCGGTTTGCGTTGTAAAAAATTCCAACATTTTCACACATTTACATTTATTTTGAGCACTTCCGGTCATCAAATGTCAAATTAATTAGTACGGTATAAAAAAATAGTCCTACTCTATAGAATGACATAATGTATTTCTCTTGAGAAATAAATTATGAATAGTTTTTAATAGGAAAAACATGAAAATTTTATGAAAATAAAACACCTTTTTATATATTTTAATTTATTTTGAGCACTTCCGGTTGT
>OX243818.1:17297345-17441330 GCA_945859605.1 Lumbricus rubellus
AGTCACTTAGCAAGTGGACAATTAAATTGGTAATTTACCAACGTGATTGTCATCTTGCCACGGCGCTGGACGCTCAGGGTGGAGCAACAGAGCTCCTGTAAATAGACAGGGGCCACACCTGCAAGACAGCGCCAAACCAAGGAAGATATTCGGTAAGTGACCCTTTGTGAGAAAGGGAGCCAGTGCAAGACATCCCGCATGTAGTCAGTGACATGGCCAAATTTTGGGATGCGACCGACAAGGCGTGCCGCAGAGCGCAAGACCCTGTCCAAGCACCCAACCCGAGTCACCGGAAGACCCACATAGAGGGCGCTGCAATAGTCTAAACGTGAGACAACGAAAGAGTGGATAAGCGTTAAGGCAGCGTTGAAGGTTAAGGAGCGAAGCACCACTCTAAGCTGACGCAATTGGTAGTAGCAGCTGCGGCATAGCAGATTGATATGCCGCGTGAAAGTAAGCTCTTGGTCCAAAGTGACACCAAGGTCCCGGACAGAGGAAGAGAAAGTAAACTGAGGGAATTCCTGGGCAATAGCATCCAGGTCAATTTTGGCGAGCTGTTGGCGTGTGCCAAGCCAGATAAATTGTGTTTTAGAAGAGTTAAGCCGCAGGCGATTGGATGACATCCAGGCTTCCAGAGCCTCCATTGCCCGGCTCATGACTCGAACAGTGGAAATGGCTGCCATTTCCACTGTTCGAGTCATGAGCCGGGCAATGGAGGCTCTGGAAGCCTGGATGTCATCATGGTCTCGGGTAAAAATTCTGGTTGACCTGGAAATCGACAAGAGGTCCCTTTACTTAACCTAGAACACAATTTCTTTTCAACTTTTATTTTTCGGTGGTTTCTGTTTTTCCTCTTTGTTTTCTTGACGTCTAGAACGTAAGACGTTGACCAGCATTATGAAAGAAATAATTCATTGCCACTTTCTGTGACTCTCTGGGTCTTTGTCACAGAATGCATATTCATTCATATCAGCCAATAGGCTATTTATAGTGTCCGTGGCCAATTTATACTTTAGGTTAATTCCAGACTGCTTAGTTTTGGGATTAATTACGATTCATTGGTTTTAATTTGCTTTATTGTAAGCCTACTTGAGTAACGACCAAAATATTGATTATCCATTTAGAACCAGATTTATTTAACTCAATTTTCTTACAAACATAATGTTTGATTTGATTTGATTTGTTTATTTATTGCACATATACAAGTCAAACAGAATAAACATGAGTAATTAAACAGAGTGCAAAAGGAATCAGAAAAAGCTAACAGCTTATACAGTTCTGACCCCTAGCTCCATGACTATTTATATAACGCAAGTTAGTATTAGTAGGCCTACTTAGAACATACCTGAAAGTAATAGGATAAACGGTGCTAGGACAAACTGTCCCCGGACAAAATGTCCCGGACAAAATGTCCCGGACAAAATGTCCCTGGACAAAATGTCCCCGGAAAAATAGTCCCCGGACAAAAAGTCCCCGGATAAAATGTCCCCGGATAAAAAGTCTCCGGACAAAAAGTCCCCGGATAAAATGTCCCTGGACAAAAAGTCCCCGGACAAAAAGTCCTTGGACAAAAAGTCCCCGGATAAAATGTCCCTGAACAAAAAGTCCCCGGATAAAAAGTCCCCGGATAAAAAGTCCCCAGACAAAATGTCCCTGGACAGAAGTCGCAGGATAAAAGTGATGTCCTTACACTACGTCGCATAAGGCCTTTGTTTATTGTATACATGTATGGTTTCATATGAATTTCAGTTATTAACGAATACTGAGTGATCGTTTACTTCAAGGCATCCTTTTTTAAATTAACGTACCGTATGTAAAGAGGGGTTGAGGGGGTTATCCGGGGGAATCTCCTAGTCAAAATGGGGGCGTCCGGGAGTAATTGTCGGGGAATAAGTCCGGAGAATATGTCCAGGGGAAATGTCTGTTCTCCACCTAAACTACGCATCTGTGACCTGGTTGTTCCTATGGCTCGATCGTCTACAGTGCTGCGCAGAAGCTTTGCTATGGTTGGTCCGTCTTTCTGGAATAAGTTACCTATTAGTCTCCGTAATGAACTTCTTTGTCTTTCTTTGCCCCTTTTCCACAAACGTTTGAAAACCATTCTCTTTGATTGTGGTTTGGTGTCAGGTCGGGAGCAACTCTGAGGAGTTCTCTTGAAGTGGCGCTATATAAATGTACGATTACAATTACACTTACAATCGCCGAAGTCACGAAAAAAAGTCTCCTCCCGATACCAAGTCTCCCCCGAAACAAAGTCTCCCCGTGGTTGAAAATCTTTTTTTGGAAGACATTTTTCTGGTGTAAAAGTAGGCCTATATATATATATATATATGTTCGTGTTGAATAACGTGTTATCGTGTTAGCAACGTAAACTAACGGTTTGATATGCTTATCTATTAATTTTATGCGACTGTAGCCGATTTCACGATCAACGGGGAGACTTTGTTTCGTGGGCGGAGGAAATATTCTATCCCCCCGGAGACTTTATTTCAGAATATAGTTTCCGGGGGCGAATTTATTCTAGAACAGATCCTCCGCGGGAGAATCTATTTCCAAATAAAGTCTCCGGGGGAGACTTTTAGGGGTTAGACTCTGTCACGCGACACCGGCCTGTTGGGATTTTGTGCGGCTGCAGTAGGCCTATGAGGCTAGACCAGCGGCGCCCGCAGTCGTACGCACTTATGCAAGTGCGTACAGCGCTGAAAGCTAAAAAATATTAACTGAATTACAAATTAAAGCGTAAAATACTATAGCCTAAGGCCCTAAGCTGTGTAATTCTTATTCTATTGAATCTATATAATAATCAAATGTTCTGTTATAGGCCCCTATTGAAAATTACTCGTTTTCGTGCATTTAGAGAAGGTGGTTCTCTGACAGACGGCCTCTTTTCTCAATGTAGGTGTGCCTACTGCTAGCGGCCATGCGCTGCATGGGTTTAGGTAGTGTAGGGACTTTACTTTTACTCTGGGACTTTTTGTCCGGGGACATTTTGTCCGGGGACATTTTGTGCGGGGACATTTTGTCCGGGGACATTTTATCCGGGGACTTTTTGTCCGGGGACATTTTGTCCGGGGTTCTTTTTGTCCGGGGACTTTTTGTCCGGGGACATTTTGTCCAGGGACATTTTGTCCGGGGACTTTTTGTCCGGGGACATTTTGTCCGGGGACATTTTGTCCGGGGACTTTTTGTCCGAGGACTTTTTGTCCAGGGACATTTTGTCCGGGACATTTTGTCTGGGACATTTTGTCCGTCCACGGGATAAACATACAATGTAATAATGATAATTAATAATAATAATGCTGAAGATAATTATATTATTAAATAATAATAATAAGTAAACAATAATACTAAGAGAATAATAATATATTATTTATTATGTAATAATAAGAAGAAGAAGAAGTATTAGCAACAACATATTATTGCAGCTGCAAAACATCACAGACTACAAAGGATTAGACATCAGAAACATCATAATAAACGGTCAAGATTCTAACATGGTAACATACAGTGTGCCTAGTTGCTGCGAGATAAATGCAGGTATAAAGACCAAAAGTTAAACAACATTAGCAATAGTTTGTAAACAGAGCCTTTTAAACTTTATTCTTGAAGGTACATACGCTATTTACCCTCTTCACATCATCTGACAGAGAATTCCATAAACGAGGACCTAGAATTCGGAAGCTATTAAAGCGACAGAAGGTTATGGCAAAAGGAACAACATAATACCATAATTAATAAGCATAATTATTCCACAAACAAACAAACCCACACACTTCACACACACACACACACACACACACACACACACACACACACACACACACACACACACACACAAGCGCACACTCACAAACACACAAATATAATATAGTTATATATATACAATGTGTATATATACCATATATGTACCATATATATATTATAAGCTTATATAGGCAGGAGATACATACACTGTGTCCGGAAAAAAAACAACCGATTTTGTAAATATGAAAATAAATAGTAAATATTCATCGATTTTCACAATTCAAAGACCGTTCTTATCCCAACATATTTCTCTAACAATTGTGAAAATATAAAAGTTTAAGTCCAAATAATGACGTCATGATGACGTCATTTGCACGAAAAGTCAAATTAAAGAAATAAATGCGCAAAATCATTAAAAATTTCAATATTTTTTGATGTCATTTATCAATAACAATTGTAAGTTTAATTTTATTTTTTATCTGAATTATGTCAGACTGCAATTTGTCGTCAAAGAGTACACTTTTAGCCGCAACGTAAGCGTCAAAAGGGTCGCGCTAATAGCCAAGAGCAGCGTCGATAACCAGCTTATCAAAATCCTCCCAGGCGTTAACAATTCGCTTACGGAGTTCTTCAATGTCTCTTATCCTTGTCTTGTAGCCTATACACCTTCTCCTCCATCAGTCTCCAACTCTTATTGTCAGCGGGATTTAAGCGGGCGGCCGTTTAGCGGTCAAAGATTAAGAGGAATGAAATCCGAGTCTCCCTAGTCAACAGTTCAACAGGTTCACGAACTCAGTGAGCTGAAGCGCTATTTTGTTGAAATGTGTAGGCTATTGTTCCGAATAATCCCGAAAATCAGGCACCACTTTTTTATAGAGCAGACAATCCCTCTAATAAGCTGCATTTATTTTCACTTCTGGTTCTATTAAATGGATTTCCTTTTTACCAAAAGCCAATAATACCAACCGAACCATGCATGAATGGGCGGCTATATGCATTTTGATGCAATTGACGTCACTATGACGTCATCGTTGAGACTAAAACTTTTATATTTTCACCAATGTTAGACAAATATGTCCGGATTAAAATGGTGTTTGAATTGTGAAAATCGATGAATATTTACTATTTATTTTCATATTTACAAAACTGGTTGTTTTTTTTCCGGACACAGTGTAGTAATATGGAATACGCACATTTGAACATGTTCGATATGAAAAGTGTTCGGCAGAAGCAACGAAGCAGCTGCGGCGTCGCCCTGACTGTTGCGAAGCTCGAAGACAGTCCTACGACGCCAACCAACAAACAATGACTCATCAATCAGTCGAACAATTATTATTATCTGATTCTTTATAAAGCCATGCACAGTGGCGGATCCAGAACTCCTTCCAGAGGGGGGGGGGGCAAAATCTTCGATCTTGGGACAGGAAAAAATTTCGTCGTTGGTCGCCCCAAAAAGTTGATGGAAAAAATAGTAACTTTAGACAAAAATAGTATTTTAGACAAAAAGTTGATGACCTTTTTTGTCCTCCGCCAGAAACCCATTAGGAAGGGGGCACGTCCAATGCAATTTTCTTTATGGGGGCCAATATGCCATGACATCCCTAATCCTATTACTATTTTCAAACCTAATGGGGGGCCACGTCCCATGACAATTTTAAATGGGAGCATGGCCGGATTGGCACCTTGATCCGCCCCTGGCCATGTACAATGTACATGTAACGAGCTGCGTTTGCTTGTAATCTAATAAATAACATTCTAACTTACTTTCCAGCTACTTTATTTTCCCGCCGAAGAATTATCGCAGCTTTGGATCGTGATCCTCGTCCCCGATGATGTCCATAAAAACCCTGTTGAATGCTATTACATTGCAGCGTTGTGAGCAGATGGACAGACGTTGGAATATGTAGGGCTGTTACAGTAGGCCTAGTCTCCAGAGGATCGCAAATGGTGGCAGTCAGTCGACGAACTAGTCCATGACGACCTGGCCTAATAATCGGGTCAATGTGTTTCCAACGAAATATGGGTTGCGAGGAGAACTGCATAGACTATTTTGGTATTATCAGAAAAATTATTATTATTGTTGTTGCTATCGACAAATTCTGGTTGGACAAAGAACCGCCGAAAGCCACGGCATTATAGCGCTGGATGGTGATTGACAAGCGCTGGAAGAGCTAACATGTTTCCTTAGAGTCTCCGGTAGCTAGTTAACGAAAGACGATATCCTTAATTATAGTCCGTTGACGTTGATGCATGGGACCCAGGGTCTCGAGCCATCCGCTATAACCACCGCCCCTTTTTGCTGTTATTATTATTATAACTTCAACGTTTATTGAAAAACCACTCATGCCGAAAACAACAACTAAAAATAGAAATGTGTTCAACTGTTCAGGCATAGAGTGCATTGTTTCGCCAATGAAGTTCGGTCCAATACCTTTGAACATTATGGTTTTGCGTTTAACCCTCAGGCTACCAAGCTTTTTTTGTAACACTGACTACCAAGGGGGGTGGTTACCACCCCCGGGATTTTGGGTTTAGTTTGAGATAATCATAACTTGTAATACATCAATGGATTCAGCATTCATTTCTGCACAAAATGGTATATTTAGGTTTAAAATATATGAAAGCATTTCGGAATGACGAATTTTTTTCAGTAGGCACCCGTTTATTCCACAAAATGTATACTTTCGCATAAGCAAAATATTAGATTCTGTGTGTTTTAAACATAATTTATTTATTCAAAAATAGTTTACATGCAATAAAGTCCAATATCCAACTATAAAACCAGTAATAAGATAGTTTTAATTACAATTTAAAAAAACATGTATTAGCTGCTGAAAACGTTTACGAAGACTTATCGGTTTGCGGTGTAAAAAACCCAACATTTTCACACATTTAAATTTTTTTGAGCACTTCTGGTCATCAAAAATCAAATTAATTAGTATCAAAAATAGCCCTAAATGCCCTCTATAGAATGGCATAATTTATTTCTCTTGAAAAATAAATTATGAATAATTTTTAATAGGAAAAACATGAAAATGTTATGAAAATAAAACATCTTTTTATATATTTTAACTTATTTTGAGCACTTCCGATTGTCAAAAGACAACTCCGTGACCACTAAAATGTAGCCCCACATTCCCTCTACAGAATGGTGTAATTGGTGTCTCTTCATGTCAAAAGACGGATAAGATACAGCCGATAATCTAAGGGGGTGGTATCCACCCCCCCCCTGGTGCTTCGGGTATATCGGGTATAACATTTGAATGGTATGGTATATCATCACACATTTTAGCTCAAAATGTGTGCAAGTGAATCCTCTACAGCTACCTAAAACGTCAAAATTTTATTCCAAACGGAAAAAGTTTTATTTGGAAAAAACCTAGAAGGGGGGTGGATACCATCCCCCCTGGTAGCCCGAGGGTTAAATAATAATATTATTATAATCTAAGACACTGAAACAACAACCAGAGAGTCCAAAAGATATAGAGAGGCGTATAAATAAAATGTCATGATATACCGTGTCAAATGCTGCACTAACGTCATAAAGGGCTAGTAGGGTCACCCCCCCCTTCCATGGCCCCAGATCAGGTGTACCGCAGCTGCTACTACCAACTGTGGCGACTCAGGGTCATTGCTCGCTCTCTGGCTTTTAAAGCTGCAGCTTCTCTTGTCCATGCATTTGTGCTGATCCGCCTTGACAAATTCGTCTCCATCTTTGCTGGTCTCCCACGGGTTCGGATTGAGAGGCTGGAGAGGGTCCATCGGGCTGCCGCGCGTCTTATTAGGGGGGGGGGGGGTTCACCAAATCCGACCATGTATCCCAAGATATGTGAGAGGTATTTCACTGGCTGCCTCTCCAGAAGCGCATCTCATTTAGGATTGCATCTTTGGTGTGGCGATGGTTATCAGGCTGGGCAGTGGGCATGTGCCAACTTATCTGTGTGAGCCTTGCCTCTCCTCTTTCACTTTCATAGGCCGCTGCGCACTGCGCTCTGCTGTCCATGGTGACTTAATAGTTCCTGTCACTCGCTCTGCAACAATGCAGATGCGTTCGTTTTCTTTGGTTGGCCCAACAACCTGGAATGGACTTTCCTTGACTCTGCGACACCTCCCAAGCTGTTCTCAATTTTACAAACTGTCGAATACTGTTTTTCGCTTGATCTTGGCCGGGAGCGCCTCTGAGCAGCTACCTTGAAAGAGCGCTATATAAATTTTGATTGATTGATTGATAAACCAATAACCAACCTGTTATTCAGTCAGTCAGTCAGTCATTTAGCCAGTCAGCTGTGTTGTAAGTAAGTCAGTATTTCAGTCAGCCATTAGTCATGGGCTTTAGTAAGTCAGTTAGTTATTTAGTCCGTCATCTATTTAGTCAGCCAGTCAATTATTTGTGCAGTTAATCATAATAATATTATCATAATATTATAGTTAGCCAGTAAATCAGTTATAAATTTTCGCCAATCAGTGAGTTAGTCAGACGATTACGATTAACGGTTGCCAGTCAATGGATTCAATGCGGTGTGATGCATAAGACGAACCTGGGCCTATTAAAGTTCACTGTCATTGTTCCATCGAAGCTGCCAATGTTCGGAGCAGAGAATCGACGGTCGATCGGTGAACTCTTGGCGCTCGCCTTCTTCACCTCAGCTTTCTTCGGAACACTGCTCGTTAGTGCTGAACAGACGACACAGCAAACCCAATCCATCATTACTCGCTTTCTGCGCTGATTTATGCATAATATTGGTAAGTAATGATTTTGGCTGTATTATTTTGGTTGCATTATTTTGATCTACCGTATTCTAAAGTGCCTATAATATGAACATATCGTAAAGCGCTTCTCACAGCTGAACAATTCAGAATCTCTCTCAGTGTTAAAGGTTCATGAAAAGAGAGAACACAAGTGGCTAAGCTGATGACTGGTGTGGCTTTTGTTGGCACTCTGAAAACTTTACATTTTATAAATTACATTATCTAAAATCGGCGACGAAAGTATCCACTGAAACAATGCTATCATCCGGGCAGTTCTACGAGTAAAGAACTCTGGCACTGAGTAATTTCTACATTGGTGAGACGTTGCCTCCTACATGACTGTGTACAGTTGCAAGAGCTCGGCAGTCATTGTCACTGTCTGGGTGTAAGCTACATGATTGGCGTCGCACTATTCGTTCCCCATTCTCGGCGAACTTCTCAACCCGGAACACGAACTGTTTTTTTTAAACAGCAGCAGGCTTTCTAATGCTTTTGGTCATGTGGTATGGAATGGACTTCCACTATTCTGTTAGTTCGCCTGGTGCCTACGGTCTGCTCAGAAAATCTGATGCGCTTTATCGCTGTCTTTTTAGCCGAGGTTGCTTCAGAAGCGCTCCTATATGTAGCAGGTCAATCTTGAAAGGGCACTAGGCCTATATAAATATGAATGAGTGGATGAATGAATGAATGAATGGTGAACATGAACACTCTTGTTACTGACACGGATCTGAGAACCTTCTCCCTGAATCATCGCTCAGGTGTTTGACGACAACTGCATGTGGTGGAGATTGAGGGTTGGACGGACTCTCTGCCAGATTCTCCGCACCACTCTTTGGTCTCAAATCTACGTGAGTTTTGTCCTGTAGATAAATCCACACCATATTAAGACTCTCACAATTCTTTTCATGATTGTTATTAAATAAAGTCATAAACTAAGACCGCCGTTCCAGTAAACTCGCAAAGCCATGCTACCCCGTATTTGACAACCTGACGCTGTGTAATCATAACCTTCATTATTTTGTCTATATAAATAAAAATGTAACTTCACTTCCGTTGTCATGAGTGCTCTCAGAAAGGTCTTGACCGATTGTTTCGAAATTGTTACCAAAACGTTCCATTCGAATACTACTGAGTTCTTACTTCCGAAAGCGAAGGTATATGCGGGTAAAAACTTACAGCGTAAACTGACACCAAAAAGACTAAAATAACAAGTTGGAAGAAATAAGATGACGAGCAGAAAATAGTAGAAATTATATAGTTTAAATCGTGAGAAAGGATTTTACAGAGGAAAATGGGTTGAAAACCATTCCGGTGAATTAAGAAGGTCGTCAGAATTTTCGATGACAAAAAAGGTCGTCAGAAAATTTCCCGGAATTTTAAGGTAGCGTGTACTGACTGTAGGCCTGCTCACCTAAAAATAGATCTACAGAGTACTGTAACAGCCTTGTTCACTGTTCAGCCACAGTAATTGTCTGTGGGAAAGGCAACGGGAAATCACAACAATTGTCTCATTTTATACAGGAAGCATAAAAGTCAATGAATCTGCCATCGGGCGGATAACTCACATCATCATCATCATCATCGTCGTCGTCGTCGTCGTCGTCGTCGTCATCGTCGTCGTCGTCGTCATCAGCATCATCATTGACATCGTCATCGTCATCATCGTCATCGTGATCATTACCATCTTCATCACCAGCATCATCAGCATCGTCATCATCATCATCATCATCATCATCATCATCATCATCATCATCATCATCATCATCATCATCAATCATATTTGGCGCTAAGCTAAGAATAATGCGGCCTGGGGTTAAAATCGTAATTATTTTGCACTTCTGCAAGAAATAGACTCCGGACTGCCCTATATACCTACATATATAATTATAAGCTCAAAATGGACACTGGGCATGCAGGCACTGAAATACTGTTGTGGCTTAATGCACCAGCCCTCTCCGCAGTCTCTTCCTGCCCCCTTTGGTCTGCTGATTGACTTGATCTTCTCGTCCCTATATGGCAAGGACTACCATGGTTAAACACACAGCCTCTGTCATTGTAGAGTATAGATCATTCTATGCACTTCTATGTAATGACCTGCCGGCCTTCCCTCTATCAGTAGTAGGATCTCATGGGGGGGGGGGGGGGGGTGACGGCTTCGAGCACTTCGCTCCTTGAAGTCTTTCTTATTTTCTCAGGGCTGAGAGCGCATCTGAATAGCTAGTATTGTAAGAGGTGTTTTATAAATCCTCATAGATCTATACAATACATTGAATACAACATGATGGACCGATGGACTGAGCCGTCGATACGTCCTGAGTAAAGTTCCAGTCCTGGGCTGTCAAGTCTATGTATGTATGTATGTGCACTTGTTATAGCGCCCCTTCAAGCTCTCTCTACTTAGAGGCGCTCCCGAATGCAGAGCGGACACTGCATCGGAGTTTTACGCCGAAGCGCTGAGCAATTGTGAGTGAAGGACTTGCCCAAGGTCCCTACGCGGTTGAGGGTGGATTCGAACCTCGAACCTTCCGGCTTCAAGGCAATGACGCCACCACTACACCACCGCGCCCCACATTAAGCATTAAGTCTGGCCACATTAAGCACGTTACTTCATTGCTTTACGCCGCTGCCGCTTTTCCAGGTCAGCAGCAGCAGACGACCATCACATACAGGCCGCCTACGTGCAGGTTTGTACCTAAGCGCTCCCAGTTGTACCCTCCACCTGCACCCGTCGTCACTTGCCCATCGCCGCAGGACTTTTCCAATCATCACGACGTATACCTTCACATTGAGTGGATTAAAGTGAGAAAGGTGTACATACATTAATGATTACATACATTGTAACATGTATATAAATATATATAGTACATGGGGCAATCCTATTGGGAGTGTGGGCTATCAGATTTGAAAGGAGAAATAGGCCTCATATCAGTTCATCTCGAGACCACATTATACCGCAGTGTGCATGGTAAAGAAATATGCTAATGTCCATTCTACTAAGTGGCGTGTTCGCCTCTCATGCACCACTGTTTCTGCTCGCCAAATATTCCGTTGTTTGTACAAACGGGTGTCTCATCAATTTTAAAATCGTGTGGCAGCTATTGATTTGATTCAAGAATGAATAGGCCTACGTTGAATCGGAAAAGTTGAAAATGTTGCTATGTGTAGTATTCGTCTGTCACTGTTTGTACATCTCAAAGCGTTTCTATGTCTGAAAAATTGATGGCATCTCAAGTTTAAAGTGATTGGTACCTATTTATCTTACCAAAGAATAAAGGAATTGAATGCGAAAGCATGAAAATGTCGCTAAGTGTGTATTCGGCTCTCACGTGTTCATGTTTGTACATAACAAACTGGTATGCTGCATGCAAAATTTTAAAGTGAGTAGCGTCTAGCATTGCATTCAAGTAACAAAGGTTTGAAGATGAAGGTTTTAAAATGTGACTAAGTTCTGTATTCGCCTTTCACATCTCTCTGTTTCTGCTTCTCAGAATGTTTTCATAACTGAAAAATAGTGATCCTCAAATTTTTATGTGATTGACACCTTTTTCTGATATCGAAGAATGAAGGAATTAAATATATGAGTCTAAGTCCTACATTCGTCTTTCAATTCTGTCTGTTTTTGCTTCCCAATGTAGGCTACAGCTATATGTGTAGAATTAGGCCTAGTATCCACAAAATTTTAAAGCGAACGGCGACTAGCATTATTGATCATGTGGGCACCATATTGGGAATGGAAGGATGAGCGATTCTTCGGATTTTGAGTTTGCACATGCTTGAAAGTTAGAAAGGACACCATATTTGGCATGCACGTTTATTCGATTCGTTGGTTTTTGAGTTTGTCCGTGCATGAAAGCTAGAAAGGATACCATATTTGGAATGCAAGTTTGATCGATTCTTCGGTTTTTGGACTTGTAGCCTACATGCGTGAAACGTCGAATATGCGCCATTTTGGGAAGGTGAGGCTTGCAATTGTTCAGTTGTTGGTGCTGTTCATGCGTGAAATTTGTCATTTTTGAAGATAAAGGTGCATACTTTTGTGTTATTTGTGGAGGAAGGGAGGGAGGGAGAATGGAGTATGGACGAATATAATTGAACCATTATAGTTGCAATGATAATAATTTCATCAATACTCAATGTTTGAAGATTCACTGTAATACAAGATTCAGTGGAATGAGAAATGGAGGGAGGAAGGGTGCATGCAAGTAAGTGTAAAATTGAGCTAATGTAGTTACATTGTTCGTATTTGCATCAATACTTAGCGTTTCAATGTTAGAAAATACACTGTAATGCAAAATCCAATGGAATTAGAAATGGAGGGAAGTGAAATGGAGGAAAAGAGGGTGGGTATGAAAGAATAAAATTGAGTCAATGTAGTTGCATTGTTAATATTTTCATCAATACTTAACGTTTTATTGTTCAAAAATATAGTATAATGCAAGATTCGATTGTATGAGCAATGGAGGGAGGGAGGGAGGGAGGGAGGGAGGGAGGGAGGGAGGGAGGGAGGGAGGGAGGGAGGGAGGGAGGGAGGGAGGGAGGGAGGGAGGGAGGGAGGGAGGGAGGGAGGGAGGGAGGGAGGGAGGGAGGGAGGGAGGGAGGGAGGGAGGGAGGGAGGGAGGGAGGGAGGGAGGGAGGGAGGGAGGGAGGGAGGGAGGGAGGGAGGGAGGGAGGGAGGGAGGGAGGGAGGGAGGGAGGGAGGGAGGGAGGGAGGGAGGGAGGGAGGGAGGGAGGGAGGGAGGGAGGGAGGGAGGGAGGGAGGGTGCATGCAAGGAAGAGTAAAATTGCACCATTATAGTTGCATTGATCATATTTTCATCAATACGTAGCGTTTCAATGTTAGAAAATACACTGTAATGCAAAATCCAATGGAATGAGAAATAAAGAGATGTGAAATGGAGGAAGGGAGGGAGGACATGAAAGGATAAAATTGAGTCAAAGTAGTTGCATTGTTAATATTTTCAACAATACTTAGCGTTTCATTGTTTAGAAATACATTGTAATACAACTTTCAATGGTGTGAGAAATGGAGGGAGGAAGGGAAGGAGGGAGGGAGGAAGGGTGCATGCAAGGAAGAGTAAAATTGCATCATTATAGTTGCATTGTTCATATTTTCATCAATACTTAGCGTTTAAATGTTTGAAAGAAGACACACTGCAGTGCAAGATTCAATGGATTGGAAAATGGAGGAAGGGAGGGAGGAAGGGAGGGAGGGAACTCAGCGGCCTTTGGAGTTTACAGACAATGGATTGAATTTTGTGCTGGTAAGGATGCTAAGCTAGAGCCAGACGACCTTTAGAGTTTACAGATAATGGATTGGATTTTGTGCTGGTAAGGATGCTGAGCTAGAGCCAGACGACCTTTGGAGTTTACAGATAATGGATTGGGCTTTACGCTGATAAGGCCGCTGAGCTAGTGCCAGACGACTTTTGGAGTTTACATACAATAGGTTGGACTTTGCGCTGATAAGGATACTGCGCTATGAATACTAATGAGCGCAAAACCTACTAAGACCGGCTATGTGGATTTGTCCGAGGACCGGCCCTGAGGATTTGTCCGAGGACCACCTATAAGGATCTGTCCGAGGATCGGCTATACTTCAACTACTGACAAGGTTAACGTGCTGGGTGAGACTGAGTTCACAGTTAAGGGTGACACCCAGGTCACGGACCGTGGAAGAGAAAGTAACATCCGGGAACAGTTCAGCTAGCAGAGGCAGATCAATATTCGCAAGTTGCTGACGGCCACCCAGCCAAATGAATTGTGTCTTACTGGGACTTAAGAGAAGCCGGTTTGACGCCATCCAAGAGGAAAGGACGTCAGAAGTCAGGCGCATCAGGCGCACAGTGTTAACTGAGTCAAATGGGTTAGAATGTATGTAAGCTTGAGTGTCATCAGCAAAGATTTGGTGAAGAAGCCCCTGGGAATCATTACTGGGACTTAAGAGAAGCCGGTTTGACGCCATCCAAGAGGAAAGGACGTCAGAAGTCAGGCGCATCAGGCGCACAGTGTTAACTGAGTCAAATGGGTTAGAATGTATGTAAGCTTGAGTGTCATCAGCAAAGATTTGGTGAAGAAGCCCCTGGGAATCAAGTAGAGGACAGAGATCAGCCGTGTAGAGAAGATATAATAGAGGGACAAGTACGGAGCCCTGAGGTACACCAACATGAGCAGGAACCCAGAGGGACCTAGAGGAACTAATAACCACACAGTTTGAACGGTCGGATAGGAAGAAACGCAGCCATTCTAGAGGCTGGCCAACCAGCTCAAAGGATGTAGAAAGACGTTGTAAGAGGATGGAGTGGTCCACAGAATCGAATGCGGAAGAAACATCAAAGAGAGCCAAGAGCGTAACCTGACCGTGGTCCATGGCAGATTACAGGTCTAAAAGCCGCCGGAGCAACAGGGTCTCAGTGAAGTAATTCCTCCGGAAGCCCGACTGCTGCCAAGGGATCAGCTCATTAATATCTAAATATGCAATCAACTGATTAGCAACAATGCGCTCTAGAAGTTTAGAGAGAACAGTTACATTCGCAATCGGACGATGGTTAGCTAGATCATTCACATCTAAACCATCGCGCTTAAGAACAGGCACAAGAACTGATCGTTTCTGTGAAGCAGGTAAAATGTCTCACTGATAGATTGGTTACATAAGATCGTGAGGAAAGGCAGTAAATCGTCAATGAGTTCTTGCACAAGAAATGTAGGTGCAGGATCTAGCTCACATGTCTTAGGAGCTGAGGCAAGAATTAAGCGTCGTAGCTCAATACTTGGTATTTCGTGTAGAACCGGAAGCCGGCATTCCGTTGTAGAGAACGCAGGTGGAAAGGAATCGGCAGTAGCATTCCGAACTGATGCGATCTTTTCCGAGAATCGTTAAAGGAAAGCATCTGCATTGAACAGCGATGGCGACTCAGACTTTCGACTTGCTCTTTGGCGGCCAAGGAGGCCATCAAAAGTAGTCCTGAGCTTTTTCGGATCCTTTGACTGGCGAGCGATGATGTCTTCCCAGTAGACACGCTCTCTTTCGCGGTAGGAAGAATGCATCCTCCGTACGAAGTGGACCCATGAAGCTTGGTCTGCCGGCAATCGTGTTCTTCTGAAGACCCTCTCCAAGCGCCGCGCCTGACGTCGAAGCAGCCGACATTCGAAGTTGAACCATGGAGCTGACGGGCAGTGGCGTGTCCGTACAGTGCGTAGAGGAAGGAAGGAGTCGATTAGACCGGACTCTGCAGTCTCGTATGAACTAAACAGTTCGGATGTAGAAAGTAGAGAAGTCGATTCAAGATCCGCGAAGAGGGGATGAGCCTGTGGTGCTGAACGAAACGCCGAGCGGTCGAGACTTTTCCAATGCCGGAATTGTCGAGCAGCGAGAAGAAGTGGCTCGTAGATGAACGGAATAGAAGCAACGACAAGACCGTGATCGGAGAGAGTAGGAGGGAAGATGGTCACGTCAGGTACACGGCAATCATTCCTGGTAACGATGATGTCAAGCCATCCACCCAGCCGGTGGGTGGGCACCGTAACATGCTGCATTGGTCCAAGACAGCAACAAAACGAATAGGAAGGAAGAACGAAAAGAAGGATGGTAGGAAAAGTGAAGGAGTAAGAATGGATGGACGGAATAATAGGCTTGTGCTGATAAACTGATGAATGGAAGACTGGATTTAGTTTGTTGGTGGGGGTGGATGGATGGATAGATAAATTTAACATGTGATTGGTTTTGATTGATTGATATATTGATTGATTGATTGATTGATTGATTGATTGAGTGAGTGAGTGAGTGAGTGAGTGAGGGAGTGAGTGAATGAATCAGTCAGTCAGTCAGTCAGCCAGCCAGTCAATCAGTCAGTCAGTCAGTGAGCGAGCATGAAAAGTATTCAAAACCAAGCTTAGGTTAACAAATGTAAAGAACTAGAAAGTGAGTTTGATAAAGATAATGTGTGAATTCGAGGTGGTCCTGCAATTGATCAAGTTAATAAGATTGGAGCAACGTGAAAGGTTAAGCGTGATGAGAAAAACTGATGACAGGCAAGAAGATAATTATAATGGTGAGGTTAAGAGAAATGAGATTAGGTCTGGCAAGCCAGTGTAGAGTATAGGCAATGAGAGGCAACGTAAGATCAGTTATGTAGAAGTAAGGTACGACTGGTCTAAAGCCAATAATGAATAGGGTAAAACGGTGAAAGCAAACAAAGGACTAACTGGTAGTGGATGGGGGTCACGGTAGAGGTCAACGTTCGGCCTTGACTTCCGTGTGAAAAGCCTCGTCTGAGCGACCTTGATCATGACCTCCTTGCTTCGAATCGCTTCCCTCAGTCGCGCGATGCTCAACTTCGTCTTGGCGATTTTGTCGCAAGTCTAGGTAAAGAGCAAACGAAAGTACAGCCCATTTATGAATATGCATGAACAGAATGACCAATTCATGATACAACTTATGAATATGCACGAACACTTGTGAATAACTGAATATGGATAGTAATCGTAATCGTGCATTCATATAGCGCCACTTCAGGAGAAACTCCTCATAGGTGCTTCCGATCTGACACCAAACCACAATTAAAGAGAATGGTTTTCACACGGTCACGGAAAAGGGGAACAGAAAGACTAGGATACTATAATAGGATGCTATTACGGTAGCACGTTTTGATAATAATATTATGGTACAATTTACAATATCGGTTGTACAAAAAACCTCGCTGGAACTGTTTATTGCAATGAAAATAATTAAATTGACACTATTTTGAGCTTTTCAACAAGCATTTACCTCAAGTGCAAAAGTTATCGCTTAATTATCCTCCCAAAGCTTCGCTTTATCATTGATAAACCACGTTGTTAAGTTGTTTACTCCACAAATGGGCCATTGACATCGCGAAAATAAGCAAAAACGAATGATCGAAAAATAATCGAATAGGCCAGAAATTGATCGCTTAAATTGCTAACAATTAATCGATTGATTACTCGTTAAAATTAATCGTTTAAAATTAATAGTTAAAATTAATCATTTAAAATTAATAGTTAAAATTACTCGTTTAAATTACTCGTTGAAAATTCTAATGATTGATCATTGACAAATCCTGAAAATCGCAGGCTGAAATTAAATTAAACGTGTGCTTCTACCTTCTTCAGCCCGTCCATGATCTTTGCCTTCGTATCCTCCATCTCTTCAATCCTTCTCTGGAAAGCGGAATTCACCGCATCCGCTTGTTCGCGAACGTCACGTGACGTATCTTCAAGCACGTTGTCTATCAATGTTCTCAGCTGGAGCGATGCCATGCGCTTGTGTTCGGCTCTCGTTTTGTTGTCATGAGTGCACTGAGCCCACGACTCAGCCGTCGACTGCCTATAAAAATCCACATCATCATCATTATCATCTTCATCGTCATCGTCATCATTGCCGTCGTCGTCCTTATGCTCGTCCTCGTCGTTGTCGTCATCATCATCAGCAGCCGCAAAAGCATTATCATCATCATCATCATCATCATCATCGTTATCAACATCGTCGTCGTCGTCGTCATCGTCATCGTCATCGTCATGATCATCATCATCATCATCATCATCATCATCATCATCATCATCATCCTCGTCGTCATCGTCATCATCATCGTCATCATCATCATAATCTTATGACTGCCAGGACCGCTGACGTCGTCGTCGTCGTCGTCGTCGTCGTCATCATCATCATCATCGTCGTCCTATGACTGGCAGGACAGCTGACGTCTCCCTCTCCTCTAACAAGACTTGGGACTGGCAACAACGTTGGCTAGTGACGGCGGCTACTTCGTCAACGTGCCGCCTTTCCAAACCATACTTCAAAGCTGCCACGTCATTCGCCAGCTGGCGCCACGGTCGTACGAAAAGAAAAACTGCCGCCTTTGTTGCGTTAAGTCCAAAAAACCGAGTTGCTCTTCGCTAACTAAAGCTCCATGATTACCCAGTGTAGGAAACTAAGAATTGTTGAAAAATAAATGGGGGGGTTGGAGTCAGGGTGTGAAAAAACAAACTTTAACATGGGGCTCTAAGAAAAACTGGGAGAGTCGATACCCCACAACCCCCGGCAATTCTCACCCTGTGATTACCAAAAAGACTTCATTGGCTCCAACCAAGTCGTTTGACAACCGTTCAAGAAACGCAGACTCCAAAAAAATCTCCGCTTGCTTTGGGAGATGACTATAATATTATTTGTGACGTGAAGATTTTTCTAAAGATGAATCATTTTTTGGAACATCTTTACGGGGCGAGGGAAGAAAAACATCGAGGAGAGTTTCGATTTACATTGGATATGATCGCAAGATAGAAATAATTAGTTTTTTTAAATTCTGAATAATTCATTTTGGGTTCGAACTCTTTAACCCCCCCCCCCTCTCAAGTCAATCGTTTGCAAAGTCAGTCAGGCAGTGGATAAATAAATAAATAAATAAATCAATCAATCAATCAATCTTACGCCTCTTGGAACTTGGCAGTTCCTGCACGGAACTGTTTGTTCGTGTGTTCGTTGCGTAGTACAACGTTGAACGAATCGATGTCATCCGATTCTTTCTTGTCGCTCCAGTCGGACTCCAGCTCGTATTTCCGATCACCGTTGCGCCTTTCAACAACAACAACATCAACAACAACGATAACGACATTCACCATGACAATCGTAATCGTAACCGCCGCATTTATGAAGCGCTTCTCTAAAGCTAAAATGAGTGGGCACCAGGTTATTCACGAGCGCTGCGTCGAAACAGAGGATTGGCCAAGGTTATCAGGTGTATAGGCGTCGATAGCAAGAGAAGAATGGAGAAAAGAAAGCAGATAAGCTGTTGAATGAACGAATGAAGAATTAATGAATTAATGAATTAGTTAACTCAGACAGAGACACTCACTCGGTTTCTCTGATCGTTCTCTTCAGAAGATCTTGAACATTGTTGATGACCTCCAACTCCTGTCAATGTCATTCATACGAAATCAAAGAATGCCGGTAAATGCAACTGAAATCGGAAATGGTGAAGAAAGAGTAGCGATAAATGGGGGACAGAAGAAGTTGCGGTAAATGTAGTTGTAAAAGCAACGGTACAGGAAACGGTTATGGTAACGATAACGGTACAAGCGACGTCCGCATTGTTATCACGTTGACGGTGGTGGTGACGGTGGTGGTGATGATGGTTGTGACGGTGACGACGATCACGACTAGAATAATATAATGAGGCGACAAAGAAAGAACGACGACATCATCATCGTCAACAACGACAACGTCAATTTCGACGACAACGACGACGACAACAACAACAACGATGATGACAATGACGAATTATAGAAGAAATGTTCGATGCTGACCTTGAGCAGATTCAGTTCGACCTCATCCTGGACATGGTCAATCCCCTTTCTCCTCTCCCTGCAGTTCATATTATCCATGGCGATGAGTAGAGCCAGTTCGCAGGCGGTCAGCGCTTTCTCCAACTTCTGCGCCACAAGAAGGTCTGTCTCGTTTCGGATGTCATTGATCTGTCTCTCCAGTACGTCCTTCCAGAAGTGAAGGTCCCTCAGACGCTCAGCCAGCTTCTTCGTCGTCTCATCCTGCATCCTCGTCTGTGCGTGAGTCTCCTTGATGGTGTCCTCGGACGCGTGCTGGACTCGGTCGGCGAAGGCCTGGTAGTACTTGGCGTAGGTCGCCTCGTGGTATTCGGGAAGGTTGTAGCGGGCAGCGCGGTCCCCCGTCGTCGACACACCCATGTCATTGATGATTTCCCGTCTAGCTAGCCCGGAGGGCTAGTCAATGGGGATGAAGTGTTAGCGCCTTCATTTTCAAGGCCTCGGCATATGAGGGCGGTGGCCAATCCTCTCCCTCGCCGTCTCATCATCCACTGACCGTGAGGTCAGTGTACTCATCATAGCTGAGTCGGCTAGGGGGTGCTTGTGGAACAGAAATCTCGTTGCAAATTTCTGCCCCGGCGGGGATTTGAACCCCCGACCTTTCGGTCGACAGTCCAGCGCGCTAACCGCTGTACTATCGAGCACCCATTACCTGATGACAAACATTACATGTCTCAAGCGTTTTGTATAGAAAGCCACCCTATATTCTCATTATTGATGGCAAACCATCGAATCTTATTAGCCTAATAGGTCCATTGTAAATCATAAAATTATTAGTTTTATAATTTATGTAATTTTCTACACTCAGCCGAAGATAAATTCAATAGACAATGACAATCTTAGGCGTATTATAATTATTTGATCAATAGCTTGTTGGCATTACTGCCTCATCGGGAATCGTGAGTGTCGGTAGGGTTAGGTTATACGTCGTGAGGGTCGGATAGGATCAGGTCAGGCGTCGTGAGGATCGGTTAGGGTTGGGATAGGGTTAGTGTCGTCATTAGATATTGCCCAAAAATACAGCATATTATGCTGCGGTCCCCGATTCTGCAATTACGCCACTTTGTACCTGATTGCGGTGTGTCGTCAGGTTTGGCATAACTATGGCATCAGGGACCGACGTGTTAGTCAGGATTAGGTTAGGTGTCGTGAGGGTCGGTTAGAGTTAGGAGTAGGGTTAGTGTCGTCATTCGGTCCCCGATACTCTAGTTTTGCCAAGCTATATTTCCAATAAACGAATATACAAATAATAATAGTAAAATTTACCTATGTTGCCTTGGTAGGTCGTTTCAAACTGGAAGCATCCTTCGTCTGGTTTGGCCGTCTGCTTGCCGGGGGCTGGCTCCCTGCTGCACAGCATCGTCCCTGTAGGGGGATTGGCCTGCGACGCCGACATTGTTCTTTGCTGACTAATTAGTATTATTGATCAGTTATAGAAGTTTATTAGTGTAACAATTGTTTGTTTTCTGCCGATTCTGAGCAATTTTTAAATCCGCCATGAAGAAAAAACGACGAAAATCTTGATTTTGCTGACGTCGTGCGTATTATGACGTAATCGTTGTTATGGTAACGTGACACGATGCGTATATTAATAGCGTTTGGTACGATTGACTCTGTACTCTCATAATTATTATACTGTTGTAGTTTATGCTTACTTTATAGTTGGGACCGAACGTCATCATCATTGTCGTTGTCGTAATCATCATCATCATTTTTTTACTAAGCCAAGCAGCACTAGATGACCACACAGCATCAAAAGATGGTGTGCAGCAATAATATGAAGAGAAGTAATTGATCAAACAAATCCTTATGCACGGCAAACTATCTCAAAAGTATCCCTTCAAAATATTATTGTTCTCCGCGCTACAAATCGAACGTTCTATAATTTTGGCCAATGATGAACTGCCGTATTCCACATACATGTATCTGCCACAAAGAGTTTCGTGCATTGTCTATAATTGTGTCTTTTGTCTTTTCTGCTTCCAATGACTCATCTGTTGACGTGGTCGATTAGTTTGTCACCCTCACCCACACAAGGATGGGCAGTAATTTAATTGAGTAATTGAAATTACGTAATTTAAATTACAATTGTAATTGGTAATTTGTAATTTACTGCTCCATATCAAAGTAATTTGTAATTTGTAATTCAATTAAAGTTCTTCCTGTAATTTTTAATTTCAATTAAATTCTGCAAAATCAAATTACTTTTGGTCGCTACTGGTGGCATTTTCAGATGTTGTTAGGCATATACTAGCAATTCATATATAATTTTTTTTCTTTTAGTTTGGTCTGCAAACTATATGCAGGTAGCCACGTGGCTTAAAATATGGACGAGTCACTGTCGCAAGGATCATACATATGATTTACCAAAGAATCTTAACAAATAATGAGCATCTATAGTGGTCATAAAGGAGAGGAAGATGAATAATTTTATGGTTTTAGTGTGCAGCGTGCAGTGACCACAAAGCAGTGACCACAAAACAAAAAAGATTTAGAAATCTTGCAGCATATAGAAGACGACAGAAAGGGAACTAGCAATGCCTTATAGCTATCCAACTGCTAAAATTTGTTTATTCGATTTAACACTTCCCTGCCTTGGTCTGCACCAGTAGAGACTAGAGAGGCTCTTTAGTTTTACAGGCCCAACAGAAACTGCTATCAAATAACTTGTTTGAACAGCTGCTGTTTCTTAAAGAAAGCTAAATAGACATTTTTCTTACGCAATAAATAATAATACACATAGAAATAAGAGGAAAAAGCATGCAATTCCTGCTAAGTGTTTTATTCCTATGATTTAAGAGCCAAAGTAATTTGTAATTGATGTAATTGAAATTACGTAATTTGTAATTTTGTAATTTGAGGCTCTGAGTCAAAGTAATTTGTAATTTGTAATTCAATTACATTTTCTCCAGTAATTGGCAATTTGTAATTCAATTATATGGTGCCCTGTAATTCGCCCATCTCTGCACCCACACCAACCCTATTTTCTAGTAAGTAAGTTTGTTTCAGTTGTGTTCGTTTCATGCAATGCAAGGTGTATATAGTTTGGAGCTGGTGTCTTAACTGACCATGCAGCATACGATAGCGATGGTAAATCGTGTAGATTTGGATATTGCTTATTTCCTAATCGTGAAACCTTCTTCCGTCAGATGGCAATTAATTCGGTCCTCGTGAAATAAAAGTTATTTCGGAGATGTGCGTGTGTGTGTGTGCGTGTGTTCTTTTGTGGATACCGTAAGGGTAAAATTTTGCATTGCTTTTTGGTAACTGTCGAGTTTATTATACTCAGGCCATTGCTGCTGCATACGGTAAGCATGCAAACCCGTTTAATTAAATCAGAGTGTAAGTGACCTCGTGGGTCCTGGAAGGTTGCAGAGGGTTGATTGCTGACCCAGGGACCCAGGGTCTATAGTCTATACCCCTTATAGGCCTATATGTTGGTACGAATGTTGAACTGGGAGGTTGCTTTAAGCCTACCATGACAACCTGTATAGCCTCTCCTTCAAGGCTGTTTCTAAGGAATTTTTAGAACTGCACAACTCATTTTTTCCTTCCTCCTTCCATGGTAAATTACTTCCAATCGGACGAAAATGACCGTTTTTGCTAGTTTTAAGTGCACAGAAGTGTTTCTGTAACTGCATAAATCTGTTTAGAACTGCACATTTTGTGTGCAACTGCACGTTAAAAAGCTCTGCTCTCCTTGAACAATCAATTAATCAGAATTTATATAGAGTCTATAATTCTATATAGATTCCTACTCAGAGGCGCACCGACCAAGCAGAAGAAAGCATATTATTATAGAGTAGGATACTATACATACTGAAGGCTTTCTATCTAGCCCAACATTTTTGTTGCAACCGACTTCTTTAGTCCAACCAGCAGTGACAATCCATGGTCTCAGAGAACGCACGAAACTCAAAGTGTGATCTTATAATTATAGGTTCACGGACTTAAAAGTCATCAGAATATATTAAAACAGATTAGATTAGATTAAATCAGTAAAGAATAGAATTATAGAACAGATAGAATAAATTAGAATAGGTTCGATTACAATACAATAGATAGAATAGAATAAATTGGATCAGATTAGAACTATAGGGTAGAATTGTATGCAATCGAATACGATAGATTAATCTCATTTGTGCACAATATTTATCTGTCTTTCATGCGAATTTCCAACAATTTTTTAACAAGACCCTATACGCAAAATTTTATTCAAAACGTATATATTCGTCTTAGTAAAAAGCCTTCACACGCGGTTTTGGATTTTCCTTTACTCTGGATTTCCCCAGCATCAACTTTGGCAGCTGGCGAATACACGCTGGCACCCTGTTTTCAATAATCTTTCGGTGGAAATTGGAGTACCGGAAGCTGCGTTGTGGTATATCATCGTAGTGGACTCGCAATCGGAAGCTGGTGACGTTAGTCCCTGCTGGAACGATGTGGAATGGTTGACAACTGGCCAGAGGTATCTTGGATTGCTGTCCGTTTAACAGTCTTGATTTATCCACTGGACGGCTGTGATTCTTGTAGAAGATACAGTTGAAGAATGGGGTTGAGCTTTGTATGTTCCTAGAATAGATCTTGAGGGGTCGACAGCCTCTGGCATGTCCTTTGCGTTGAGGCGTGAGTTTTGCGGTCGTTAACTGGAGATGAGTTGCCGGTGAGTTTCTCTTTGATAGCAAGGACAGAGGTTCTGAGTTTCGTGGGGGATTCGGGTTTTACATGAACCCATTTATCTTTCGTCATATCTTTCTACCATCTATCGCTGACAACTGCCTTTGACGATTGTACGTTCGAGTCAAGTGGAGAGGTGTAGCGTGAAAGCGGCTTCAGAAGGAGACAGCTTGAGGGTTTTTTCGTAGAGCAGGGAATGGTGTAGGACGTATTCAGAGAATAGTTGCTTGACCTGCAGGCGGGTTCCGAACGGTTTTTCTTTGCCTCCGGAAGTTTTGCTGGCGGAAGAGACGGTATGGGTGAGAAGAAGAGCGTTGACCTTGAGCAAGTCAACCCACGATGGGAGTGCTACAGAACTGCTGCAGTTGTTCGGGGGAATTGGAATGACGTTGCGGACTTTTCGCTGGAGTATTTTGACCTGGTGGAATCTTGCCGGAATGCATTCCCTGCTGATGATCGGAGAATGGAGTCGCTACAGGATTTCCTCCGCATAGATCTATCTTTGGACTTGAGTGGGATTGATGACGTTCCGGTTAACTGCGTTCTTCTTGAGCGGAGTTGGATTTTACAGACAGCCCGGACTGCTGCTCGAGATTTGCACGGCTCAGTTGCTGACTACGGGCACGCTTGAGACAGTGGATAGTGTTCTGCAGACTTCGTATGCGTCTAAGTTTGTGTCCGGTCGCGTTGAAGTTCCTCGGATACCGAGTAGGGTGCTCCAAAAAAAGTTGAAAATTCTTAGCTCCCCGGATATTTTCCCATGCGTCTCATAGAGACGAGTCTAAAAAACCAAATTTTAGGATTCTACATCAAGGTTAAGCCTTGCCACCAGCACGATTAAGTTTAACATTAGCCGATATTTTTCGGTTGAAAATACAAATGCCGGTATGTAAGTATACATGAAAAAACTAGTATGTGTTTATAATTTATTGGTCAGAACATGACCCTAACTTCAAAATAATGCAACACTTCTCCACAAACTGTTACTGCAATTCAACTCCCACAGACCTGCAGATCTTACAGTGTTACATGTACCGGTATAGGCTACAGTACTGTTTCGAGAGTTTCCGCAGTGCTTAAAATCTCGGAATCTGTGTCGATGAGCTTCAACCACCTGTAGAGTAGACTATCGTTGACATTTTTCCTTTATGACTGTATTTACAAAGTATGTTATTAGTTTCATCGCTTCTTCCATTCACGAACAGATAGTCATGGGCTATAGCTGCTTGCTGGAAATCGTCAACAGCTTTCCACTCTGCTGCTGGTATAGTAGCCTAAGTTGATCCAATCACTTTCAATATTAAGTAGGTTGAACAACAAGCACTGCCTTTTTGGTAATCAAATGAATAAGTTTTGAGGATGCAGTCAACTGCGGAAATATCCTACTTAAATTGGGGTTTCCAGTGGTTCTGTTTGTCTCACTGTCAGAAGTGTTGGCGAGCGATTTGTGGGTTTTCCGATTCAGAAACCATTGATTGAAGATCAATGCGAATGACACAATTTCTTCTGCAAGATATCATAAATGTCTAAGCACAGTAACTTCAGCTCCTGCAACATCGGAACCAGTCGTGTTGAGATCAGTCCAGAACTGCAGACCATCTAAAGGTGCATCCGCAGCAGACATTACTAAGAACCACGCCTTGACCAAAAAATAAGGCATTGAACGTGCAAACACGACTTTATTATAATTATCGTAAAGGTCCAGAATCTTGACCTTGACGTTCTTCTTTCGTTGCTCGACAACCCCGAACATGTTTAATTGCTTTTCACTGCTTCTTGAATCGTTCCAGTAGCACGAACATTTGGATCTTTGTCAGATAAATGAACAAACTTAAAACATCTCATTTATAGAAATTCCGTTGTCTGACAATTGGATAATTGGCCCCCCAACAAGCACATATAAGAGCTTGTAAAAAATAAATTATTCATCATGAAATATTTAAATTTGCCCACCAATTCCCACCATGGTTTCGAAATTGCCGATTTTAAAGAAAATTCGTATGTAGTTTTATAAAAAAATCTACATTGTAAAGTTTTTATGCCGGTGGCAAGGCTTCCCCTTTTTCAATTTGTCTGAAACTTTGTACAGATGAAAAAAAATGATTAATGGAATGGGTAAATTGCCAGGGAGCAGTATTTTTTGAAACTTTTTGAAAATGCATTAGAATCTGGAGCACCCTAATGACGAGTCTGGATCTTCAGCACGCAGCTCGGACCGACAAGGAAGGTGCGTTTTGTGCTGCTCTGAACATCAATTGGTGCCTTCCTTCGGCTGATTTTCAATGATTGGCGTTGGTTTGGGTCGGATCGGTCGGAGGAGACGAGGAAAGTACGTGGAGTGGGCAATGCGATTGCTTTTTCTTGACCCACTACGTAGCCGGGCGATTTGAGTGCACTGTGTCCTTTTTCATCCTGATTCGAAACCGCTTTATCCGTAGATATCTTCGCGCCATTGCCGCTCGTCAGATCAAAACCCTGAGATCGCCCGACCTGTTTCAAACTCTTTCTTAGAAGACTCTTCTCCAGTGTTTTCGTTGAAACAACTTCTATCTTTTTGGAAGTATAGGCATGAGTTTTAGCAGAAACTATTCTGAAGACGGGTGAAACGGAAGCGGTTCTCGCTATATTATCTGTACTCATTGAAGTGTTGTTGTCTTCAGAGATGCAAGTCTTTGCGCAGTAATTAGCTACTGAGCGACTGGGACTGGCAGCCTCTGCCACTGGTTTCTTTTCCTTATCGTTGTCGTCCACTTCTCTGCTGATCTCCTTCAGCTTAAACTCCACCGGAATGCCACGAGCCTTCTGCAGCTGTGCGTAGCTGTCTTCCAACGTGTGGCCACTCCGTAACGGGGAGGCCGCACTCTGCCTGGTACCGAGTCTGTCACGGTCCACTGCAGCAGCGGGTGTGTGCACACTGCGGATCGGTGCACACTTACTCTCCTTGTCCTGCTCGGGCAGTCGCATACTCAGTCGCCACTCAGATGTTTTCGTTGGCGACGATTTTGTCGAAGATCCCGTTGCCTTACGAGAACCTGTGTTCTTAGAGAAGCAGGGTGAAGTCGCCTCTGATCTGCCGGATAACTTGGCGCTGGGAAGACGAGGAGGGGTTCGTGTAGTACGATGATCAGAAGCAGGGATGTTCTTCGTTGGGGAGATTGGACTCGAGATTCCATTCGTGTGAGCGTTGACTGGGCTTGGTACGTTCGTGGGTGAGACTGCGGGAACCTGTGGCTCTACCACGATCGTTGTTGGTCTGATTGGTCTCAGTGAGTGTGGCTGACCTTCTTGCAGCGCAGAGTGACTGCACCTGTTGTTTCTACGCGATGATATCTTCTGTCGTCTTTTCACGTCAGACGCATTCTCTTTTGTCTTTGATTGCGGGATTTCTTTCGTGTGTCCCGCTCTGTCGTCCAATTGAATTCCTTTGAACGACGGTGTCTTAACTGCCACCAACACTCGACGATGTCTACGATCTGGCGCTGCATCGGCTGAGTCTATCACCGTTAGCGGGACAGAGCTGCTTCCGTCGGGGCCGTTGGTCTGAGGAGCTGAGCTAATCGCATCCGGGGACTTCACTGTCACGCACATGTACGTATCATTCAGACTGTTCTTGACCTTTGCATCGATTCCATTTGTTGTTGCGCCCATCGTCTCAAGACCTCTGGTTGCTGCTCCTGCTGATGCTGTTGCATCGGATGTGTCGTCGAGTGATGTCTGCGAAAAGCTGTCGTAGTAACTCGAACTGCTGCTGCCGCAACTGTTGCTGCTGCTGTATTTCGTTGTCATAGCAACGGAGGAATCGTCGTGGAAGCAGGCAGACGATTGTGGTCTGTAATCGTATCGCGTTGAACGGTGATTGTCTTCATCAGACACCAATCACGACTTGGGTTTAGAGTTTGCGGTTGTTTCAGAGTGGTTTGAGATACTCACGGAATCGTGTGAGCGATTGTTATAAGCACAGAGGGTTTCCGCAAGGGCCATCACTTTGGACTCGTCACCCCCTGCAGGACCTGTTTCGCCGATCACCTGAGGTTCTTGACTCTGAACGCGGACTGATAAACATCTGCATTGGATTGAGAATGCATTCGAGAAGATGGTTGCTCTCTTCGGATGTTCGTTGGTCCGCTTCAGCCGCAGACAGCAAACGATTTGATTTGGGAAGAGTGTTGACTTCAGTTGTCTGCTTTGTGTCCGGCCCGATTGATGTCGTCCTCCATTCAATGTCAGTCACGTTCTTCTCGGCTTCGCTATCATCACATGGGTAAGTGAGTCGTCCAGCTCGGTTCCCGGAACACTCCATCAGATCTTCCGATTCCTCTCCAAGGTCAAGCGGTTCGGGCTTGACCTTTGTAAGTGGAGACTTTGTTTCGACCTCGTGTGGTTCCAGGCGATGAGCTGAGGTGGTTGTAGCTCCCTGGTATTTAGCAAACATGGCAGACGCACGGCGACCACTTGCTCGCTAGGCTATAATATAAATTATGCTTCATTGAGATGACCGGCCGTTCAAATCTTATTAGCCTAGGCCTACTTAGGAAAAGAATAATAATTAGGCCTACTATAATGACAATTACAATGTTTATAATAACATTTATAGACAAGTTAGCCTACAATTTCGTGTAGAATAACAAAGATTAAGTCATCATCATCATCATCATCATCATCATCATCATCATCATCATCATCATCATCATCATCATCATCATCATCATCATCATCATCATCATCATCATCATCATCATCATCATCATCATCATCATCATCATCATCATCATCATCATCATCATCATCATCATCATCATCATCATCATCATCATCATCATCATCATCATCATCATCATCATCATCATCATCATCATCATCATCATCATCATCATCATCATCATCATCATCATCATCATCATCATCATCATCATCATCATCATCATCATCATCATCATCATCATCATCATCATCATCATCATCATCATCATCATCATCATCATCATCATCATCATCATCATCATCATCATCATCATCATCATCATCATCATCATCATCATCATCATCATCATCATCATCATCATCATCATCATCATCATCATCATCATCATCATCATCATCATCATCATCATCATCATCATCATCATCATCATCATCATCATCATCATCATCATCATCATCATCATCATCATCATCATCATCATCATCATCATCATCATCATCATCATCATCATCATCATCATCATCATCATCATCATCATCATCATCATCATCATCATCATCATCATCATCATCATCATCATCATCATCATCATCATCATCATCATCATCATCATCATCATCATCATCATCATCATCATCATCATCATCATCATCATCATCATCATCATCATCATCATCATCATCATCATCATCATCATCATCATCATCATCATCATCATCATCATCATCATCAATCATCAATCATCAATCATCAATCATCAATCATCAATCATCAATCATCAATCATCAA
Organism: Lumbricus rubellus; assembly: GCA_945859605.1. Lineage (NCBI taxonomy): Eukaryota > Metazoa > Annelida > Clitellata > Crassiclitellata > Lumbricidae > Lumbricus > Lumbricus rubellus. The sequence goes on from OX243818.1 coordinate 17,327,359, forward strand.
TCATCAATCATCAATCATCAATCATCAATCATCAATCATCAATCATCAATCATCAATCATCAATCATCAATCATCAATCATCAATCATCAATCATCAATCATCAATCATCAATCATCAATCATCAATCATCAATCATCAATCATCAATCATCAATCATCAATCATCAATCATCAATCATCAATCATCAATCATCAATCATCAATCATCAATCATCAATCATCAATCATCAATCATCAATCATCAATCATCAATCATCAATCATCAATCATCAATCATCAATCATCAATCATCAATCATCAATCATCAATCATCAATCATCAATCATCAATCATCAATCATCAATCATCAATCATCAATCATCAATCATCAATCATCAATCATCAATCATCAATCATCAATCATCAATCATCAATCATCAATCATCAATCATCAATCATCAATCATCAATCATCAATCATCAATCATCAATCATCAATCATCAATCATCAATCATCAATCATCAATCATCAATCATCAATCATCAATCATCAATCATCAATCATCAATCATCAATCATCAATCATCAATCATCAATCATCAATCATCAATCATCAATCATCAATCATCAATCATCAATCATCAATCATCAATCATCAATCATCAATCATCAATCATCAATCATCAATCATCAATCATCAATCATCAATCATCAATCATCAATCATCAATCATCAATCATCAATCATCAATCATCAATCATCAATCATCAATCATCAATCATCAATCATCAATCATCAATCATCAATCATCAATCATCAATCATCAATCATCAATCATCAATCATCAATCATCAATCATCAATCATCAATCATCAATCATCAATCATCAATCATCAATCATCAATCATCAATCATCAATCATCAATCATCAATCATCAATCATCAATCATCAATCATCAATCATCAATCATCAATCATCAATCATCAATCATCAATCATCAATCATCAATCATCAATCATCAATCATCAATCATCAATCATCAATCATCAATCATCAATCATCAATCATCAATCATCAATCATCAATCATCAATCATCAATCATCAATCATCAATCATCAATCATCAATCATCAATCATCAATCATCAATCATCAATCATCAATCATCAATCATCAATCATCAATCATCAATCATCAATCATCAATCATCAATCATCAATCATCAATCATCAATCATCAATCATCAATCATCAATCATCAATCATCAATCATCAATCATCAATCATCAATCATCAATCATCAATCATCAATCATCAATCATCAATCATCAATCATCAATCATCAATCATCAATCATCAATCATCAATCATCAATCATCAATCATCAATCATCAATCATCAATCATCAATCATCAATCATCAATCATCAATCATCAATCATCAATCATCAATCATCAATCATCAATCATCAATCATCAATCATCAATCATCAATCATCAATCATCAATCATCAATCATCAATCATCAATCATCAATCATCAATCATCAATCATCAATCATCAATCATCAATCATCAATCATCAATCATCAATCATCAATCATCAATCATCAATCATCAATCATCAATCATCAATCATCAATCATCAATCATCAATCATCAATCATCAATCATCAATCATCAATCATCATCATCATCATCATCATCATCATCATCATCATCATCATCATCATCATCATCATCATCATCATCTTCATCATCATCACCAACATCGTCGTCATCATCACCAACATCATCATCATCATCATCATCGTCATCATCACCAACATCATCATCAACATATTAATAATAATAATAATAATAATAATAATAATAATAATAATAATAATAATAATAATAACAATTATATGAATAATAATAATAATAATAATAATAATAATATTAATAATAATAATAATAATAATAATAATAATAATAATAATAATAATAATAATAATAATAATAATAATAATAATAATAATAATAATAATAATAAGGTGAAGCAGGCTTTCTATTCCAGAGCATTTCAGTCACGATCCAGCGCTACAACGCCGTTGCCTACCAAGGCACCTTGTCTGGTTTACCCGGAGCTTTGGACCGGCCACTCTAAGCAAACTGAAATTGATCTGGTAAAACTAAACCAAAACCTAAATCTAACATTCCTGTTATAATAATAATAATAATAATCATAATCATAACAATAATAATAATAATAATAATAATAATAATAATAATAATAATAATAATAATAATAATAATAATAATAATAATAATAATAATAATAATAATAATAATAATAATAATAATAATAATAATAATAATTGATTTAGGTCGGCACTTGTCACGGGCGTCTGACGATCCGAGGGAGACGTCGTTCCTATTCCAAAGACTGTCAGTACTTATTCAGCGTTTTAACGCTGTGGCCTTCACGGGTTCTTTCGCTAACAGTATGCCAGATTTGGGAGAGGGAGGCTATAAATTGGCTTAGTAACCTTTTGTAACATGACGAATAATAATAATAATAATAATAATAATAATAATAATAATAATAATAAAAATAATAATAATAATAATAATAAGAAGAATAATAATAATAATAATAATAATAATAATAATAATAATAATAATAATAATAATAATAATAATAATAAGACCCACGCCCGAAATGGATGAAGTTTAGCCGTTCTAGGCACATTGCTTTTAGTATTTTATAAGCCCCTGGGGGAACGAAGTACCTCAGGGCAAAAAAAATTATTTTAATAATTATTATTATTATTTTTATTATTATTATTATTATTATTATTATTATTATTATTATTATTAATATAGTAGTAGTAGTATATTATAAATAGTAATAACAATAATAATAACAACAACAATAATTTTATCATCATCTTTTAATTTCAAACTAACACCACGCAGCATGATTATAATTCATAGTATGAACGGTAGTTACTGCATAAGTAGAATTTAACTGACGGCAGCATGCAAGGCGACCGTCACGTCCTACTGCTCAGTTTACCAACGCCATCTGCCGAATGGAAGGCTGAGGGAAGCGGAAAGCGGACCCGCATCCAAGCGTTTTTCGTGCCAGAGTTTTTACAACTTTTACCATAAACCCATTCAAAAAGGCCGAGGAACGGAAGCCACCATCTATAGTGTTCCTCTTTATACATTTTACTTTTCTTTTACCCAATCGGACATAATAATTATAATTATAATTATAACGGACAGGATAGGGGAAAAGCGTAGGACGCATAATTTCCTTTTTAAATAACATAGGGCCTACTTTCTGTTCTGGTGCATGTAGTACAGAAATAGCCTCGATTAGTGACAATTATCATTTATTATTAGAACTCTAAATCAAGCATTCAATGAAATTGTTTATGGAAGACAAACATGTTCTGATAGATAAGGGCAAAGATCGTGATCGGTGAGAGAGCTTTTATTAGGGATACGATAATTGACACGATTTAGCCTAAAATCGTAAACTGAGTCATCAAACCACAACTATTTCCGTCACAGCGCTAAAACGTTTCTCTTCTCAAAGCTGTTAGGGATTGAGTGTCATGTTGTCAGTTTGCCACATCATTGGCCACATGCAACTTCAAAGCTAGATTTCACTGCTATTCTCCAGGTTGTTTCAAATTTCTCAGGTCCTTAGATAATATAATAAAGCTTATAGGCTATAATAATATTATGCACATTGACTGAAACGTCTGCTCTCTGTCCACTTTTGGTCGCATCTTCACTAGGCAGAGCCGTGCCTTCTTGGTTGTAGCCCATCGACCAGAAATGACTTGTTCTTGATGCTCTGATCTTATCCTGGAACTCCCTCTCAGTCACTATGCTCTCACCTTAACCGACTAAATAAATGGTATACAGGGAGGTCGCACAGTTTCCGTAACGTGGTGCGCACGACTATCATAGTGGCCCCCATGCTGGACACCGCTACGGTAGCCTACATGGTAGAGAATAGAGATCAGCAAGAGAGGATAAAGATTCAGTCTGTGGTAAACTACCGGCAATGCTGGTAACCCAGGATTTGTCACTCGCAGGCAGGTCCCACCCAATAAGCGGATCGTTTACTGCTTTTGGCCTAGAACCGACGACAAGGTTGTACCGCAACCGACAGCAGAGAAAATTGTCATAGTCAGAGTTACGTCCATATACTGGCATGCCGAAATTAATTTTTGGCTAACTGTATCTTGCTAGGCTAAACTAACTAGCATAAATACAAGGACATAGGCCTACATTAATATCTTGCAAAAAGGAATCTGTCAATAATAGCCTAACTTAACTCATGCACAGCCCTGCACACACTGCACAGCCACACTCTTTTACAACAAAAACGTTGAATGCTTTCTGTGTTCTAACCAGTGTTAATTTCTTATATTAAGCCTATACTTTGACTGGCGTTTCTTGACCATCAACGTCATTTGCTAAGGCATAAAATAAACTATAATTATTGTGCCAGAATAATACAACTGTTGCTTCTTATGAATCTTATCAAGTACACTGTAGTGTAGTCGTTTGGACAGATTTCTGAAGCTCATAATGATTGTAATTATGATTGTTGTGCAGTTGTCTATCGGTCGGCTTCGTACTCTGCTAAAGTAAACGACGGGAACCACCAGAGGGTCACAGCTCAAACCTTCAGCTGCCAACATCAGTCGAAGCAAGGAATGAGAGTCTACCTGTGCGCTAAGGACGAGAAGCACATCATTTCCAAGGTATCCACTTCTCTATAATAATTATCGTCTCCTTTCTATTGTAGATTGAGATTGCTCTTCTAGAATCATGACTATTCAAATGCACTCTCTGCATGGAAAGTTCTGGGGGGAGAACTAGATGCTGATGGGACTTAGATAAAGGTAGAAGGGATATTGAGCTTGGCATGACGATAGCACAAAATTAATTTTTATTACCAGATTTTGCTATTCATACTTATTACTTAGCCTTCGGTTCCTCCACTGTTCTTGAAAATCGCCCACCACCATCAACATCTGACTCAGGCCGCTGTCTCTATGACACCTCTCGCGTTTCCCACTTAAAACTGAAGTCTCGTCTCTTCAAGAGTTTAATCTCTCCACTAACCTGATCCTCCACCATCAATTATTATCGTCATAAACGACACCCACCATGACATTTACCTTAGTTATTACTAATACTCTGCACTCTATGACTCCTGTAACCTCTTGTTGGGTCTGACTATTGTATACCCAATCGTACAACCTTTCTGATTTGGCGCAGCTGGCGTCTAGCAACTGGCGCTATAGAAGTCCGTTGTTTGCGATTATGACTACGATTGTTTGTGCAATGTACAATGTACATCTGCTAACAGTCTTCAATAACTTTTTCTTCTTTTCCTTGATAGGAAATGGATTTCCCGGAGACGCCACAACCGAATCCGAAGAACAATCTCATATTTTTCATCAGTCATGGTCTTCAAAGCGACTTATTTTGCTTCGAATCCATCAGATATCCGAGTAAGTGCTAAAACAATTATTCTCAGAAACTGCACAAGGGATCCTTCGAGAATGGAACTTTGGGTTAAATGTAAAAGGAAGTCAATTTATGTCGTATGATCGTATCACATGCTACATGTATTATATTTTACGCTGTGAGTAATAACGAAGTGTAGAAAGTAGGTCTAAGCGTTCGCTAGGAATGGGCTACATGTATGTTTGCCCCAAGCCTTGCATAAAACCCTGTGAGTATCATTGAGTTGTCTAATGTCGTGTTGTTACTCCTCTGAACACCGACTATGATTAATTATTGCTAGGCATATATTATTATAACTATGATTGTGTGTAATAGGTTACAACTAGAAACATGTCCACGACTTGATAATTATTATAACCTCGCCATTTCCATTGTTCACCCTCAACTCTGACTATTGTTTGGCATCTCTAGAATGTAATCATGTCACCGATTAATTATAATGCGAGATGTGCAGCACTTGATCCCTATCCGTAGCGGATCATATTATACCGGGTATCTGCTTTGGTATCGCAGTTCTTTGAACTGCTGCTCCTGTATATTATTTTGCAAGAGCTATGTCACTATACTTTGGTTGTACAGGGGCGTCGTGCTCTATATGCGTTTGCTGGATACTCGGCATTGTTTGCTACCTGATGCAATGCAATGTCTGCATCACATTAATTTTAGCATGATCTGCAGTCTATAGTGCATAATATTATAGCGTCTCCGGCTTACTTTTCTCTTGACTCAGACTTGAACGGCGCAATATAAGAAATACACAAATGCAATAAAGCCAACAAGTTTACAGATAGCCTAATCCACAGAGCTCACTGAACGATCACATGATAAAGTTTTTCATTCACGATCCTTACGTAGCCAGATGTTTGTAAAGCATTAGGCCTACTTAGACTTCATGTTTTGTATGTTTCAGTGCATTTTCTGGCTGTGGACGAAGACCTGCAGGTCTGTCTGAAGCCATTGAACGACCAATCTGCAGCTATAATTATCTGAAGCCATGGTTCAATTCAAAGTCAACTTCTTACCACGATGATCTCAAATCATATCCAGGGAAACATGTAGGTAGACCTATACAATTATTATGCACAGGCCTATACGCATAATATTATATTCACGTATAATACATGTTATTCTGAATAGTATGCGTGCATACATAGAGCCTATGTGTTAATGCTATCATATCTGATGCATAATAAACAACTATAATTATACAATTAGGCTATGCATCACATAATACATTGATTTATGATCAACTTAGCTGATTTTTCCTTCTGGAACAATTCTGGAACACCATGGGAGTGTTAAATCGTGCAATGGTCAGCGATCTACATAGTTATAATTGTTATAAGCCTATTATTGTATCTCTTCTATTCCAGTGTTTCTCCGTCTGAGTTGGAAAACTAGTCAGCAACGTCGCAGTTCCAAACGTTCGGAATGTAGAGTTTGTCCAACGACACTTCGTTCAATGATTCTCGAAGTATTCGAGGCGATTATTATAATCGGGTTCTCTTTCACGCCGAACATGAGAATCTCACAGAGAACGAGCTTCACGGCTTCGACGGCTAAAATGTGTTTTACATGAATATCAACTAATGTTCTACGGCGTTGTCGAGAGAGGTCGCAAGAGGCAAATGTTTAGGAGCCCGGCGACTTTTATGGACACGGCGGATGGGCAGTTAGTCAATAGAAAGCTAATGATTCATGCCTGGACTGAAATCATTACTGACGCTTGACGGCGGTTTTTATTAGTAGCCTACTGTTTCAATTTTGATATATTTTTGCTTAGGCTATATTCTTTCATAGTCTAGCGATTGGCTTATAGCATACCTAGAACCTATGATAGGTGCCCTGAATGTCTATGGTCTGAGCGCACGCGGGTAAAATAAAGACAAGTAGGCCTATAATTGACCTAACTGCGTCTGTTATTGGCCTTATATTATAATAATAGTTTCAAAAGAATGACTCTTCTGATACTGTCTAAAATTCTGTTTACACATTATTTAATGCTTTGTATTTACTATTTTTGTTGTAATTTGTTTATTTATTAATGCATGCTGTGCAGTGTGCTTGACATGGCATGTATTTAGCCTACTTACTTAGTGTGTGGTGTCAAGCAATAATGCAATGAAGCGCTTGCTTGGTTATTATAAGTCTGAGGCAGTTATAACTTATAATAGCCTTATTAAGGCACTTGAAGTTTGAACCTGTTACTGCGTTTTACCAGGCAGCACAATACTTGAGTTGTAGTTCCTCAAATGATGTACAAAGAGGAGGAAATGTTGATAGTACTTGGATTTAGAACTGTTCTTCCTTTAATGATGAATAGAGATCAAAACTTAGATAGAACGTGGATTTAGAACTGTTGTTCTCTTAGCGATGCATATAGTTATTATTCAGATGGAAACGTAGATAGAACTTGGACTTAGAATTATTGTTATTCCATTAATGAAAATTATAAATGCAACCAGAATTGTTGTTACGATATTGATTTAAATGCAGATGAAAGCGTCGAAAGTATTTGGATTGAGAACAGTTACTGCTGCTGCTCTGAAAGCGATATAAATGAGGATGGAAACGCAACACTGATTTTAATTATAAACTGAGATATTTACTGATATTCTAATGCTGTGAATTAATTTTATGATCAGCTTTATATTAATGTATTTGATAACAGAGCACGACTAGTTATACGTGGTTCGCGAAGCCATAGCTGCTGGCGTCTGTTAGTAGGAATTATGAATTCCCACTAGCAGATACGGCTTCGCGAACAACGTATAATTTATTACTATTATAGTGGTGCTCTGGTATCAAAATCCATTTTGAAATTGTCATGTCCTGGCAGTTTGTGTCCGCCTGTCATCAAGCTGTGGTCTTCGCTCGAGAACTCACAATTTTTATTTATCAAAAAAGGATGATAAGAGCTTCATACCTAGGGTAGCCTAGGCTACTCTACAAGTGATTTCTGAAAGAACTTCCAGTGAAATATAGGAGCTTTCTAAAAATCGAACAATCAACGGCGTAATATTCTTTAAGTCAGCAATGGTTGAGTTCACTGTAATAATTGATCTCCACATTTCCATCCCTGAGTCGGATGAATTCCTCCCTATGGACATGCTAAATATCTGATGAGGTTCGTTTGAACGAACGACTGTTTTGCAGCATTCACATTCTATCGCTGATGAATCAAACTTTCACCTAAAAAATATTTTGCATAAAGAACTTTTAATGAAATCAACAAAGTTTCTTTGTTAGAAAGCAGCAAATTAGATGCTCAAAAGGAAGACACGCCTTGAGTTTCTTAAATTCAAACATTACTTCTGAGAGTGAATTAGGCCTATTGCTGTCGATCAGACATCTAACTTTCAAGTATGTAGCCAGAAAACGTCTTCGAAGAAAATAATGACATTTCACAAGGTAAAATCTGACAAGAACTCCTGAGAGAGATTTCGATTCTGAATCTTCTTCCAAGTAAATCTCCCGTGCGAAAAAGTGAAAGAAAGACTTTTCATCAAATTTGTCGTCTATTAATTCTTCATTTGATGGCGATAAAATTAATAGCAGGCCAGTGTGTGCAATCCAAGCAGGCACTGAATGTCTCTGTCGAAAAAATTGTCAAGTGGTGGTACCACCATTACATTTGCAACTTCAAGTTCCTTCAAGTCAGCCTTTAGACCACGTTCATTTAGAATTCGTTCACACAAATGCAATACTTCAGGATATTTCTGGCATTTGTATAAATACGCAGCATGGTAACAATCGACTGTACAGCATTCAACACCAAAGTCTTTGCAGATCGCAGTGTAGAACGACGTCATATTTTCTAAGAAATATTCCATCAACAATTGAATGTTATTGTCACCGCCTCTTCCTCTGCGTTGACCTGCCAGTCTCTTCGGCAGCTTCTATATCGTCCTTCAGTGGCCTAAACTTACTCCTACAATGAAACTGCTTTGAATCTACTGTCTAGGTAAAGTTCTACAGTAATTCCTTATTCTACTTCAACGACAACGACGATAGGTTTCCAAAGTATATTATAATCAAATTCAACGTAAAGATGAAACAGCAGCAACAACACGATAATGTCTATCCTTGCATTATCATAGCAACAACGACTCTTCTCTACTACAACTAAACAGCAACTACTATATTCATCACAGCCTATATCTTCACTCTTCCTTTAAGCACTCCCTTCTTCTCTCTCAATCCGCCGTCTTTCAGACAGTCGTCCAGACAATCGTCTCAAATCGCGCGCCTAAACACAGCTGTGCACTCTGGCCCGTTTATCGCTGGCGTACACCTAGTCAACCGGCCGCTGTACTAGGCCTATATTAAATACGCTTACAGTTATCTTTCTCAGTCGACAAACATCTTCCACTGGGCAGTTCTAATTTATTAACTGACTCTGTTCTTTGATAAACGCGTGAAACACTGTAGCCTTTCTTTAATGTCTTTCGAGTTATAATAGTCATTAAAATTTGATCTAACGGAAATACTGGAATTGGGTGAATGCTTCTATTTCCAATAGCACTTGATTCTCTTTCAACTGACAACATTGTTAAATAGCAAGCAAATACTTCTGGTGTAAGACGCATATCTAGAAAAATCTGCCTCTCAATATGATGCAAAAGGACTTCTGTAGCTTTCCTGAAGATCAAATAAAATCCAATTATGTTTGCAATGTCGTCAAAATACAACAAGCAGCATCCATTCAATGTTTCTTCCTCCTCTTCCTCGGACTTTTGATTCATGATCACTCGTGAGCAAACATCTATAACAGTTTGATAATCTGATGCGGCAAAATGAAGAGCCGCAATGTAGCATAGAGCTGCTCTGGTGATAGTGTTTCTTTTAGAATCCTCACATCCCACAGCCATCACGAGAAGTCCTTTTGATGTTTCAGCCACAATTTGAAACTCTAGATGATCAACTGTTCCGGTTAGATTTTCCATCAGATCTTGAGCTTGTCCTAAATAAAATAAACTTCTAACAACACTAGCTGCGAATGATCTTGGTATGTTGTGGTGCCTTGATATAAAATGTGTGGTTTTCATTGAAACCAATTCAATAATTTGAACAAACGTTTCGCTACAGTGGTGCATTTCGCTGCAGTCTAATAAATAAGCAGCGTATAATGACTTCAACATTAAGTCATAAAGTGGATAGCATGAATCAATCGCTAAAGATGGCCGATAGTCTAATGTTATGTGAAGGTACGAAATCATTCTCATAAAGTATTTTTTAAAATCTACATATGCCAGTAACCGTTCGATTCCGTGCTTTACTGATAGACACCAAGAATCAACAAAGTTAAAGAATCTTAATGAAAGATCAAAGTCGATGGCTTTCGCTTCATCTACCAGCTTTGCATTGCAGATGTGCAACAAACGCTCATATTCATAACTAGTGAGATCAGCGAAGAATTCACCATCAAACATGTTCTGGAAATGTGGTTGGATATATTGCTTCATGAACCAGAGGCTCAGAATGTCCGAATCGCATGCATCTGTCAACTTTGCAGCAGTTTCAGCAACGATCTTCAGGTTAAATTGTTCATGAAACAAATTAGCTTGAGGAATAAAGTAGTTTGGACATCTTGTATCCAATAACCATTTCAACAGTTTTCCAAATAAACTGCAGCATAATTTAATAACAGACAAGGAATTCCACCATACAGGTGACATCGCTTCACAAGACCATAGCATGAGTGTTTTAAAATGGTACGTACAAAGGACCTCGTCTTCTTTTGGACAATTCTTTTTGATAAGTTCTATTTTAGCAAAGAATCTGAGCATATGATAGACAATCTGCTGAGTTGCAGTCCAGCTTCGAAGTAAAATGACTTCTGCAACTGAAAATGACAGTCTGCACTGATGCTCATCATTCCTGTATAAAGGATGTTTTGCTGTTACAACATGGCAACCATTCTTTAAAACTTCGTGGATGAGAGTTGTTGTTGGCCATCCATGATTTCTTAGCCGGATTGGCCAGTCTTTGGCTTCGTTTGGCCACTGTGGACACCATAAGGAATGAACTAAATCACAAGAAACTGATCCTGGTATTTGGCTTTTCACCACTATAGCTGGTCCAACCTTGAGCTGTACTTGATCATACTCCCCTTCGTTACTTCCATGCAATTTGGTGGTTATGAAAATATTTTTTACGTTGACATGCATAAATTCATAGGTTTTGCTAACCCAGTTATACTTCATTTTTCCTGTATGGAAAAGTCGCACAAAACATGGATAATCAGTGTATGGTTCGATCAAGAAACAGTCTATCGTATCTACCTTATGACGGACTTCATAATTATGGCAACACTGGCTTTTCACCTGTATAGGCAACAGTGTGTGTTTCTACCTCCAAATAGTCAACGTCGCCCGTGCATGATCGCAGCGGTTGAATGAAGAACTCAGCAGAGCTTCCACATACAATTGCATAATATTTAAAAGGAATGATTGGTTGTAGATGTATGGAATTAAACACGTTATTGTTGGACCTGGGAAGCATTCGACATGTGCGGACGATGAATTCCAAAACGTTTTAATCCATTGCTGCAACATAAGGCATCAATACAATTTTAATAATCGTAACTATCAATATTTTGCGATCACTTCTTACAGATCGAATATTATTGCTTTTCTGTAATATAGACTCGAAACCCGTCGTTTGTCTATTCCTAGATATTGCGCTTAATGCCGAAATAGGCGAGAGGGGTCAAGAATGCAGTTTATTCTCCAATTCAGCATACATGACTGTGAGTTCGCCATAATTTCCGAAGTAGGCCTAGTAACCCGATTTTGATGCCGTTTGCGATATTTTATTCCAAATATATGCCTCTAATGCCCAAAAAATTGCAGGATAATAACTTAGTAGTCTTAGTGGATTCAGTAGACTTGGATGACACGAATACTCAGTAACTTTGTATATGATTTTCTCACTATAAAATATTATAAACTAATGAAAGAATCAAACGCGCACAACTTCAGTTAGAAAAAAGATATTTTTATTCTGTGAAAAGTATTTTAGAGCATGGTCATTGTAGCATAATTTTATGACTAAATCAAAAGGTCAAATATTGACATATGACGGGTTTTGAGCCCCTCTGTCATATATTCATCAGGTGAATTTAATTTGATGATGAGTAGCAAAGCATCAAGTGCTTTGCATAACTCCTTTTCAATACTAACCGTCTCAGTGCAAGCTCAAACACTTGTAAATCAATCGTCCACTGTATTATGTCATACGGTAGGCCTATTCATAAAATTATGTATAAGAAAAAGCGTGCTCATATGTTTAAGTGTGTAGACTATGTTTGTATAGGCCTACATGTTCACGTGGTGTCGACTATAATTATACTCATTATACAGTAAGTTTTATGTGCATGCAGCTGTACGCTTAGACCTATATGAATTGAGAACGTTTTTAGCTATGCAGACTGCACAAGTGCACGGTTTCTGGACAATTCGGCGCCGAACAATTCTGACCGGACAATTAGGACCGGACAATTAGGAACCGGACAATTCGGACCAAACAATTCTTTGCAGCTCAAATTTGTGATGGGGCCTCTCCATCACCCAAAATGTATACTGTCGAAACTAATATTAATCTGACACCTCACTATATATCGGGCATAAAAAACCATGGGCCTATAGGTATGAAACTTACATTGATCTAAATGAGATGCCTATAAGTTGATAATTTACTGCATTTAGCTACTAATTTCAGTGTCTTATTTCTGTTATTGGATAAATAAGCAAATCAGAAAATATTTGCTTGGTGCCATATAGTTTTATTTCATACCATTGATAAACAAAAGTTTCCTAGCCGTAAGAGCAATATTTTTACATGCACTCCGAATTGTCCGGTTCCGAATTGTCCGGTCCGAATTGTCCGGTCCAAATTGTCCGGCGCCGAATTGTCCGGACACCGAAGTGGTTATGCAAAATAAGATCAATCAGCGAACTCGCATCAACGATCCTCAGTTAACGAGAATCCAATGGCGTAAGAATCATGTAACGAAGGTGAACAAAATCCACGGGCCCCGAGATCCAATGGGCCCCCAAGCTTTTTAAGTAGAAAAGTTTCATGTAGGTCTTATAATTTTCTTCCTTTTTATCGTTAGTTTCAGATTGTATAGTCTGACCATAATATGTAGGCCTAGCCTGGATACGACGGATATGATAAATGAAATGCATGTGTCGTGTCTGTCGGGACTGTATGGGTCATCGAATGTGAGAGCATTTGACCCGTAGTAGACATCAACATTAGTTGTACGTTAGGGTATACGTTCATCCATGGAGCTCTAGGTTAATCCTAGTGCCCGACCAGAGGTGCGTACATAACTTAATCGTCCTTATCCGATCAGTCAAACCCAGCGTTAAGGAATCATGCTTGAAATAGTATATGCTTTCTCTTGCGCTCCCTCTAAAAATTGTATAGCCCTCTGTGTGTCTGTCTATCTGTCTGTCTGTCTCTGTCTGTCAGACAGACAGACAGAGATATAGGTCTGTCTGCCTGTCTGTCTGTCTCTCTCACACACTCTCTCTGTGTGTATTGCGTGTGCCTGTCTTTGTCTTTGTCTCTGTCAGTGTCTCTATACGATAATACAAGTCAATTGTATGTGCACTTGTTATAGCGCCCCTTCAAGCTCTCTCTACTCAGAGGCGCTCCCGAATGCAGAGCGGACACTGCATCGGAGTTTCACGCCGAAGCGCTGAGCAATTGTGAGTGAAGAACTTGCCCAAGGTTCTTACGCGGCGAGGTGGATTCGAACCTCGAACCTTCCGGCTTCAAGGCAATGACGCCACCACTAGACCACCGCGCCCCACAATTGTGTTAAAGTAACTGATACACACTGTACATTGCAGTGTTCATTCCTTCCGAATCCTTCGCGCTCATAATAACAGTCATTGCATTAATTCATTTACTTTTTTCTGGATCATCATGTGTGTGCGTGTGCGTGTATTATGCTGTGTTACAGTAGACCAATACATTTCGTTTTCTATAAAATCAGGTCAGTTAGACTTGAATAATATTGTAAATTTCTATTAAATTATCAATCACTGGATACACTCACTTTATCTTTAGGATAATATTAGACACCTCCTATATTGACTGTAGGCTCTTATTATAGGCTAAAGTGATGATGGAGTAGACGATTCTTCATACCTGTTAAAATTCTCTTATCCACAGTGTTAACTCCAGCTTACACTACGTACGAAACTGGTTAATAAGCGGCAGGCTAATTTGGCCAATTTTACATTTCGGTTGTTTTCTTGTTTTGCATTGAAACATGATTAATGTGCCTGAACAATTGATGACAGCGTTTAATATTGACACTCATAAAGCGAAACTAAACTGTACGAAAACACACAGTACTGTAGGCTTAGATCTATTATTATTGCGCTACCAAAATTACTTAATAGGGCCCCCAAGCTGAGAATATCCACGAGCCCCCGGCTCAACTGTTACGCCACTGCGAGAATCGGGTTCTTTATTAGTGTGGTGATCTGGCAAAACCAGGCTATGTCGCTTGATAGCAGTTTGAGATAATGGGCGATTTTAGTGAGCTGGGGGTCATAGGTCGATTTTAAGAGCTGTTTGGGTTGAACCCTGGGTGGCCACAAAGTAGTCTGGACGAAATTAGTTGTTGTATTTTCCAGTAACGCAACAGTCTCTCGAGCTTATTGCCTGGAGCGCTATTCTGCTGGAAGATGAAATACTCCGTAACGTCACGAATGTCTGTCAAAAGAGCATGTAAGATTATTAGTAGAACATCTCTGTTATATAATTGACCTCAACACGTGGTTCGATGAAATGGATATGTTCGTACGACCAAGTGCAGACTGCAGATACCAGACAAATAACCTATCATAACGGATTTGCTGAAAGTTGGCCGATTCCACAAATACGATTTGCTGGAACGTCCCTCTTCTGTGTAGGCTACCGGAAGATACGCAAATGCGATAATTCTTAAATATTGTTACCGGGTACTGCTACGGTAAACAATTTCTCATCAGGAGGCTGATCGAGCTGAAAATTGACTAAGTTTGCTTGACACGACCTCAGTGGCTTACCGGAACGTTGAAATCTTGTTTGTCGAGATAGACGTGACGTCATTAGTTTCGTCATCTGCGTTGCATCGTCATAGCTTTGATTGAGAATAATTTGTATAGCACTTTTTACAACATCAAGGGGTCATTATTTTGAAACTTCATTAGAATTGATGGTCATCGATATAGTCATAGATGTAAAAACAACGATGGAAACGGAAAAAAACCTGAAAAACGTGGTTCTAAAAAAAAAATTAAAGTCGACCAAAAACCACAAAAAACGGAAACGGAAAATAATTCGACTTTGCTACATCTAAAACCGCATTTTATCCTTAAAAACCTTGATTAGGATCCTACTACACGCAGGCTACCTCATAAATTATGATGTTAAACGATAAAATAATGACTTTAGCTAGCTGAATCCTTGAGAGTTGGCGGAAAACATAAAAAGTAGCCTACCAGAAAAAATTAGAATTAAAGAAAATACTAACAGAAAGTAAATGAATAAAAATTAACAAAGTTAAATAAAAAATAAAAAACCCTTAAAAAGATGAAAAAACACGTTTTGTGGAAGAGAATACAAAACTGAAAAACGTTTTTTTACAACAATGGATATAGTTATGTTGGTTTAGGTAGGGTAACGTTTTGTAATGTATCACATGAAGCGATGAGGATGGTTATTGTTTGGTGGGGTTTGACTCCAAGGGTGTTAGTTTTCCCTATGGGTTATTGGTGACCAGGACTGTATTATTCTATGTCCATCCTGTTAAATGAGGAGCAATTTTCCTAAAGGAAAAATGACCGGATTGTTTGACTTAGGGTATTGGCCAGGTTACAATTGGCCTCATGATCATCTGAACCATAGTCCTCAAAATAGTAGCCTACCACATTAACATCGAAAAGCCAATGGCGAAATCTTCTTTATGTAAGCGCGAATCGAGTTCTCTATTCATCTTAATATGTGCATCTATGAGTCACATGAATTCCTTCCTATATTTAAGGACATGGTCAACTGTTTGTAGGATGTTCCTTTCAAAATAGGTTACGGCTGTTCCATAGCATTCACTTGCCATCGCTGTTAAGACATAGGGCCTACTATAGTCCGAGAAACACTTTCCTTCAGGAGCTTAATTAAATTAATGATGAGTTTCTTTTGTAGAAAGCAGCAAATTAGATGCTCAAAAGGAAGACACGCCTTGAGTTCATTGAATTCTAACATCACTTCTGAGATTGAATGATTGCAGTCGATCAGACATCTCACTTTCAAGTATGTAGCCAGAAAACGTCTTCGAAGAAAATAATGACATTTCACAAGGTAAGGTCTGACAAGAACTCCTAAGAGAGATTTCGATTCTGAATCTTTTTCCAAGTAAATCTCTCGGGCGAAAAAGTGACATAAAGAATTTTCACCAAGTTTATCGTCTGTTAGGTATTTATTTGAAGGCGATAAATAGCAGGTAAGTGTGTGCAATCCAAGCAAACACTGAATGTCTTTGTCGAAAAAATTGTCAAGAGGTGGTACCACCATTACATTTGCAACTGTAAGTTCCATCAAGTCGACATTTAGATCAGGCTCATTAAGAAATCGTTCACACAAATGCAATACCTCAAGATACTTCCGATATTTGTATAGATACGCAGCACGGTAGCAATCGACTGTACTGCATTCAATGCCAAAGTCTTTGCAGATCGCAGTGTAGAACGACGTCATTTTTTCTAAGGAATAGGCCTATTCCATCAACAATTGAATGATATCTTTCTCAGTCGACAAACATCTTCCACTGGGCAAATCTAATTTATTAAGTGGCTCGGTTCTTTGATAAACGCATATAACACTGTTTCCTTTCTTTAATGTCTTTGAAGATTTTCTATTTGTAATAGTCATTAAAATTTGATCCAACGGAAATACTGGAGTTGGGTGAATGCCTCTAATTCCAAAGGCACTTGTTGTTCTTTCAACTGACAAAATATTTAAATAGTAATATCAGAATGATTTAGGCGTGTCTTTGATGCCAAGGGTCAGAGGTCCCTATTATATGCGAGGTACGGGGATGAACTAGCTCACTTACTTATTTGCTTGCGATGAAGGCCTAACTAGTAATAGGCCTAATGATAACACAAGAGTAGATTTATATGTAAAGTATTATTATTATGCAGACATAGAAACTGAGTCCAGCGAGATTATCATTTGCACTCGCTAGGCTAAGTTCTTAGTACCTTATCAACTATTATTTATTATCCTGTCTAAGTTTACTTCACACCGTTCTTATCTTTGGCACCTTAATAATCTTACTTACTTACTTGCTATTATTTCTGCTCGGAGTGAGAACGAAAGATGTTGATCGTGATGGAACCTCGACTCCCAGAATTCTATCCTCGCCTACTGCGACTATCCTCCGCTATTCAGACTGGCTACCCACACGAATTCCATCATCATAAACCGTTTATTAAGAGGTTTCATAACTGAGATGATCGCCTCAACCACGAACATTTACATTTATGCAATTTGTCAAACTATATACATGGGTTGGTTACGTTAGTGTAACATTGTAGGTCATTAACATACAATATGAAGAAAAATTATATAAGTCTGTAACTTATAGTGGATAGACCCACAATAATAATAATACTGTTATCAGTGTTCATTATAATCAATGTTCAATAGCTTGCGTCTGCCGTAGTAACTTGACAGCGCGTGCATACATCGACCGATCGGAGAGACGCGGTCCCAGCTCCGATGTGTTTAGCAATGGAGCCGGGGAAGAGGCTCCCCAATCGGTAATATATGCAGGCATGGCTGCAATTAATTATAAAATATACAGAATATATCAAATAGTGCTCAGATGGAAGTAATTAAACTATGTCTAGCCTTCGTTATAGTACATCAGTCTAGATTGCTTAGCGGGTACAGTATGGTAGCGCCGCGTAGCGGATAGGTCGAAAACATTTGAGTGCTTACATAATCGGCGGTCCAGATCGCAAACGGGTGCAACTCTAGTGTGTTTTAAGCACCAGAGGTAGCACCATTGCGACCCAGGCAGACAATATGCAAGCACTCATGCAAGTTATTACATTGAATACAACAACTATTATATTCAATGCAATAACCTGTTAGGTTAGTTAACATGGAATGCAATAGGTCTAGGTCATAATACTGATATGGTATGCGTCGTACACAGATACCCATTCATACATACTCAGGCATACACGATACATACTCCCATACACATGTAGACATACATACAATGTACGCAGACATATATATATATGTATACATGCGTACGGAGACATACACACATATATATGCATACATACACACTCATACATACATACATATGCACACCCATATGTGCACACAGACATATATAGGCGAGCAGACATACATCCATTATATACGTAAGGCCTTTTACTCATGCACTCCTATATACACACAGATACACACGCATACAGATTCAGGCATACACGATACATGCACCCGTGCACATATAGGCATAGGCCTACATATTATGTGCGCAGACATATATATATATGCATACGTGCACATGGAGATGCATACGTGCATACACACATGCATACATACAGTGTCACACATATACATACAGATATATGTATGGTCATATAATAATATATATGCAAAGTTCATCAATCGCAATGGTTGTCTATTGCATTGTTCTCAGATGGTGACTTTCTTCTTTCTTGGTCTTGATCTTTGCTTTCTTCTTGCTGTCGTTCGATCTTTCTTCCCTTGCTTAATGGCGCAAGGGGCCGCCAGGGTTAACCAGGGTCATTCCTTGTTAGGCACAAGGATCGCCATGGTGAATACAATGTCACAACCGTCGACCGGAAACCTCCACCCACTTGTACACGAGGTTCAAGCAGGTGGGTTGACTGAGTGCGGTTGACAGATTGAATGTCCAGTTCATCCGCGCGCATTCCCTCGTGAGTTCGTCTTGGAGACCGACCATGGAGGGGCATTCCAGCAGGAAGTGACGCACGGTTTCCTGGACACCGCACACGTCGCAGTTTCCGGTGTCGTGTCGTCCCCATCTCTGCAGCTGCGTGTTGAGGAGGCAGTGGCCGAGACGGAGTCTGGTGATCGTGACTTCCTTCTTCCGGATTGGATCAGCGTACTTGCGACCAAGGCTGACGGTCGGCTCGACGAGTCTGTAGTCGGAGCCGGTTGCTGAGGTGGTCCATTCCTGCTGCCATTTCCGGACGAAGTGGTCTCTGTAGGTGTGTCGAGCTTCTGGATACTCGAACGTCGTCGGGATGTCCACGGTGGAGTTGTGGATGACCTGTTTGCACAGGGCGTCTGCTGTCTCGTTTCCTGCGATGCCGTGATGACCTGGAATCCATACGATCTTCGCTGGCGACTGAGCGTGTTGTCCGTAGTCATCGATGGCATAGATGAGGTCGACGAGATGGTGCTGTCGGGTCCCGGAACGCTGTCTCTCCAGACTCTGCAACACACCCAGAGAATCTGAAAAAACAACAACATTGGGTATTTTAGCGGTGGAGGCCCATTCTATCGCCCTTCTTATGGCCTCCATTTCTGCTGCCAGGACTGACGAACCATCGCTCATCCTGTAGCTTCCATGGTGACCACAAGAGGGCACGTAGAATGAGCACGATGCTTTACCTGCGTTGTTGCGTGATCCATCCGTGTAGACAGCCACATGATCCTCATAGGTGCGGATGTGATTCTCGACAATGGACTTCCTCGTTATAAGGTTGTCCGTGTCTCGAATCGCATCCATGAGTGTGGTGTCTACAACCGGATGGCGGACGTTCCAGGTCGGTTTGGCAGTGCAGGCGAGCGGCTGGATCGTAGGCTTTGCGATCTCAGCGTTGATTTGTCTCGCCTTCACTCGAATCGGGTCCGTGTCGTCCTTGGCCGTCTTCGTCTTCCGACCGATGGTGATTGACTGCGCCGGGTGGTCCTCGATGGCGTCCGCCTTCATGATGAACTCCATCATCTGTTGCTTGCGTCGGAGATGGAGCGGCATTTCTCCACAGTCGACCTGTAAAGCACACAAACTTGTACCTCGTAGCGCTCCAGAAGCAATCATCAGCGCTTTACACTGGATTGTGTTAAGCGCCTGCTTCTGGGTCGTCGAGGCACTCTCGTAGGCGATGGAGCCGTAGTCGATGACCGAGCGGATGAGTGCACGATAGACCATCAGGAGCGTGTCCTTCGACGCCCCCCAATGAGACCCTGCGATGGCACGCATCAGATTGAGACGCTTCTTGCAGCGGTCTGTCACATACCGAATTCCATAGCGACATTGGTTTATATATGGGATTTTTCTCTATAGTCTACTGTTGCCATCCAATCGTATCTTACAGCTTTGTGTGATTGGAGCAGCGGTCTGGCTTTCCTCGAAGTGGAGCCAATGGAATGAGGGGATGTGTGTGCGTGCCTCAATGATTGACACAGTGTATATATCTTAATATTTCCTATCTCCCATGCTTAAGTTATGTATCCTTCTCTATCTATACTTCTGTAAATTATCCTTATTATAGGCCTAGTAAGTAAACACTTCTGGTGTAAGACGCATATCTAAAAAAATCTGCCTCTCAATATGATGCAAAAAGACTTCTGTAGTTTTCCTGAAGATCAAATAAAATCCAATTATGTTTGCAATGTCGTCAATATACAACAAGCAGCATCCATTCAATGTTTCTTCCTCCTCTTCTTTAGACTTTTGACTCATGATCACTCTCGAGCAGATGTCTATAACAGTTTGATAATTTAATGCGGCGAAATGAAGAGCCGCAATGTAGCTTAGAGCCGCTCTGGCGATAGCGTTTCTTTCAAAGTCCTCACATCCCAGAGCCTTCCATAGAAGTCCTTTTGAAGTTTCAGACACAATTTGAAACTCTGTATCAACATTTGATCCAGTTAGATTTTCCATCAGATCATTAGCTTTTCTGAAATGATAAATTATATGCTTCTAATAACACCCGCGGTGACTGATCTTGGTATGTTGTGGTGCTTGGATATAAAAAAAACTTTGTTCCCATCGAGACCCCTGCATGTCATGTCAATCACCGACGTCGCTGCGCGACGGTTGGTCGCATGCATGAACTACAGCTCTCCACTGCCTTCTATCGCGTGCAGCGGCGAGAAGATTGGATCTGGAAAGACGGGACCAAGCAAGAATGTTGTCAATCCAGCTAATACGCGGTCTACCCTTGCGTCGACAACCTTCCACGTGACCCAGCATAATGGCTTTTTCCACGCAATCCTGGGGAATCCTGATGATATGACCGAAATAAGAGAGTTTGCGAGCCTTGATGGAACTCAAGAGCTCTGGTGAAGTTCCGGCAAGCCGATAAACCTGCTCTGTGGTAAGTTTGGGCGTCCAAGAAATGCGCAAAAGCTTACGGGTACATTTGTTCTCAAAACTCTGTATCTGCTTTTCCTCCGCCTTTTTAAGCACCCATGATTCGCAACCATAATTATGTTGCAACTGACCAGACCAAGGATTTCATCAAACGAAGCTTGGTTTGAGTACTAATGGACTTGTTTTTCCAGACCTTCGTAAGCTTCACCATGACCGCCATACCCATGGCCAGCCTGGACTTAATATCGACTGAGCACTTTGCATCGCTTGAGATTTTGCTGCCTAGATATGTGAAGTTATCCACTTGTTTGAGTTCACTGTCCGCGACAAAAATCCTGAGGATCCTATCGGTATTGGTCATAACCTTCGTCTTTGAAACATTTATCTTTAAACCGTACTCCTTGGCAGCGGATTCGACACGATTGACGAGCTCCTGGAGTTCCTCTGGTGATGTAGCGATCAAGAGTATGTCATCCGCGTATCTAAGATTACTGATGGTCCTACCTCCAATTCTGAAGCCCCCTCTGAACCCGTCATGCGCCTTGCGCATTACATGTTCCGCCAGGATGTTAAATAGGCAAGGCGAGATGTTACAACCTTGCCGAACGCCTTTCTTAACGCGGAACCAGTTAGAGGTGATATTATCTGTCCTAACAGCTGCTCGTTGCTGTTTGTATAGGTTCATCAATAGTTGGACAAGTTGTGGGGGGAAACCCCATGTCCAGCATGGACAACCACAGCTGACCGTGTTGCACCATGTCGAACGCTTTCGTAAAATCTATGAAGCAAAAGTAGAGATTCTGACTTCTCTCATTTGCCTTTTCTATGATGATCCGGAGGTTCGTAATCTGATCGCGAGTGCCTCGATTGGGTCTGAAACCGGCCTGCTCAGGAGCCAGTTCATTGTCAAGTTTAGTTTGAATGCGCTCCAGGATGACCCTTAGAAGAATTTTGCTGGCGTGCGAAACTAGCGCTATGGTCCTGTAGTTCTCGCAACAGAGCGGATCCCCCTTTTTCGGTAAAGGGATAAAAACTGACTGCGTCCAATCGTCGGGCCAGACTCCCGATATCCATACATCAGTACAAATCTTATGTAGCATGGTAAGAGTCATATCACCACCAAATCTGAGAAGCTCGGTGGCCAGTGTTTAATCTAGTCCCCACCCGCTGGGGGGGGAATTCAGGTTTCTGGAGGGGAGACAATCGAGCGTCCGAAGGACGCTCGTGAGGCGCGTAGCGCCGAGACCCGCAGGGGGAGGGGTATGGGGACGGGGTGTGCCCCTCCCCATCAGAAACTTTTTGAATTTCCACATTGCAATGGTAGCACTTTAAGGTATACCATCTTAACAAAATACCTGTACCTTTTCAGAGCCCCATCAGAAACTTTTTGAATTTCTACATTGCAGTGATAGCATTTTAAGGTACCATCTTTACAAAATACCTGTACTTTTTCAGAGCCCCATTAGAAACTTTTTGAATTTCCACATTGCAATGGTAGCATTTTAAGGTATACCATCTTAACAAAATACCTGTACCTTTTCAGAGCCCCATCAAAAACTTTTTGAATTTCTACATTGCAGTGATAGTATTTTAAGGTACCATCTTAATAAAATACCTGTACCTTTTCAGAGCCCCATCAGAAACTTTTTGAATTTCTACATTGCAAGGTACCATCTTTACAAAATACCTGTACTTTTCAGAGCCCCATTAGAAACTTTTTGAATTTCCACATTGCAATGGCAGCATTTAAAGGTGTCATCTTAACAAACTGCCTGTACACTTTTCAGTGCTTATAATAGTGGACTTCAATAAATATAAGCAACACTTAACAAATATTTGGGGTGGGGCTATTTCCACACTATAATGGTACCCTTTTAAGGTGCCATTTTAGCAAAATAACTCCATTAGACTATTCAGTACTGATAAAAAAGTGTTTTAGGATCTAATATAATATATGATTATAGGCTAATTACAAAAAAATATCTTATGTATCGAGTTCAGCAGCTCAGTTCTCCTGTTGCTGAGTTATTCTAATGAATAAATGCAGACATGAATATAATAGTAGCCTATATAAGCTGACTTTTCAGCACTATATCAGTTTAACCCTATTACCCAAGATGGTCCTGAATTGCTGACCAGGACATACTTTCTGAAATCATATTTAATGGTACTCAAACCAACCAAGAACTAATAAACTACCGGTGCCAAATTCAAGAAACCATGTTTAGTAATGATGTTGTTTTTAGGTTTTACTATTATATGTGTTCAAAAATTAGGAGCAAACATTTTGAAATTTTAGGCCTACAGTTTAAAATGTGAAGGATACCACTGGTGAGAAACCATTCAGTTGTACAAAAGTAGTATTTGTACAAATATTAGCAGTAAGTTATTCTCATTTTAGCAGGAATGTGTCATATATTATAATAGTAAATAATAACATTATAACCATTGACCATATAATAATAAATAATATTACAGTATATTATAACAATTCACGTAATACGATGATGTAAACAGCAACTAAAGCTATAAGCATTTTGTCAAATTTTCTGGAGGGGATGTCATATCTGTTTTTAGTTGTGCAAAAATAGTGTTTATACAAATATATGCAGTAAGTTATACTAATTGCAACATGATAGTATCATATATAATAATAGTAAATAATAAATAATAATCATATAATAGTAAATAACATCACGGTATATTATAACACTTCATATAAAACAACGATGAAAATAGTAATGAAAAACCAATATCATTTTGTCAAATTTTTCTGGGAGGGAAATGTCAATCCTGGGGGGGAACTTCCCCCCCCCCCTCCCAGAGACGTCTAGATTAAACACTGCTCGGTGGCGACTCCGTCCGGTCCCGAGGCTTTGTGCAAAGAGGCTTTAAGCAAAGCGCGTTTGATTTCTTCTCGCAGTGAGACCCCTGCAATTGCTTCAATTAACAGATCGCTGTTGTAGGTCATTTCGCTGCAATCTAATATATGAGCAGCGTACAATGCATTCAGCATTGAGTAGTAAGTTTGGTAGCATGATTCAATCTCTAAAGATGGCCGAAAGTCTACTTTTTCCTTGAAGGATAAAGTCGATCTGAAAAAGTATTTAACAATATCTAAATATTCCACTAACTGTTTGAATCTTTTCTTTACTGATATGCGCCAAAATTCTACAAAGGCACTGAATCTTGACGAAACATAGAAGTCGAAGACTTTCGTTTTATCTACCAGCTTTGCATTACTGATGTGTAGCAAATATTCAAGGTGGTTTTTAGAGAGATAATCGAGACAATCAACATCAGACATGTTCTGGATATTTAGTCGGATATAATGCTTCATGAACCAGAGGCTTAAATGTTTCGATCCGCTATAATAAGTCAACTTTGCAGCAGTTTCAGCAACGATCTTCAGGTTAAATTGTTTATGAAACAAATTAGCTTGAGGAATAAAATAGTTTGGACATCTTGTATCCAATAACCATTTCAACAGTTTTCCAAATAAACTGCAGCATAATTTAATAACCGACGAGGAATTCCACCATTCAGGTGACTTCTCTTCACAATACCACAGCATCAGTGTTTTGAAATGGTATGGACATAGAACCTCGTCTTCTTTTGCACAATTCTTTTTAATTAATTTTCTTTTAGCAAAGAATCTAAGCAAATGATGGACCATCTGTTGAGTTGTAGACCAGCTTTGAAGTAAAATGACTTCTGCAACTGAAAATGACAGTCTGCACTGATGCTCATCAATCCTGCATGATGGATGTTTTGCCGCTACAACATGGCAACCATTCTTTACAACCTCGTGGATGAGATCAGTTGTTGGCAATCCGTGATTTCTTAGCCGGATTGGCCAGTCTTTGGCTTCGTTTGGCCACTGTGGACACCATAAAGACAGAACACTATCAAACGAAACTCCTCCTGGCGTCTGGGTCATCCACATGTTTGCTGGACCAACCTTGAGCGATCCTTTGCCTTCATTCATTTTGGTTGTTCTTTTAGCACGTTCAACGCTGGCTTGAAAAAATCGTAGGTTTTGCTAACCCAGTCATACCACATTTCTCCTTTATAGAAAAGTCGCACAAAACATGGATAATCATGATTATGGTTCGACCAGGAAACAGTTTATAATATTTGCCCTATGGCGGACTTCATATGACAACACTGGCTTTTTGTATAGGCAACTGAGTCTGTTTCTATCAGCAAAATAGCTAGTCAACGTCGCCCATGTATTAAATTTACGTAACGGTTGAATGAAGAACTCAGCAAAGCTTCCACAAGCAACTCCTTAATATTCAAATGAAACGATTGCTTGTAGATGAATGGAATTAAATAGTTTATTGGTGGACTTGGGAAGCATTCGACATGTAGCCTACGGACGATGAATTCCGAAACGTTTTGATCCATTGCTGCAACAGAGGTCAATAATATAGTTGGAATCAACGTGATTATAAGTAGGCCTTATTGGCGATTATACTCTTACAGATCGAATGCTATTTCTTTTTATATTCATCAAGTGAATTTAATTTGATGAGTAGCAAAGCATCAAGTACTTTGCGTAACTCCTTTACAATAGGCCTACTAACCGTCTCACTGCAAGCTAAACACAAATCGTCCTCTGTACAATGCCGGCGCTAGGGTACCGGAGCCCCCCCAAATAAAACTTGGGGCCCCATACCTTGAGCTGTCATCTCAGCAAAGTTTCTCATAATATAAGTGCTGAAATAGGCTACATAGTGTAAGACTTAAATAAATGTTCCCTCCCAATTGTTAATTTTTTTGGAATTTCCACGCTGTAATTGTATAATTTTAAGCTGTCATCTTTACAAAATTGCTCATTTTTTAATGCTGTAGTGTTAGTCGTGGTTTAGGACTTCAGAGTGTCCCTTCTCCACATTTTAAATTTGTCCGATTTGCCAACTTTAATGGATGCATTTATAGGCTGTCATCTTTAACCCTCAGATTGCCAGAACTTTTTGACCCAACTGATAGTCGCAGGGTTAAAAAATTGATTATTATTGATGGACAGTGAGGTCATAAGTGACCCCAACACAATTTTTCAATAATTTTTTTGTTTTATTGCTTTTTATTAATTGCCCAAAAAACCAATAGTAGTAAAGCAATTGGAACATGTTTAGGCTGTTGAATGAATTAAAATTTTCATAGTTATAGGTATGTTTTCAGGCTCAAAGAGTTCGAGTGTTCAATGTTGAAAACTAACATAGAAAATATCCGCTCATTGCAGTTACAGTTTGCAGTTCATGCATGTATACTGGGCATGTTCCTTGCACACATTGCATGTACAGGCTGCACAGATTCTGGCCTTTTTTTTATCCTTTTCCCTTGGACAAATGGAACATCGTGCAAGTTTCTTCGACAGGGTTGGAGACGACATCTGGATCGGCTGTTGTACTGCATCACCATTGCTGTTGCCAATTATAAGTTCCCTTCCGAGCGGCAGGAGAAATACTCGTCTTCTGTGCGTTGTCTGCGCATACCACTCCTTTCTCAGGCTTTCTGTTCTTTCGAATAGTGCCTAGAAGAGCCATTTGTTTCTCAGCCAGTTTTTGAGCAAGTCTGAAACTTGTGAAGAAGTTTTCTGTGGTGACATTTCGTCCAGAACCAGCCATAGTTCATGCTAGGTCTAGCACAACAAGGTCTCATTGGTTCCGCTCCCTTTCCTGGCCTACTGTACACCGTGGTTCAAAAAAACTAAGCCAAATTGTTTTGCATATATCTCTAATACCTGATGACATATCAAGCTAAAATTTTCAAAATATTTAGAGAAGTGGACCAAGAATATGATTCCAAACTTTCATGAGACAAAGTTGAACGGATAAAAAGATATGAATATTTAAACTTCATATGCCGAAATTTCAGTTTACAAGCAATATTCTGTCAGATTCAATAACAATTTTCATTATTATCTCTAATGCCTGATGATTAATCATTCTAAAATTTCCCAGATATGTACAGATTTGAACTAACAATATGACTTTAACAGTATGGTTTTATTATTTTATCAATTAAGATGCTCAAAATGTCCTCATCCTGCTTGCACGCAAGCCTGGAAGCGCTGGCGCCATGCATTACGCAACAGCATCGTCAATTATCCTCTGGTCCAGGCCATCCCACACTTCCAACAAACGTTGCTTCAGATCGTTCATATCATGGATTGCTGTCTGGTAGACTCGGTCTTGCATCATGCACGCTCCACACTGTATAGTCGATAGGATTCAAATCTGGGCTGTTCGGAGGCCATAATGTGGGAGAAATGAAGTCTGGCGTTTCTCTTGCCAGCATTTCGATGGTTTCCTTGGCTCTGTGGGCTGGCGCTGTTCTGTTGAAAAAGAAACCAGCCTTCTGGGGCTATAGATTTCTGATAACAGGTGGAAGATGTTGTGACAGCAGAATATTGCGATAATATACTCCGTTAATTTTACTCCAGAATCCCTGAAGACCAAAATTGGGAACTATCAAGCATCGAAACCGCAACGAACACCATAACAGACTTGCTGAAAACAGAAATTTCTGGAGATGAAGTTTAAATATTCATATCTTTCTATCCGTTCAAATTGATGACATGATATTTTGGAACCCCATTCCTGGTTCAATCCTCTAAATATCTGGAAAATGTTGGTATGATTAATTATCAGGCATTGGAGATATAAGAAAAAAAAGTGTAGCTTACTTTTTACTGAATCTAGCAGAAAATTGCTTGTAAACTGCAATTTCGGCATATGAAGTTTAAATATTCATATCTTTTTATTCTTTCAATTCTATCTCTTGAAATTTTGGAATCATATTCTTGGTCCACTTCTCTAAATAGTTGGAAATTTTTAGCGTGATATGTTACCAGGCATCAGAGATATATGAAAAACAATTTGGCTTAGTTTTTTTTGAACCACGGTGTATATATAAAATTAGTATCTAACACAGATTTTCTTAAGATAATACTCTAGAAAGGATTTGTAAATTATTATTATGAATTATGTCAAAGAATACCATTGAAAGTAGCCTATTCAAAAAAGCTATTGGGGTAAAAAAATGACCCCACTGGCACTCAATGCTATAAAAGATTGCCAGCGCCCTCTGGTGATAAACAAGGGAAACATTAATTGATATTTCGATAGAAACTTGGTAAGCTTACATCTTGAAAGTCACAAATATTAAATAAATTTGCACGAACATATTTTGTGCAGTGTACAGTCAAAGTGGGTTTGGGGTCATTTTTGACCCAACTGATAGTCGCAGGGTTAAAAAATTGATTATTATTGATGGACAGTGGATGATACTTATAAAGAAATATTTTTGAAATATTAGGGATACAAGGACTTCGTCCCAACCACAATTTGTGGTGCCATGCCCCTGTCCACACCTTCCCAAGTCTCTCCTTTGGTTGCATAATATTATTTTGTATGATTTGCGTTAAAACATAATTCGGTGCGTGGTTTCAGGAATGAATGGTCATGCATGCAAGGTATAATTACCAGCTACATTTGAGGCTCCTTGCAAACTTGAGATCAGACACGTAGACCTACCATGAACATCTGGAACCCTACACAGGGTTTAATGTTTGGGCCTCACGCAGGTTTTATTTTGGAGCCTCATCCAGTTAGCAATTACAATGAGTTACAATTTATAAATGTTTTGTTTGAACAAGTGGACGAAACCAGAGCTCTGCGCCGGCCGCGCCGCGCCGCCGCCGCCGGCATTTTGAGGGCGCCACCGCCGCCGATTTTTCTTGATCGGCGCGCCGGGGCCGCCGCCGCCGCCGGCAATTTGTCGGCGCGCCGCCGATGCCACGTTGATTTCTTTATTTATTTTTTTGCATTTTCATCTCTTGCATGATTTCTCCATAAATTTTTGTGTAAGTGCGAAATAGAATCTTTTTCTTGACTTCTTCGATTTGTCCTGGCGTCAATGCTATGAAACCTATTATGTCACCTATTCGTTTTGACTTTTGAGCAGGGCGCCTAACGTTTAAACTTTGTGGATTTTGTGATTCGATTTGAATTATGGCAGCAACGAGGAAAAAAAACTCCAGGTAGGCCTAAGTGAGTTTTTGTGCCGTTTCACGCGTGTGCCTCTTGCATGATAGTCTGACCGTACGCTAGGACTGAAGAGAACCGTCAGCTTTTTAATATTAGGATGCATGTTACTCTCACGTTGGAAAGAGGTGGCGCTCGCGAATTTTACGTAGGCGATTGGTCGCCTCTGCAGGTTTGTGATTCCCCATTGCCGGCAAGTTACTACCCAATTCCAATTTTATTCCACTAATATCAGACGCCGCGCTGTACGTGACCTATGTGAAATTGGAAATTAAGCTTCCGAACATTAATAGGCCTGTTTACATGCAAAATGGAGCAATGTTAGAAAATTGGCCAGTAGATTGTATTTTGTCAGCTATTTGAGCAACATCTCGAAACCGGGATCCGATTAGGAAAAGAAAATCATTTTCGCGTAAACAAGTACAAGCTGTCACCATTCAGCGTTTTAATGCTGTTGCCTTCCACAGCACTTTTGTTCTTCTTGATCTTGACATGGATGGCCACTCCAGAGTTTAAATTTATTATTAACCCATTTACCGCCGCTATGAGAAATAGCCAGGGTATCAAGCTGCAGCTGATAGTATATAATCAATACGATGCCAATAGACTTCTGAGAGTGCATTTTTATTAAAATTATTTGCTGTGACCTAGTTTCAGGACGTTGCGTTTTCGCAACAACGGCAAGAAAGGTGAACTTTATCTATGCCTATTGAGGTGAATGTAACTATGTAGGTATGTGTGTTTCCCAGCATGTACGCCCACAGTTTCGCAGCTATTGACCTGAAACATTGCACCTGAACAGAGGGCCGCCAGGGCCATCCAGTGGATGGACTAGCGTTTACCCCTCACTATTAGGAGGGGGTGATGGGCGGCCGGAAAATAACACAAAATATATATCGCTATTTCCAGATCTTCGACCTAGTTTCACATCTAATCCGAAGCTGACAGCTAGACCTAGTGCCCCCACAGCGACATCTCGCCCACAAGGACACACCCCGCCCACAGTGGCCCGTGCACCAGGGATGGGGTAGGCGGTGGCTTTCTGGGTGAACGAAAACTTTTGTCTCGAAATTTCATGGATAGCGCCGGTTACTTCAGAGGAGAGGATGGGGACTCCGTGGGGTGGCAGGGAGGTAGGTGGTGACTGGTGAGGAGGGGTGTGGTTGGGTGGGTGGGGTGGTGGTTGGGTGGTGGTGTGGTGGGTGGGGTGGGGGTGGTGGTGAGGCCAGGAATGGCGTTTGTGTTGATAGTCACAAATCTAAATTTACTGGATAACACTGGGGGACACCAGAGCGGTGGAAGCATGTTAGGGCGGGCGGCAGGCGTGGATGGGTGGGGTGGGGTTGGATGAGGGGATGGGTACGGAGTGAAGTGGGGCGGGAGAGCGTGGAACTGGATGGGGTTGAGAGGGCGCAATAGTGGGTAGTGGCAAGGGAGGGTAAAGCCGAATCTTTCCGAGCTACGTCAACGCCGGATACCCCAGAGAGGTAGGGGCTGTCTGGAGGCTGGATGTGACACTCCGCCCCGTAGTTAGTGCTGGTGGGGGCTGGTGGGGCGGATACCAGAAATTTCCTAGGAAATGCCAAGTACCCTATGTAGTTTTTTGCAAGCAATCGAAAGTTCATATAAGTTTATGTGAGTTACTACATGTATTGTACGTGCGATAATGCGTAAGCTTATAGCGTATTCCGCCGAAGTTGCGAAAACGCAACATAATTCGCATAGCGCATTCCGCCGATGTTGCGAAAACGCAACATTAAAATTTCGCAGAATACGTTTTCAAAATACAATGAGATATAAATTTAATAAACAAATGGCGTTAATTATTCACATTAGTATTCCAATCGGACAGCATCGCTTCTCAGAAATTTTGACCCGTTATGAGAAAAACATTTATTGAACAAAACCTCCTAAGCAGAGGCCAAAAAGACCAAATTTTGACAAATTCAAAAAATATAAGATGTCAATAAATAAAATTATATTTGGTAACAGCATACTTTTGTAATTGTAATTGTAATTGTAATCGAACATTTATATAGCGCCACTTCAAAAGAACTCCTCAGAGGCGCTCCCGAACTGACACCAAACCATAATCAAAGAGAATGGTTTTCAAACGCTTGCGGAAAAGGGGCAAAGAAAGACAAAGAAGTTCATTACGGAGACTAATAGGTAACTTATTCCAGAAAGACGGACCGACCATAGCAAAACTTCTATGCAGCGCTGTGGAAGATCGAGCCATAGGAACAACCAGGTCACCATGCGTTGCAGAGCGAAGAAATCTACGGCCTGGAATGGATAGCACAGGCACACAAAGTTTCATAAGATAGATCGGAGCTTGGCCTGCTAGGCAATTACGCATGTAAACACCCATTAAGTAAGAAAAAATGGATTCGTGCAGGTTTCTGTCGTTGTTAATTTTTCCACAATTTTTAACCAGTACGTTGCGTTTTCGCAACGTTGGCGGTAAATGGGTTAATATCTGACACCTGAGGGATCATATATACCTCGGGTAAAAAAAAGTACAAAAGTCATGTATAACTTATTGTGACTTTGCTTGTTTAGATCGAAAGATTTGTGCATAGCAATTAGGTTTAAAGAAGATGCTAATAGTTTCGAGTGGAAGTCGTTCGTTATTGGCCGATAAATCAGTAAAGTGGTAAATTCTGAACAAAGGTACTACTCAGTGTGCTTTGAATAAGGAAATTGAAGAACTACACCATTATCTGTTGACAAGATCACATGTATTCTTTCACGATAATCCCATTTTGTGACAGAAACACAAACACAGTATGTATGTGTAAGCTAATTTAATCAGTGCACGACGATTGTCGTACAGCGACGCAGGTAGGCCAGCTGCAAATTGGCGCGCGGCGTCTGGACAGGTGATTGTCTGGACAGCGCGTGATGTCTAGACGAGCATACGTTGAGTGTTCAAGGAGGGAGTGAGAGTAAAGAAGGAGTGTTGTGTGTTGAGAGCCGTTGAGATAGGTTGTAGTAGTTGTTGTTGAGTTGCGATAGAGTAGACTGATGAAGATAGTAGTCGTGTAGTTGTTATGATAACGCAAGTGTAGTCATTGTTGTGTTGTTGCTGATCGTTTTACTTTATATCGGATTTTGGAGTATAATAAGAAGATTTATACACGTCGTCGTCGTTGGTTATAAAACAGTGAAAGACTGTAGATTCTTTACCTAGCCATTTAGCTAATGAAACAGTTATCTAGGGATAGGCCTATGCTACCACCAACTTATACGAAGAAGCTTCCGAAGAGACTGATAGGAGGAGGTTATCACAGTATGTATGTACGTACGTGCATGTGTATATATGTAGCCTATGTATGTATGTTTGCATGCATGCGTGTATGTACGTATGTATGTTTGCATGCATGCAACCATACAATTTCAGCTGGTCGCGTCAAGTTGATGGGCTTATTCAGTAGGTAAAAGAGAATGAATGTAAAGAAGATAAAAACAACCCAAAAGATTTTTGGCGGTTCATAAGGCAGGTCAAGAGGAAAATAGGCAGGTGGCTTAGCCACTGTGCAAACAGTTAATTAACTTCTATTAGTTGGTTACCTAAGCTGGAGGCTTGAGTCTGAAACCGCTATCGTGTGGTATGATAAATAATCAAGATTTTGTAGAATTTTGTATGTCAACGTCTATTGTGAGAATAAATGTTTCTCATGAATATAAATTTAAGATAAAATAATTGCTAAAAATATTCGCTGAACACGCATATCCTTAAAATATAGGTTGCTTGTGTAACAACTTTTAGGATAAGTATGCGACGCTGGAGCACCAATCCCACGACGCCGCGCCGCGCCGCCGACGCCTACGCCGACATTTCAAAGGCGCCGCCGCCGCCGATTTTCGTTGGTCGGCGCTCCGCCGCCGCCGACCAAAAATGACCGGCGCGCCGCCGCCGACACTCGCAAGTCGGCGCAGGGCTCTAGACGAAACTGCCTGAGTTAGTTTAGATGGCTGTACTTAAGCCAAAAATCAGTATGGCCGGTATGCTGTTTGCATTAGGTGTTCTATGGCAGTGCCATATGGTTAGTTGAGGCATGCACCAGACCGGATCTGGAGCCTCAAATAAATGCGCCGGTTTAAGAAATATACAGTCACAAATAGGCATAATGAGCAGCTAAATTTGGGGCCCCCTGGAGTCCCTTCAAACTTGGGGGGCCCCCAAATGGAGGGCATGGGGGGTGCTAGCGCCGGCACTGTCTCTGTATTACGCCATAGGCCTACGGTACTCATAAAATCTCTAATATTTCTGAAAGTGTGTCCTTCCATTAGGCCTATGTTTGTTTGTATGTTGATTAAAGTAGGGATGGGCTTGGCGCCAATGGTCGTGCCGATGTATGGATTCGAGTGCAACGTAGGCTTGAGAGAGACAATATTATTGTGTGCTGTGGTTTTGAGACGACGGTCTCGTTTGGTTTGAGCGTTGTTCGCTCTTTTGATGTGGTTCCGCACCGTTTGCGGGTTTTCGACTGACGAGTCTTTCTTCAGTGTCTCTTTCGCATTCAGAGGTGATCTTTCTGGACGAGGATGACGTGCGGCTACAGTGGTCTCTGTTAGAGTGGCTGACGTTTTGAGGTGTTTCGCAGGTGCTCTGCGTTTTCTGGTCTTCTCGGTTTCTTCCTTGAAAAGGTATTGTGTAAATTTTGCTGAAAATACTGCTCTTATCATTAAACTCATTAGTGATTTCAACTCGGGGCCTTACTTTTATTTTATCATACCTTAGACGAACGCAACAGTATGTAGCCTATAATTATGTCAGTGTCTTGATTAGTCTCATAATAAATAGATATGTAGAATTTCATTTTACCGTTTAATGAGTCTTCCCAGATTCTTCTGCGTTTTGGCTGAAGGCAGAAGACTCGAAAACAAAGACATCAACGTGCGAATGTAGGGAGAGTAGGGCACATAAATATAGCCTAATTACGTAGTCCCAATCAACTCTGTAGCATTATTACAGCTAAGCGGATGGATGCCAGTCGGCGGTCGATATAACAGACACAGATGGAAAATTCGAAAGCTATACAATTTTTTTAAAACCACGATGTATTTAAGCTTTAGATTTACACAACTTTCGTCATCATCGTCTTAATTAAACGCATGACGCCAGCCACGTAGGGGGGGGAGTGCTCCAAGATGCCCAAGCTAACGAAAATTGCCATTTTCTTCTGTGTGGATTCTAAGAGAAGAATATGTCTGACCCTAATGCAAAGAGTAATCAATAACGAAAGCAGTGACAGCAACTATAGAATATAATTCAATAAGATCAGTTGTGTAAATTTTAAAAAGTAGACCCCTCCAAACTGGGCGTCTTAGGAACCCTATACTACAAGACGCCCATAGGATGGGCATCTTGGAGCAATGGAAATTAACTAAAAAAGTGGTATTGTAATCATGCATTTTTAGACTAAACCAATAAACTGCATGACAGGTAAACAAATTTAACCAAGACTAAAAGATCCTAAAGCTAAAACTCAAATTAAAACACGAGAAGCAAAAACTCCAACCACATGTTGTAAATCATTATTGTAATTTTCCCTTTAAACTCAGGCTAACGAAAAGTCATGTAACGCCCACCCCCTCGGACACTCCCGGAGTCGCCACTTCCGGTCCGACGCGCGAAGGGGCCGCGTACTGCTGTAGGTCGTAATAGTCCATAGAGATAGAGGGAGGAAAGGGGGCAATGGCTTCAGGGTTCACACCCCGTCGGGTCTGAGGCGGCCAAGCCTCAAGGCCTCCCACCTCTCTGTAGGAAACAGGAGCCTTGCTGGCCAGTCTTTCGCTCCGGCGCAGGATGCCTGGATTGACCGGAAGGGAGAGATCCTTAGGCCTAGCGCCCAAACTTCTTTCTAGGCCGATGGCTGAGTGGTAAAGCGCGGTACCCGTGGGAGACGTTTGTCTCGAGTTCGAACCAACAGCAGGTTTTGGAGATGTTCGGGGCGTCGTTTCTAGTCGTTTGATGCGCGCTACGACTTCCGTCAGCGCTTCCCTGACATTATTCTGTACTGAGGCAATCGCCTCTTGTGTAGCATAAATTTCCTCCCTTACATCAGACCTGACAGAAGAGATTTCCTCCCTTACATCAGTTTTTACCGAGGAGATTGCCTCTTGTGTATCTCTAGCATTATTCTGTATGGTAGCCTTGTCACGTCTACGCCGACGTGCTTGTGGCCCATCCCTTGACCACTCCTCGTGCGGACCATCGTGCTGACGATCCTTCTGTTGCTGGCCCCCTCTGGTGATTACGGAGGGTAGCTGGAGGGGCGTCAGCGACTCGTCAGTCTGCTGACCGATGCCGACGTGTCTGGACGAAGGCTGGAGCGAGAAGGAGGAGACTCGGAAGAAAGACTGTCTTGAAGAACTGCGACGTTTTATTAAACTTATGTTAATGTCGATGCCTACAGAAAGGCTATTTGTGTTGAATAATAATAAGAGTTTATTCTGAAAGAAGTGTTATCTTTAAGAAGTGTAAAAGAACCTGGTTGCATCGACGCAGTAGAAGGGTCGATGTCACATTTGGCGCAGCCGTACAGCAAACACGCAGTCTTCACGTTAGAGGTGAGTCACTTCATTCCGCCATTTATCGGAGTTTAATCTGTCTCCAACCGGGTATAGGGTTTATTGAGTTTCTGTGCATTGCAGGGTGTGTTGTTTGTGTTGTTTCGCCGTGTCGCTCTATTTGTGCGGTCCGTTATTATGGAGAAATTAACTTTGGTGCAGTTGGAGCGAGTTAAGAAGCTGTCGACGAACGCTTTGCGGGATAAATTGATTGCAGTTGGGGGTGAGGAGGCGGTGATCAAGGTGATGGACCGTGCGGACCTGTTGAACAGTTGGGCGGAACGCGTGGCGTCCGGTACAGATGAGCCGGTTTCCGTGTCCGAGGTGAGTAAGTCGGGTGGTTATGACGTGGAGTTTGAGAGAGAACGGTTGGCGTTTGAGAAGGCCAAGTTTGAAGCGGAGAGTCTTAAGGAAGCTAAGGCAAATGACTGGAAAGAGCAGGAGTTTGCTTTACGGAACAAGGAGTTTGAGCAGCGTAAGGTGGATGCTAAGTTAGAGTTTGAGCAGCGTAAGGTGGATGCTGAGTTAAAAGAAAAAAAATTACAGCAGTTGGCTGAGTCGAAATTGATGGATCGTGAGATGAAAGAAAGGGAGTTACAACTGATGGCAGAACTGAGAGACAGGGAATTTAAGCAGAATGAGACTAGGTTTAAGCTGGAGGAAGAAAAAAGTCAACGAGAAGCTGTACTGAAGGAAAAAGAGTTACTGCAGATTGCCGAGATGCGAGACAGGGAATTTCAGCAGAATGCGGTTAGGTTGCAGGCGGACAGGGACATGAGAGAGAGAGAGATGGCGCGACAGAATACTAGGGCGGTAAAAATTAAAACTTTTGGAGATGCCGTTAAGAACAGCATCACTATTCAATCTACCGATCCGTTCGAGACTATTGCATTTTTTCGTAATGCTGAACATCTGTTTGATTCGTTGGATGTGCCCAGTGAATTACGGGGTACACTGATTCGACCTTATTTGAACACACGTTCGAAGGAAATTGTCGGCCGCATGGATCCCGCGATATCCACGAGTTATGATGAAATTAAGAAAGTGCTTCTTATGGAATACAAGTTATCACCTGCCATGTACAGAGATTCTTTTAGCAATTTGACTAAACGTGCAGATGAAACTTTTACGATGTTTATTTCTCGGTTGAAAGCTGTGTTTACATATTACGTTGAAAGTCGTAGTGTTACCACTTTAATGCAATTGATTGATCTTTTGGTGTGTGATCGAGCTACGTCGGGTCTGACTGAGCCTTGTTTGCGACATGTATTGTCAGTTGAATCCGCTACTGAGGAGGGTTGGGTTGCCTCGAGTAAATTGGGATCCACTATTGACTGTTACTTGTCGAATCATGTTGAGGACAGACCCAAGGGTACTTTTTCTGGTTCTTTTGGACCCCCCGTCCAACGTTTTGTCGGTTCTAGTGGCAGGGGTGGCATGACGAATTCTTTTCGGCCGCCTCCTTCCCGGTATCCGAGTACACCGTTGGGTATAACACCCAGGGGTGGGGATGTTAAAGGGCCCAGGGCATGTTATACCTGTGGTAGTTATTATCATTTACAGTCTTCCTGTGATCAAGTTCGTAATACAGGGCAGTTGTCTGAGAAATCACAGAATGTTCGACGGGTGAATGCATGTACCACTGACGGGGGATGGCAGAGTGCACACGTTAGTTCGTCTATTGGAGTGTTGGAGGATGGGACTACAATTTCCCACCCGATGCAAGCACCTGATATACAAGGGGCATTGCCGTACATTGACCCGGTTTATGAGGTAGATGACGTCGCTACTCAGAGTGTAGTGATGTCGGCTGTTAATCATGTGAAGGTAACAGGAAGGGACAGTCCTGGTTTACCTGTGGGATTGGAGATAGTCAAATCATGTGATTTTGCCCGGTTAAGCTATATAAATGTTCGGCTTGCTGGTGAGCCAGGGTGTAGTTTTCAAGTTGTATCTGCATTAGACGACGGTGGGGCAGAGGTGGCAGTTGCAAAACTGAGCACCATTGAAAACCTTGGTCAGGTAGAGCACATTGGTTCTACTACATTGCGTGGCATATTTGGTGCACCCGTTACTGCAGCTCTGGTACGATTGTACATTAGTCTAGATCATAAGTGTGATTCAGGGATTAATTGTAATCTTTGTAAGCAGTGGGTACCGGTATTATGTGCCGTATTTGCAGAAGCCAATGATTCTTTGGTACTTACTGCGCGTAATGTTGAGCAGTTACGTTCAGGTTCGTATCAGTGTAATGCTGTATTGCAGAATGTAGGCCTAACTGGTGAAGTCGACCTTGATCATGATCGAACTGATCCAGTCTGTGCCCACACAGTGGTTGATGATTATGGTGAACTGTTAACAACTAAATCTGTTACAACGAATCAGAGGGCATGGACCGATACTAACATTGTTGGAATTGATCAGGATGATCGCAATAATCCTGCATTGGTCTCGGATGGTCCTACTAACATTGTGGATCATGTGGATCTAAATGATACTAAATCAGTCACGAGTGATCATACTGAGTTATATGGTACTAACCTTTTTGTAATCGATCCTGTTGATCTGAGCAGGGATAACATGGCGAAGGTCAGTCCAGTGATTCTGGTTGATTATGTTAACCCAGACGCTCATGACTTAATAACACCTAAGACTGACAATAATTGTACTTCTGTTGTTGAGCTGATACGAGAACAACAAGTGGATGATTCTTTACGGGGTGCACGGGCCCAAGCAGTAAAAGGGAAGGGTGGTTTCTTTTATAAAGATGGCTTGTTGATGCATCGAGAGAGGTTACTGGCTGATGATTGCGAGGATCATGATGATCGAAATGATAATAACATTGTTGCAATGGATTTTGTTGATTTACATGATACTGACTCTATCACGAATGATCATACTGTGTTGACTGATAATAACAGTGGGGCGATGGATCATGTTGATACTAATTATGTAACGAGTGATCAGACCAAGTTGGATGATACGCACACGTTTGCCATTGATCCTGGTGATCTGAGCAGTGTTACGTTTAGTCATGTGAAGTCATCTATAGCCAAGATGGCTGCAGGCTATACTCAGACATGGTCTCCGTATGGGGCTTTTGTCATGTGGGATTTGAAAGAAATTCCCAATGAAACTAGTGGGGTAGCACCTTGGTTACTCGTAATTGGTCGAATGCCTCGTGAACCTTTAGCAGTGATAAATGAAACGTGGTGTGGTGTACGTGAGTTTCCACTAGACTTAGACAAACCACCTTGGGAATACCTGAAAGATTTAAATGCACGAGATGGCAAGGATGGTGTACCTTTAGCCAGGATGTCTTGTTGCTTCAGTGCGTGTAGTGTTGCTGTTGCATTTCATATGTTACACATGCAAGATGTGATTCATCGTATTGTGGGACGATTTGCAGACGAGTGTATGATGCTTGCAGTAGATATTGGCAAACAGCCATCAAGGCATCTGACCAATGGTTATTTGATTCATCATGTATGACGCTGACCCAGTTGGTCAATTAAGTAGTCATTCATTTAGCCTATGTGTAGACTGTGCAGCACATTTTAGTTGTTAGACAGTAGTTAAGTCACAGGTGTATTATCGACTACCTGTGTTTTCATTTAAGGCTTTATTTGGTTTGTTGGTGATAATGATAGAGTTGCGAGATGTTTTGCTAGCCAATAGTTAAGTTAGGTAAGTTAGACAAGAATTTAGGTTACAGTTTATTATTTAGAGGGAAGATGCATGTTATTGTTTACACTTTACCGGATGGGGCCAGATTAGGCTAATGGCCGGATGGAGTGTATTCTGTAGGGTTTAGTTTAGTATATTAGTGAACTTAATGTGTTTATGTTTGGTTTCTGTTGCATCTTCCGGTGTGCTCGTGGTCAATGGTCGGTTGGTTCGGAGGATGTTCTGTCCGTTCCAGCCAGAAGCATCCTCTTGTGGATGGAGGTGTCACGTCTACGCCGACGTGCTTGTGGCCCATCCCTTGACCACTCCTCGTGCGGACCATCGTGCTGACGATCCTTCTGTTGCTGGCCCCCTCTGGTGATTACGGAGGGTAGCTGGAGGGGCGTCAGCGACTCGTCAGTCTGCTGACCGATGCCGACGTGTCTGGACGAAGGCTGGAGCGAGAAGGAGGAGACTCGGAAGAAAGACTGTCTTGAAGAACTGCGACGTTTTATTAAACTTATGTTAATGTCGATGCCTACAGAAAGGCTATTTGTGTTGAATAATAATAAGAGTTTATTCTGAAAGAAGTGTTATCTTTAAGAAGTGTAAAAGAACCTGGTT
The DNA here is from genome assembly GCA_945859605.1 of Lumbricus rubellus. Classification (NCBI taxonomy): domain Eukaryota; kingdom Metazoa; phylum Annelida; class Clitellata; order Crassiclitellata; family Lumbricidae; genus Lumbricus; species Lumbricus rubellus. The sequence continues at coordinate 17,368,197 of OX243818.1, forward strand.
GCATCGACGCAGTAGAAGGGTCGATGTCACAAGCCTGCACATCAGTTTTCATAGAAGTCAGGGCTTCTTGGGAGGACTTAGAATTCGATTGTATGGCCTCTAGTAAAATGCCTATTTCCAACGCGGATGGTGGTCTAGATGGCTGCGAGGGAGTCGATGCTCCGCTTCTATCCATGGCGCTATACAAGTTTCAGTTAGTTCACTCCTAAGGTTAGCAAGGATTAAGTCAGTAAGTTGAAATAAGAGTTCTTATTATTTCACAAAGAGAATTAACGGTAATCAAATAAATCAGTACGGATAAAAGGTATACAGTCCAATACAAAGATAGTACACCTTATCAATGCGATCGCACGTCAATCGGAGTGGGCCTAAGTTAGATTCCCCAATTTACACTTAAGTCCCGCAGCCAATTTCAATTAAGCCCAAAGTAAAAATAAAACCGATCTCAAATTTAGTCTGTATCTCATCTTCAGAGAAAGGAGCTCCTTCATGACACAGCGTGAAGATGGCGACGAATTGTTCTGTCCCAGGACTTGCCACGACGATGAAGCGTGGATCGATCGAAGTGACAGCTTCCTCCAGTCTTCTTTCTTCCGAGTCCTTTCCGCTTCTTTCTAATTCTCAAACTCCGAATCTCTAAACTTCGGCAACAACTGTCTCTTCTATATAGGCTATTCTACGATCTTCAGCGAAACGTCTTCTTCTATCAAAACGTCCTCCTTTGACGAAGGTCCGATCACGTCTGTCTCCATCAAAGGTTCAACCACGACTAACTAATTTACTCTCAACAGACACACGTCTACTCTCATCGAAAGTTCGACCACAACTGTCCTGTTGGTCGCTTGCACTTCTCTTAAAAACGTCCTCCGGCCGCCCACGTAGATGATATCATCATCAGGTGTTGGAAGAAACCAACTGCGTAGATTTAGTTCCCACAGTTTCCGTCCACGTGCATCCTCTTCTCTTTCTTTCCTTCCTGTCTGCAGCTATCTGTCTTTCTCTTGTTCTCCTTTCCTCTGGAAATGGCGCCACATTACGTCACACCACGTGTGTCTTCCCCTTCCCTTCAATGCGCTGATTAAACTGTGCGAAAATATCCCAAGGGAAACGGATACAGGCCTGATAAAACGCCCCCACGCAGCAGTCATACACAGACACACGCAGACGGTGTGTCCTTCTATGTCCGTCTGCCCATTCGTCTCTATATCTTTGCCTGCCTCTCTTTGTGTTTGCTTCGATATCTCTCTATGTGTCGGTGCATGTCTGCCTCGGTATGCATCTCCTTTCCTCCCTTAGGTCGCCGCTCCAATTCAGACCGACGACGGAAACTTGGCTTGATAACGAGTGAAACAACAGCGGCGGAAGTTTGAGTCGGCGTTCGCCAATTTCCCTCTCAATCGCGACACCAATATTATAATAATATCTAATAAGATATGGCGCACCATAAATTAAACAAGATGGCGGCAGGAAGTTCGTAGCCCAAATTATATGCGGCGCTACAGTCATATACGACTCTCTTGGATATTTATCGATCTGTAGGTCTACATTCTTCATGACACCAACCCTTACACTTCCTGCATTATGCTATATCCATTTATTCATCAATAAACACTGGTAAATTTGTATTATCAGAATCTTGATGAGCAGAAGGTGGTGTCATGGAAGGCACCGATTTTTGGCCACTTGCTAATGGTATCCAAGAGGCTCATGGGCATCTTGTAATCTGTATGCTTAGTATGCTTAGTATACATTCAAGACGCCCATGGGCTTCTTGTAATCTCTATGCTTTCTATGCATTCAGGACGCCCATGGGCTTCTTGTAATTTTCGAGTCCTACTCTACTGACGCCATTTTATTTGACGACGTAAATGTTTACGAGTTAGATAAAACCATTAAAACAATTATAAATGAGCCCTAAATAAACGTTGAAGTGCATTAATTTTTACTGCATGAGGCTAAAGAGAAAATTAGAAAGATTCGCAAACGTGTACTTAAGCAAAAGGTGTGAAAATTTATAAAATTGATTTATCGCGTCAATATCTCGAATACTGAAACATTACTGTTATGGAAGGTTCACAAGATGTCGCTGCATGCAATGAGACAACTAAAACACGAATTTGTGTGTGTTTATACGTTTTAAAGGGGGTGGGCATCTTACTCGCCCTGGGCATCTTGTAGCACTCTCCCCTACAGTAGAGGCTATGGGCACAAACAAATCATCGATATCTATTGTCGTCGGTAATCTGAAGACTTCATTGCACTCGAAATCGCTTTCGTGAATGTTCATTGTTTATAGTGCAGTTCAAGAGAAATTCCTAAGACTTGACAGCACCACACTACGATCAAAGATAATGATTTCTTGCTAGGCATAGGTGTTAGTCCAAATTCCTGCTAGTAGGGTCCCTCCAAAACTGATAAGTAGGCCTATTTTTTTATAAATCATTTACACTGATGCGGTATTGGGTGTTTCGGCTTCATTTTTCTTCAGTAGGGTCCCTCCGTAATTGATAAGTAGGCCTATCTTTTTCTAAATCATTTACACTGACGCGGTAGGCCTATTGGGTGTTTCGGCTTCATTTTTCTTCAGTAGGGTCCCTCCGTAATTGATAAGTAGGCCTATCTTTTTCTAAAATCATTTACACTGACGCGGTATTGGGTGTTTCGGCTTCATTTTTCTTCAGTAGGGTCCCTCCGTAATTGATAAGTAGGCCTATCTTTTTCTACATCATTTACACTGACGCGGTATTGGGTGTTTCGGCTTCATTTTTGCTGTTAATAGTCTTCGTCTGTTTTGTTTCTTTTTGCCTTTTCTTCAATGATAATTATGCTCACTCATGGTAAATTTTAGTTAAGGCCACCACATACAGGCCTAATAAATAAATTCAATCGTATATTTGGTGCCCATAGTTAGCATGGTTTCAATTGGCTTCCTTTTTGTGATAGTTAATGCGAAATGCTTAATTTGATTACAAGAAAAAGCATGCTTATCGATTAATTAATTGATTGATTGATTGGATGAATTATTGATTGATTTTTTAAAATCCAAAGTAGCCTAAGTGATTAAGGAGTGATCAAAGATGGAGACGAAGTTAAGGACAGATGGAGGGAATACACAGAGGAATTATACAAGAAAGACCTGCGGGTAAAAGAAGAACAGATGAACCATATCAACTATGAACGAGAACCGGCAATACTGGAGTGGGAGGTGGAATGGGCTATGATCCAACAGCTGAAGGATAACAAGACACCAGGAGTAGACGGGATACCTATAGAGCTGAGCTGATCAAGGCTGGAGGAGAAAAAATGATGAAGGGAATAACTACGCTGTGCAATCGGATATGGGGAACTGGTGAGTGGCCAAAAGACTGGAAAAGTTCTATATTCATCCCGATATTCAAAAGGGGCGATGCCAAAGAACGTGGAAACTACCTTACGATAGCTCTAATATCACACACGAGCAAGATACTGCCTAAAATAATACATGGAAGGATGGAAATCACGATGGAGATGGATCTGCCAGTTAATCAGGCAGGTTTCAGAAAGGGGCGAGGGACACGATATCACATTGCAATCTGAGATGGATAATGGAGAGACAACGAGAATTCGGGCAAGAGGTCCACCTTCGCTTCATTGACTACAGCAAAGCGTTCGATTGCATAAATCATTCTTTGTTGTGAAGAACACTGCAAGCGAGGGGAATCCCGAAGCACCTCATCATGCTGCTCAAGAGCCTGTACGAAAATCAAGAAGCTAAGATCAGGACAGAATGTGGAGACACGGATAAAATCAGGATCGGGAAGGGGGTGAGACAAGGATGCATATTATCTCCGTTCTTGTTTAACCTGTATGCAGAAAGAGTATTACGAATGGCAGAGATGGATGATGCAAACGAAGGAATAAAGATAGCAGGAAAAATACTAAACAATCTAAGACATGCAGATGATGCCACACTACAGTAACTGGCGAGAAGAAAAGATGATCTCGCGCAACTCATACGAAGACTAAAAAGAAGGAAAGCGAAAAGCAGGGTTGTATTTCAACATAAAAAAGAATAAGATAATGAGCACAGCGGAATGGGATACATTCGAAATGGATGGAAAGGAGATAGAGGTGGTGACAAGTTTGCTCGTTTTTGTGCTCAATGGTGGAGAAAGAAGGAAGATGCGATTCATAGGTGAGGCGGAGAATTTCAATGGGCAAAGCTGAAATGCAGGTGATGGATGAGATATGGAAGGACATGCATTAATTTTGAGCTTACAGACAAAAACAAGATTGGTCAAAGCAATGATTTTTCCCATAGTGCTATATGGAAGCGATACATGGACGAAGACGAAGGCGTTGGATAACAACATTGCTGCGTGTGAAATATCGTGGAGGGAGAGAAGGACAAATGAATCTGTGATCCAGGAGATAGGGCAACTACGAGGGGATATGTCATTGATGCAGAGGATCATCGAACAGAAGCTGGTGTAATTCGGTCACGTGATGCGCACGGATGGACTAGAGAAGGCGATGGTGCTGGCATGTGGAGAGGGTACAAGAAGAAGCGGACGACCGAGGACCAGATGGATGGAAGATATACACAGGACGATAGGAATGAATCTTGAACAACTGAGGGATGCAACGCAGAACAGAACGGAGTGGAGAAGGGTTGGTCATGACAGTCAGTAGAGTTAACTGACGGCACAAGGTGAGCCTTTTCTTAATGTTTCCTTCGAATCTAGCATGGAATGCATTGCGTGGAATTAGGTCAGCCTGAAATCTCTCTGCATAATAATTGTGGTTTAAAGGACTGACCTCAACACAACATCTCTCCGCATTGAATTGAAAGCATTTAGCAAAATCCAATTTTACGAATATCTGTTCGTAGTGCAATCTAATTATGAAATTTCTGCACAATCTTGAGAGTGCTCAAGGTATTACCATGGCAACCGTGGCAAACGTCTTTGCTTCATGACGTAACCTATTCTTTAGCATAATGGCTGCAGCGTCAAAACCATGAAATCAATCTTGTCGTTTAAATACTCTAACGACAGTAAGGCCTTGCCATGAAATAAATATAGCATTAATAATACTTTCGTAGCGACAATAGCCATGAAATCAATGTCGCCGATATGGTTGATATGATGGTTTCAACGCTTTAGTTGATTCCGCCCAATCAGTAATGATGACCAATAGACCAATGACGTTCAACAGACCCGGGCAGACTTTATAAAAGAGTATTATCCAGTCTGGTATCGAATTCTTATTTCCTCTTTCAACCTATCCAAAATATCCTGTCAGAAGTGGCGAAGGGACCTCCGCACATTGCGATGGTGTCAAAACGCCAGGTTTGTTAACACATACATTTCACATACCTCTTTTCTGTCAATAATTCAAACACTTACATAATACCAATAGGTCAAATGAAATGCGATTGAATACCGAATAGGAGTGGTATATGCAGATCCTACCTGGGACAACTAATAATATTTGTTATTACTTGACCCACTAAGTGCCGGTTAGAGGCAGTATTGATTCGGGTTATCCCAATGAATTTTATTCACGTGGAGCTACCCCCTATAATGATCAGATGCGTATTCAGTAGCAAAAAGACCAAAAAAGCTTCGTGAGTTGCTGGTTTTCAAAGTTTTGGTCTGATAACTATTCGATTGTCCATGAGACAATCCGGTTGCACCGATATATTCACCCTATCTGTCTGTCTGTCTATCCCGTCTCTCTGTCCAATGATTCGATACAGGTTTTAGGCTGAGCCTTGTGAAACAAATCGCTTGATAAAAGTCAAATGTCTTTTACAATTATTAGCCTACGTCCTTTCTGCCGACATTTATAATATATTCAATATTATAAATATATTTAAAACATATTTAGATCTATTATATGACCCGTCATAACAAAATGAGTCGTTAGGCCATTTTTGAATATTTTGAATTATGAATTCCACGCTATTCCATGTTAAGTTACCTTCAAAATGAGCTATTACGCGTAAAAATCGACCAAGCGCTTGTGGAGTTATAAAATTTTTAATCGATCGACCTGCCCAACAACAAGTCTGGAAAACGCGATTTTCTGAAATTTTTATATGTGTTAAACCTTATTGGTCATTTAATCTGCACAAATGATGCCTTGATGTGACGGCACAAAGCCGTCATGGCCCGGTGAAAATCACCCTGAAAATATACGTGTATATAGATACGAGGGATAACGGAAAGACTTATAATCAAAGCAAGGATCCAACAGACACACATCTGCAGGGTGCAGTAACAAAATGGAAAGAGTGCGGTTGAAAAACTTGAAAATATAGCGGACGTGTGCTTTAGCCAAATGATCCCAATTGCACATTTGTTTATAACCTCTTCAACAGAACTACTCAGAGGTGCTCCCATCCTGGTGAAACATGACCACCATAAAAAGTGTCGAAGTTCAATCACTGGCCGTTAGATACAGAGCAGAGGCTAAATGGCAGATATAAACTGGTTCCATAGTTTTCATCAACAGCCAACCGAGTGCCGGTCGGTCAACTAGCCGAGACAGAGGTACCAGTCTCTTGCAATTCTTAATGGGTGCCCAGACAAGTAATGGGTATGGGCACTCGAATGGCAAATTAGCACTAATTTCAACCCCTCTTGGCACTGTCATTTTACACGAGGCTATTGCACAACTCACTCAATAATACAATACGACTTTCTTTGATGAAACCTAACCCTAATGCCGTGTTGCAGGATTTTTGTATCTCCTAAAGCTATCCGGGGATGAATTAATCTATCCCCTCGGATGGAATATACTTGGTATAGAGTATCAGCGGGGTAAACCATTCTATCCCACCCCCAGCATATAATTATTTTAAAATGTTTATAATTGATAAATTTATGACGTAATCAAAATTTAGTGACTCTAATTGTTTTAAGTGTACCAAGCAATGCTCAAAGCAAGGCAAAATTTTCGAATTTAGTTAGTGGCTTTAACTGTTAATAAGAATAAAGTATGTTCAAAATAGAGCAAATGGAAGTTAAAAACCACATTATTTTAGAAATAACTAGGTGCTTGGCTACAGACAAGTTAATTTGAAAAAAATAAACAAGTGGAAGTGTTTTTTCCAACTTCTCTTCATCTGGGGAAATACAATCGTCAAGTATACTCTATTTCGTGACACCGGCATTATGTCCAAATAATTACCGAAGGAACTTCAAATGTCTAACTGTCTGCCACAGTTATTTCCAAGAAAATTATAATCATGCCATTGTCTGCTTTTACCAGGCAAAACATCGCAAAAAACTAGCACCTCAACAGAAAACAGTGAAACAACAAAAGCTACGTTATATATCAGAGGAACCAATCACAATACACTGGTGCCCCGACCGTTGTTTACCAATAACAATACACTGGTACCCCAGACCTTTATCTAGCGGTTGCCAACCTATCTTATGTCTCGTAGTTTCCATAGGTGCCGTTAGGTGGCCGGTAGAGCTTTGGCAACGATAAGAGTTGGATGCTGTTGAAGGCGTATTTTCGAACGCCCGAGTTTTTCACGGTGTTTTCTCTGCGAACGCCCTCGCTGCATAAGCAAGAAATGTTAATCTGATTATTAATTGGTAGGAAAACATGCATCAATTAAATGATTCAATTCAATTCAATTCATTTAATGCAGGGGTGTCAAACCTTTTTTAGTGGCGGGCCAGTTTGAACATCTTCTAAGAAGTGGCGGGCCAGTGCGAACATTTTCTAGTAAGTGGCGGGCCAGGGTGTCAAAGCTCCTGAGCGAAATTCGGTTGTTATCTGAGAGAGAGCTCCGGGCTTGGTCAGCCAATTCCTATATATAGAAAAATCCAAATATCGCGAAATGATCTTGATTCAATGTCCACTTTTCGCTTTTTATTAAATTTTGACAACATTTTAAATCATTTTTTAATCTTTAGGGAAGGCTCCGCGGGCCAGAAAAAAATCGTCGGCGGGCCAGAAATGGCCCGCGGGCCAGCTCTTTGACACCCCTGATTTAATGTAACCATCAATCATAAACAATAGTCAATTAGTCATAGTACAAGATGGATGATATCATGAATTGAACAGTAGGCTAAAAAAAAACAGAATGAAATGACAATTAATGTAGTAAACTTAACTAAATGCATGTAGGCGAAATAAATTTTAAAATCTGCCCTATCATTGGTAGCTATGCCCACAGTCCGACTTTATGTTACCTGCCTAGAATAATGAACGCATACCGTGCAAAAAGTATCGAAAAAAATAACATATGCGTACTGTATGGGCACGTTAAAAATGCGCTGTTGCAGAATGAGAAAAATACATTAATAGAAAATCAGTGTACTTCATGCAAATGATCATCTTTTGGAAAAAATAGATGATGTGCATGTTGCCTTACATCACCATAATCCTATCTTACCATAAATTTTAACCCTACTGTAAATTTTAACCCTACTGTAAAATTTAACCTTACGGCGACTGACTTACCTGCGGAAGGAACCAAGGGCATGGAAGAAGACATCGGCGCCAAGGTCATTTTCACGGCTGAGTAGCTGGACCTGCTCGAGCGTAACAGCCATCGCAGTACGATCCTTGGCGCTCTTGCAGCTCGTAAAACGAACTCCATGCAGAGCTCGACATATCTGTGCAGCATCGACATCAACAAAATGTTAGTATTCGTAGGTAAGGAAATGTCAATAAGGGTGAGCTGGGTAGTACTTAGCTCATCCCATGCAGACTGTACATCGGGAACCACATCTCCTCCACTAGTCTCTAATAGGTCAGGTGAAAAAAAATGCACAACCCTTGTACATAGGATTTGAAGCTAAAGTTAGCTACAGTAGCGCAGGTGAATAAGCCGGTCTCCCTGACGTGGCTTTTACGGGCACTGACAAATTTCTTGAAGATATGCATTTACATTACAGTAAGGCAGGTAACATGAATAATGTTAAACCACAATAGAATTCAGAGGATTAGGATCTGTAGGTAAGGTAAGTAAATCCAAAACGAACAAAGAAGTGTAGACTGGATAACAGAAAAGATTTGAACAGATATTTGAACAGAACAGATTTGCAATTGTATAATTGTAAAAAATGATTGTTTGGTTACAAAAATAAAATGATTGATTGATCGATTGATTGAAAGAAGATAAGGAATTCAACCTAATCTTACACAAGGTAAGGTAACGTAAGGTAACTTTGCGACAGCTAAGGTAAATCAGAGACTTGCCTCTGCCGCCTGGTGGAGAACGTCGACATTCTTGTTGCGTTTTGCAAGAACGCTCATGTGAAGGTGACGCATCTGGTTCTCGAGGTTCAAGGAAGCTGAAGCAGACGATGGTGAACTTGGTGCATCTGTTGGTTCTGAAGAACAGACAAGGAATGAACAATGAACATTGTAATGCACTTCAATTATAGAGTTCATTCATTCATTCATTATTAGAATTTATATAGCGCCTCTTCAAGAAACTACTCAGAGGCGCAAGAGTTCATATCGAGCATCTAACATATCATTAAGAGCTCTACATAATTGATGGAAACATTAACAACTGCTTGTACAACCCTTGTAGATAGGATTTGGTGCATAGGACATGCCCCCACACCCCAATAAGGTTTTAAGAAGCTTTCAATCAAATAAAAAGTCACCAGATTTAAAAATTACCGGAGTTGCCACAGGTTTTTGGAAGTTCTTTGGGAAGAAAGACAATAAAAAAAGTTGATCAGATTTTTCAGTGAAAGACCAAGGTCAATTTTTTTTACCCAAAACCAAAAATTGGGGCCATTCCGTATCCGCCCCTGTCGACAACTGTGACACAGAATTGCAAAAATCTAAGAATCGATTAAGACCAACTAATTATCTAGATGCTTGACAGTCAATGACGTTCACTTAGGCTTACTCCATTCGACATCACAGTTTTGTGTTGTAGCAGCATGGTCATGTTACGGCGAAATAGAAATTGTTTCTATTATAATTATTATGATTATTGGTATTATTACCACTACTACTTGTAATCAGATGTCTTTACATGACGATGACTGTTTCAGCCAGGTGCCAGCATATTTTAAAATGTATCCTAAAGGAAATGCCTAGCCATCCCGGCTGTCTAAAATTGAAGACATCACAAGTCCATACATAAACAAAATGGATGAATTTGCATCAAATAAATAAATAAATAAATAAATAAAACAAAATGAGATGGTCCTGCTCCATCCATACCTGACAGTTTAACAAATTCAGTATATTTTTCAAAGTAGCTGTGCAATCGATGATAGTTGTCCTGGTTCAGCGTTTCCTGGAGAGATACATCACCAAACCTACAACCATATCACATGGTATCAGACAACAGTATCCTCAACCATCAGTAGAACATTGATTTCTTCCTTCACTCTCAAGACTACAGGAAATATTTACTTACATCTATGTCCACGCGATTCGCAGAAGTTTTCACAGTCATTGGCCATACAAGCAACAATTCAGCGCTCTTTAATAAGTTGGTGCCCTGCATTTAGAGCTCTTTCAAGTCATTTAAAATCTGGAGTATAAAATTATGAAGCACCCAGAGAAACAAATTTTTCATAACAAAAGTTTTACACAAAACTTACCCAACAAAAATAACAACCATGCAACAAAGCAATACAGAAGTCCTACGATCAACACAACCATCGGAATTCCACTCGGCCACTCACCGCTCTGCGAGTGTCGCCTGCTCGTTTATCCCGATCGTGAACATCACCGGAACGACTCGAACGAATCTCTTACTCACTCCCGCCAGTCGCAGTCGGTCGAACATCGCATCCGATAGCGGAACCGTCACGACAAACTCCGTGCGATCACCGGATATCGTCGGCACGAACACGTCTTCGTTGGCGCTCGCAGGCGCCTGCGCTCGCTCAAGGGCGAACGTCACCTTGAGAAGGTCGTCAACGCCGACCGCCATGTCTTCGAGCATGGCCATCTCGTCGCCGTGGCAACTGAGGAGGCATTCGAAGTGCAGCAGGATGCCAACGTCGAGCATCTGTTTCATTGTTGTTTCGTCAGCGCTAAGCAGCGCAGTGAGGAAACCGGTCGTTGCTGTTGTTACCTGTGCAAGAACAAAAGCAGTCAGCTCCAACTGAGACAATAGGAAGCCTTCGTATAGTGCTGTCGTTGAGCTAAATGGATCAGATTAGACAACAATAAACATTAAATCACAATATTATATTTAACCCTTTCCAGCCGGAATTGTATTTATACATATCCTGTTAATCGTGTCACGGGTGACGACCCGGTCCGGCGGGAAAGGGTTAAGATAAAATTATAATATACACTAACTCTTGATAATAAACTCAGATATATATATCAGATAATAGACTAGATAAAACATAGCTCAGATTACAGCATATAGGATAAAATAAAGATCGGAACAGTAGATTAAGTTATAGGAACTCACAGCCTGTGAAAAAACGACATCTCTTCGGTAGTTCAAACTGTGGACGAGAGGCAGATTTGGAGAGGAGTCCTAAAAATAAAAGACAAACACAAATAAAATCAGTTAACTCTTTACATTTAAATAATAAGCAGCACTGCATAATCAATTAATCTTAATAATCAGATAGTCGCGGAAAAAATAGTACTAAACTACTTCAACGTCTTTAGAATCTGAGCACAATAAATCATGACCAATAATACGCTACTAATTTCATGGCCACTGACGTGCAACATCATAATTTTTAATGATCTAGGCTTTCAAATTCATTGCAGTTTGTAGTCAACATCACTACTAAAAATCCACAGTGCTCAATGAATGCCGCTCTTCTTAACTTGATGAATACTAGGCCAACTTAAATTCTTAAATCAGACAGACAGTTGAGAAGTCTTCACCCAATACCAAGAGGCAACAGAAGCCATGAAGTTCTGAAAAGCAACTTCATTCTCTTAAAACCGGCATCAGATCTGTGAGAGTATAAGAACACTTATCTCCCTTACTATCTGAACCACCCATTGACGGTACATGACCAGGGAGTTTATTTTACATCCTGGCTAGCAAAGAGGGTTACCGGTGGAGCAGAACTTACGCATACACATGCTGTATGTATGTATGTGCACTTGTTATAGCGCCCCTTCAAGCTCTCGCTACTCAGAGGCGCTCCCGAATGCAGAGCGGACACTGCATCGGAGTTTCACGCCGAAGCGCTGAGCAATTGTGAGTGAAGGACTTGCCCAAGGTCCTTACGTGGTGAGGTGGATTCGAACCTCGAACCTTCCGGCTCCAAGGCATGATGATGTGTAACATGTTGCGATGAGACAACATGATTTTTCAAATATACAAAGATAAATAACAGATTTAAATCCCTTTCCACCCACTGGGGGCTAAGAAATCATTAAAAGCATCGTACCTTGATGGAGGTGAACGCCAGACCGGATTTCGCTCGCGAGCACATGACTTCGATGCACCGTTTGAGTTTGATGACGAGTGGACTCAGACTGTCCAACCAACCGACCGCTTGTTCTGGCGCTTGCTTCGTCAACTCCTCGGCTTTCGAAAGAACGCAGACGACGGCTGCCTCCGCGTTTAAACGGGTCAAGTCCTGAAAGACACGGTAATGGATCGATAAGCATGCCAAGAGATGACAATCGACACGCTCTAATGTTACAAGTTGTTACCTCGTAAAATACCAGTTGCAATGGTAAAAGCAGCCATGTAGTTGACTATAACCCTTTACCGACCGAAGAAGGTACAGGATTTTCCATGTACCGGGATTTCCCATGTACCGTTTACTACAATTTGTGGTACGCAAAGGGTTAAAGGTCCAATCGAAGATATTTCTATCAGAGACAACCAATTTAATTTAGTTTGCTAAATTTTCTCCCAGGTGCCATTAATGTTTGGCACTGTTGACTGTCACACATGCACTCACATGCGTTTTCGTTACAGAACACATACATGTATACATGTATACATGGAGTGATTTCAACGATCCTGGACCCAGTCACATACAGATACAACGAGGTAAGGTAATTTATACAGGCAGTGTAACATAGTACTTAATCATGCTTTCTCATGTTTTACTGGCATATAAAGATCGTTTGTCTGCATGGTCCTCACTTTGGAATGGACTTACTCTGTCAGTTCTTTCTGTTATTCTCTATGCCAGTCTTTCCTCGTCTCTTTCTTGCCTCAAATCCTGCCTTTTCAATCGGGGTCGTTCACAGGAAGCGCTTCAGAAAGGCTCTTGCTGAGAGAAGAACTTTATAAATGGTCATGTATACAAAGCAATACAAGACAGCCCACCATCACCTCACTCACTCACACACCCATCCATCTATTCATCAACCCATCATATATCCCATAGGCGTAGGGGACATTTCTTTCAGCAGCGAGGGGAGGATTAGACTTTTTGCCCCAAATTTTTTTGGTCACGTTTGCGTGAAAATTAAAATTCTGACGACCTTTTTTAGTCATCCGGCCGGAATCTTCTGAAATTTTCCATTACTTTTTGCCCGAAAGTTCTGACAACTTTTATTAGTTATCCGGTACTTTTGACCGAAAATTTTTCTAATTTTTTTCCCGGGTCTGCTTGCCCAAAAAATCAGACTTTCCTGAAATTTCGGGGGCATTTGCCTCCTCTGGACCCCCGTCTTCTACGCCTATGACCGATCTACTAAATAACTCACCCATGGTTCTTCGGTGGGACTCTTGACGAAGTCCGTTCCACTCCACCTCCACGACTCCGACAGTGACGGCGACTTCATCGACCTTGACCCTGGCCGACTCCCTCCTCCGCCTCCCCCTCCATCAGTCGACGCCGACAGAGGAGCAGACGGTGGTTGCGGTTGACCGGTGCTGAAGCGAGCCGACGACAGATCGGAGACGCCCTCCGTCACCAAGTCACTCTCACAGACCTTTACCAATTGACGACCCTACAATGCATGACCCTCAAACGTATATAGGTAAGTCATGGAATGGTACCATCATCAAGGGTATAGGTAAGTCATTGTATGGCATCATCATCAAGGACATAATAGGTCATTCAAAATAGGTCAAAATTATTATCATCAATCAATCATAATTTATATAACGCCCCTTCAAGGTACCTACTCAGGGGTGCTCCCGATCGAGATCAAGCGAAAAAAGAGTCTTCCGACTGTTTTTGAAATTGAGAACAGTTTGGGAGGTTCAGATAGGACTATGGACTTATATAGCACACCTTCAAGAAACCTGTAATGTATAGAAAAATCTTAATAGCTGGTTTACCCCATGATATTTTAAGCTAGGTTGTGTCGCGTTAAAAAGCAGCAACATTTATGTGTACAGAAATCCCTTTTTGTAATCTCTGGGCATAATGAAACTGGCATGCCATAAGTAGCCTTTAGTAAGTAAGTAACACATTAGTCAAAGATGTCGTACGTCCATCTCGCTGATTAAGAAGCCGTAGTCATACACATGTCTCGACCTGAAAAAACAATGCACTATTTACTTACTAAAGGCCGAGTTACTTGACTCAAATCATCTCTGGACTACTCCTACAGACAACCCTTTTGACGCAACGCAGCACTCGTGAATAAGCTGGTGCCCCGCACTTAACTTTCGAGTAGCACTTTAGAAATTTGGCAATTACAATTATGATTACAAAATCAAATGACATCCATTGTTTCACCTTGTCCTCCAGCTCAACCATGGCCACCTTCATATCATCGGCCATCCCTTGAACAGCGGCGGTACACACCAGACCACAGGCAGCATTTGTTGCCATATTCAATGCGTCAATTTCCGTCAGGATTTCGACAACAGCGGCCAAGCGTGTCCGACCCTTATCGACGCGGAACGACCGCTGTTCCAGCTGCTGGATGAGGCGTCGTAGGCCACCGTGACGATACTTGTGCGCTCCGGCTGTGAACGCACCGGCCGTCACGATGTCGTATGTTCTGGCTGTTGTAATAAAAGCATGAAATTGGTCACACAAGACAGATAGTTGCCCAATTAGCAATGTACATCGTGTTAGAATGGTAAGTTGTATCACACTCCGTTGCAACTAACACCACTCAATCTGACCAACCTATACTTTCGTATTGCAAGCCATAACACACTGACAATTATTGAGATTTTAATCATATACAATCTCAAAATGAATACAAGCCAGACATTCATTTGAAATGGCCCAGATAAGTATCCCTTGAAAGCAATTTGTCCAGGACTGTGCACAGTGGAGATGACACAGCAGGCTTGAACTCACAATCGTCATATCACAGCTCAGCCCACTACTAAGAGCCAAACACCGCCAACAATATTCAGTAAGTAAACAAGTAAGTAAATTCTTTAATATAACCAGCCGCCAAACAGCACTCCGATGAACAAGTAACACAATATAAACTTCACATAAGACATAAAAAAATTAACAAGACAAAACAAACCAATTAGTACTCAACCCTGCACACATAACCGAGAAAATACCAAAGTATAAATATTGCAAAAACTTTTCCACAAAAGATGATCAGGGAGCATTAACCCTTTAATGCCAGAGGGTATAGGACCCATACCATTAACTACCGTCTCGGCATTAAAGGGTTAACATGATAAACTCACACGAGTCCTGTTCGCTGTTGTAGACGTTCATTCGCTGTATGTGAAGATTCGTTGGTGCAAATTCTACCTCCTTATGCGCCTTCTTAGCACTCGGCTTGAACGTTGTACCTGCCATTCGTACAGTAACGTAATAATAATTACAACGATTTGTATGGCGCCATACCACGGCCATGTTGTACCTGCCATTCGTACAGTAACATAATAATAATTACGACAATTTATATGGCGTCGTACCACGGCCAAGCCGCTACAACGGCATCGTACAAAGCTAACAGACAGGATAAGCCGTGATGAACAAACATGTGTATTTTTTATGATAGGTTTAAAAGAGTCCACTGAGCCAGTCGATTGAGGCCAGAGTCGGGGCAATGACCTTATGATGACCTCTGCTTAGATTTCCAGCATTCACAAATCAATTTAGACAGATTGATAAACTGCTTTCTCTTTAGAGTTTAGAAGTCAAGAGCAAAGATATCCAGATTCTTCTGCTGAGCAGTTTAATCCAGCAAAAGCTTTAGAATTCAAATCTATCAGGTAATCGGAATGCAGAAAAGACTTAATCTAATCCTATCCAACCTACACTCTACAGGGTAATCTAATCTAATTTATCGATCCTAAATGAACTGAAAAGTTTATTTAAATGTTTGAGGACATCTGGTAATTAACACGGTTTATTATTATATCAATTTTTCATTAATTAATTTGTATCACTAGTAGGTAAAATAGGAAAATACACACTAACTCTACAAATGCAACTGACCGCCAGCAAATATGGCATTGAGCTCCAACAATTCAGGTTACTAGTCAAAGCCGATTTAAATCTTACCTCCTATATTCAGTGTTTACTTCGTGAAAGAAATTGCAATTTCCTTTATGTCTCAGAAAGCAGATGGCATACAGAAATAAAGTTTAAAAACCAAATATGCTCGGTAAAGATTTCGCCTCATTTCAAATGAGAAAGCCAATGTTACAGTCAGTCATGCAACAAGACATAGAAGCAAAAGCCATTCGGTGGATCAGTTACAAAAGAATCAGGCCAGTCTGTCAACAACTCCCTGACAAGCAAACAATCCTACCCTAGCACAATTAAGCCATCTCCTTGTTAGGCAAACAGCTCAAGACAAGTTATCGCATGCATTAAATGCCTTTAATAATTACCAGCGTGCACTAAAATGCATGGAAAGCATATGCAGCTGGTCGTTAAAGGGTTAATATGGGTTGATGTTTCATGATGGAAAAAATATCTCCCTAACTGAAGCTGGATTGAATCAGTAGAAGGAAACCTATCGTTTTCGTTCATCGGTCCTGCAGTTTGGAATAAGCACTCTCTCCATTGAGAGTATTAACTCTCCATCTTCAGTATTAACTGGTAATTGAAGCACATCTTTCTGCCATCTCAAAACTATTTTATTTTCTCTGGGTCTTTCGCACTGGGAGTGCCTCTGATTGGTGTGCACTGTGAGAGGCACCTTATAAATTTATAGATGCAACACAACACAATTGTAATTTAATTTTTATTGTAGTCTAGTCTGATCCATATAGCTCAACAACAGCAATTATGGTAAAGGAGAAAGTAGCATGTGTACGCTAGGTTACTGGATTGGTAAGGTGATTACAACCTTGTTAAACAACTGCGTGAATAGAAATCCTCAATACAATAGGCGTAATTACAAATTCTCACCTGTCTAAGCATGGATGATCACCTGTATAGGTGTGTCGTCTATCTCACCTGTATAGGTTTCCAGATAGTGGATGTGCTGTTCGTAGGACGCGACGGTGCTCAGGTGATAATCGATGACCGACTGACGACACTTGTCCCACTCATCTAACAACTGTCACACCAAATACCACCACACTCCTCCTTAACAGGAGCTACATAAGCAACACGTCACCACAATGTGTCACTACAACATGTCACCACAACGCATCACCACAACGCGTCACCACAACATGTCACCACAACACGTCGCCACAACGCGTCACCAAAACGCACCACCACAACGCGTCATCACAACGCGTCATCACAACACGTCACCACAACGCGTCACCACAATACGTCACTACAACGCATCACCAAAACGCGTCGCAGATGCATGAACTTTAGCAAAACTGAGCAATCAGTGAGCATTGCCCAATTTATTCAGTGAGTCAGCAATTGACTCATATTTACATTACTCCGTTCCTTACCGACTTACACCATCTTACGTTACGCTATCTTTCTTTATCTATTTCTACAATGTCTTAGTGCTTTACTCTATGATACCAATAAAGCTATTTGAAAAGAGAAAAAAGAGAAATAATGCAGTGGCATACACATGCAAACGTGCAATAATAACAGTAATAATAGTAGTAACAACAATAAAAAATAACACAGCTCTTTAAACAGTTTCTTAGAGCCCGAGGGACTACACTTACCTTAGGTGAGTAATGCATAAATAATAATAACAACAATAACAACAACAATAATAATAATAATAATAATCGAGAGTGTTGAAGTCCTCGAGGGATCATGTTTACCTCGGAGCAAAAAAATTTATAATAATAATAATACGAGGCTACAGAACTCTATTTGTAGAGGAACAACAGTTGACAATAATAAAAATAATAGTATTAATAACAATAATATACTCTACATCTACAATACATTAACAGTCTAAGCATACTGGCAGCTCATGCATAATATACACATATGAGACAGAAATTTAAAAAAGCAGAAAGACAGCAAAATACAGATAGAAGAGAATATTGAGGCAGACAGCAATCCTTTAACTACTAGCTGGAAAGAAGTAGGTAGGCAGTCAGGCAACCAGGGTGAAGGAGCATAGCACACAACCAGCCTCCAACCCCGTTACAAGCCAGCCATATAACTACACATTCAGCAGCCATTCGAAACTGGCCTCAGACCAACAAACAGCATGTCGATGCACATAGCACAAGCATTCCCGTTCCTTGTCCTAATGTCTGCTACTTTACCAGAGAGTTCGCAGAGAAAGAGCAACGCCTGAGCGTACAGCTTTTCGTAGAGCATCGTCAGCTCCACTCGTTCGTCAATGTGCAAAGACTGACGAAGCCATTGACACGACTACAGGCAGTGCCCGAAAAACAACGGCCAGAGGAATGGTAAAAATTGACATGACAACAGGCAGTGTCGGAAAAACAACGCCCACAGAAACGGTAAAAATTGACATGACAACAGGCAGTGCCGGAAAAACAACGCCCACAGAAACGGTAAAAATTGACACGACTTCAGGCAGTGCCGGAAAACAACGGCCACAGAAACCATAAAAAATTGACACGACTACAGACAGTGCCCGAAAAACAACGGCCACAGAAACGGTAAAAATTGACATGACTACAGGCAGTGCCGGAAAACAACGGCCACAGAAACCATAAAAATTGACACAACTACAGGCAGTGCCCGAAAAACAACGGCCACAGAAACGGTAAAAATTGACATGGCTACAGGCCGTGCCGAAAAAACTACAGCCACATAAAACCATAAAAATTGCGAGTGTAATAATTGACCATCATGGATCAATTATGAAACGGTGTCACAACCAGAACATATACGCAGTAACACACATGCACATACAAAATAAATGCAAGAAACACCGCACTGGCACCCTGTTTCGTTCAAGACCCATCTGCCGAAGCACGCTTCACCTGTCCAGTACACTTAAATCATGTGTTGACAGGTTTAATAATAAAAAAAGTTCCAGAAATGTGCAAGCAACAGTTTACTTTCAAACAGAAATTACAGCAAATGTGCAGTATAATTGAAAAAAAAAATGAAATAAGTGCATATGCAAAAGTCTGCATTAAACCATGTAACGAATGACAAAACACATGAAATATATAGGAGAACATAAGCAAAAAACAAATAAGAAACCAACGGCAATAACACATAACATAGGTAATTGAGGTAAGAGAACCAGGTAGGCCATACCATGTGAGAACAGGTAAGAACGTGAGAACAGGTAAGAACGTGAGAACAGGTAAGAACAGGTAAGAACGTGAGAACAGGTAAGAACGTGAGAACAGGTAAGAACATGAGAACAGGTAAGAACGTGAGAACAGGTAAGAACATGTGGGGCGCGGTGGTCTAGTGGTGGCGTCGTTGCCTTGGAGCCGGAAGGTCCGAGGTTCGAATCCACCCTCAAGCCGCGTAAGGACCTTGGGCAAGTCCTTCACTTACAATTGCTCAGCGCTTCGGCGTGAAACTCCGATGCAGTGTCCGCTCTGCATCGGGAGCGCCTCTGAGTAGGGAGAGCTTGAAGGGGCGCTATAACAAGTGCACATACAAACAAACATGAGAACAGGTAAGAACGTGAGAACAGGTAAGAACAGGTAAGAACGTGAGAACAGGTAAGAACATGAGAACAGGTAAGAACATGAGAACAGGTAAGAACGTGAGAACAGGTAAGAACATGAGAACAGGTAAGAACGTATGTACGAACAAAGTGCAGTTAAGCTTACCGCTCCAAGACTCTGTAGCTTGTCAATTTCATTTTTTTCTTCTTCGACAAATAGTTTTCTACACAATAACAAATCAAAGTTAAAACTCAATTGTATGAAAATCGGTAGTCAATACATAAACTGATACAAGATACTACACACTAGATTAGAGCAATGCAGTACCACGGTAAATCAGTCTAACACATAAAACTCTGAACTGTGCCTCAGCAAAGTACCAAGTGTAATTGTATCTATAAACTTATAAAGCGCCTCTCACAGTGCACACCAATCAGAGGCGCTCCCAGTACGTTAGACCAAGAGAGAGAAAAATAGTTTTGAGACACCGAAAAGAGGCATTTGGCCCACCAGTTAATATGGAGGAACGCGTTGAAGTGATAGCATGAGTCACCCACACTTCTACCTACTCAACCACTTACTCACCAACCCATCCATTAATCAGTCCATCCATCCAGTAATTTAACAATCTATTATCTCCCCACTCGCCCTTCCATCCATCCATCCTTCTATCCACCAACCCATCCATCATCCATCCACCCACCCACCTATCTTCTGCCAACTAACTCATCCATCCATCCATCCACCAACCAACCCATCCAATCATCCGTCATTCCACTCATCTAATCACTAATCCATCCAACGCGTCCAATCCACCATCCACCCAACCCATCCATCTACCAATCAACCACAACCATATGACAACCACATGACAACCAGTAGCAGCAGAGCAACGATGACAACAACATCAACAACGTACAGCAGCTGTTTGGGTAGAACGTAGGTGAGTCTGCCTTCGCCCATGTATTCGTAGACGAACAGTTGATGGTTGGGACTCGCGTTGACAGGAAATCGGAAAGTCTTGCAGATGATGTTGCTGAAAAAGAGCTTCAGCATTGCCACGCTCTGGCGCCGCTGCCTGATCACACCAACGAGACCGTTCTGCACCGGTATCTACGCGCAACAACAACAAAACAAATACATAGACGAGGAAAACGAGGACTGCATCTCGACGTGTCAACACCGGTCAACATACGCAGTATGCATACAGCGCTTTTTGTTTGGTCTGGGCAGACGGAGTCCCATCCAGAGCCAACAACCAACATCCTGTTCACTGATTGGTCAGAGTGTCTGATCCATAATGGGCATGTGTGTGTGTGTGTGTGTGTCTGTATGTGCATGCGTGCAAGGATGTATGTGTGAGTGTATGTATATGCCTGCCTGCCTGAGAAGAGTGTGTTTCTGTGTGTATCGAGTGTTGATGTTTAGTGTACATGTGTGTTTTGTGTGTGCGTATGTATGTATGTGCGTGCACGAGTGAGTGTGAGTGCACATCTTTGTGTGTATGTGTGTGTGTGTGCGTCTGAGTGAGTGTGAGTGCACATCTGTGTGTGTATGTGTGTGTGTGTGTGTGTGTGTGCCTGAGTGAGTGAGTGTGCATCTGAGCATGTACCAACCTGTACGCCTGAGCTGTTGGACAGTCGGTCTGATGGACTGACGACTGATTCACCGGACCAACTGCTCAAACGGAAGCTGCAGTCACTCTGCCACGCTGTAACAACGACCGATCCCATGTCACGGTAGTCAAACGAACTACAACACACAACAACAACAACGTTCAACTTAACTAAGAAAAGTAAAGAAAGTTAGAAAACAACTTGAAAAGGAAACGACATATATATAATTATGATGATGGTGATGATGGTGCTCTGCCCGTAGGCAGGTTCATTGGTTTTACGCCTCTGGGGATGAGATGAGTGAGGTGGTTTCCCGTTGCCTTCCCCACAGACAATGATGGGTAAGCAACTTACCCAAGGTCGCTCCGCAGCAGCTTGCGCCCCTGCGTCCCACACGTGCTAGCCCGAGATATTCTAAATCTCTGAATGTCAACTCCCAGCCCGGGGCTTGAACCGCAGTCCGTTGCAACCAACAGACGAATGCCACTCTCGCTTACCGGTGTAGCTAGCAAGGCCAAACAATTATATGCAACGAAATTAAAGAAACATAAAATAAATGCCATGAAACATAAGAAAATCTTATGAACGGGAACACAATAAAAAACAGGACGGTTAAAGACAAGATCAGAAAGAAAAATAGGATGAAAGGAACGCAAGGAAAGGTTGGTTTAGATAAAGTCAACCCAAAAAATTGCAATCCTCCATAACTGCCTGTCTTCCAGTCATTGGACCTTAATGGATCTCAACTTGGCTTCTAACCAGGAAAAGTTCTGCCTTGTCATATAAAAACAGTTTTTTTTATGAATCGCCTATTGCTTGATGCCTTATAAGTGCATCGTGATAATAATGCCGCAGAATTATTTTCACAATCAGATAATCTTCGAATGTTCTCAACTACTAACCACAGCTTCAGTGAAATACTATTTGCTGGAGCATCCAAGATGTCAGCCAGATTGAAGATTATCGACCCAACCTGAGTCATCTACAGAAAAAGTCAAAACAACTTCAAGAGACAACTTAGACAAGACAAGAAACCGAGAAACTATAACAGAAATCCACATATGTTTAATGGTGGAAGAGTTGGCCCTTCTTGTTGAAATCGCCTTCCTCACAAGCTACGTCTTGAGCTCCTTGGTCTTTCTCTTCCCTTGTTTCGTAAACGCCTGAAGACTATACTATTTGTTAGCGGGAGCGCTAACTTGGGTCGGGAGCGCTACTAAATATGTGAGCGGCGCTTTATAAATGTTCAATTACAATTACAAGTTGAAACATTCAGGGAAGTATAGATGTTGGAAAAATATCCAACCACACGTTTTTGACCGAATCAATGGATACATTTACCATCTTAATACAACAACAACAAAACCGATGAGCAATCTCTAAAGCTGGCCCCGGGACAGCCAAAGGCATGAAGTATCTTCTTAGCATCAGTATGGTCCGTGTACTCATTATAGCCGAGCAATTGCAATGACAGTGGATGATGACGACGAT
This sequence comes from Lumbricus rubellus, assembly GCA_945859605.1. Taxonomy (NCBI): domain Eukaryota; kingdom Metazoa; phylum Annelida; class Clitellata; order Crassiclitellata; family Lumbricidae; genus Lumbricus; species Lumbricus rubellus. Next base: position 17,391,156 of record OX243818.1, read on the forward strand.
GATGATGATGATGACGACGATGATGATGATGATGACGATGATGATGACGACGACGATGATGATGACGACGATGATGAAAGATCGAGCTAACCGTGTTCGTCATTCGTTCCTTGACGCTGTAAATCGTGACCTTGATCCTCGTTGCGATTGAAAACGATTGCGGATTTCTGAATCCAATCATCGTTACGTACATTGGATGTGTGCTTTTCTGGTGAACAGAGACACAAAAAGAGATCATAATTGACTTTAAGGCACCAAAACGACAGACGAATTTATTACGAGTAACAATCGAAAACAGTTGAGCTGAAAACTATTTCGTCTGCCACAGTCATCACCACGACTAACATTTCACTCATTCATTTAATAAATTTATATAGCGCCTCTTTTAAAGCATCTACTCAGAAGCGTTACCGACCGATCGAACCCTGGCTAAAGGGAAACAGTCTTAAGAGTAGAATGTGGTCTCAATGGCTCTAGGCATCAGACACAGTTCAACATTTATATGATCACTGTTGCTAAGAAATAAAAATGGCATTGATCAACAATTCAACATGATCACTGCCACTACAACCTATAACCAACCCATCACAGCAACTGCCACCACCAACACCACCCAACAACACCACTAACCCCTTCCCCCGAACGAGGCGACCACAACACTACCCCCAAGTTCAGTAGATAGCTCCTGCTCCAAGCAGTTTGAGGAAACTACAGCAAATAGCTTGTCTCACACCAAAAAAAACACAAGAGGATAGGCCGATTGCCCCATTGATTGGGCCTTGGTCTACCATGATAACAACTGAACTACCACCATGATTATGACAATGCCGGCTACCAACGGCCCCACTGATAATTAATCCACTGGTCCACCACGCACATTCATAAACTGCAGGCCCGGATGTTGCAGCACTCAACCAATGCGGGTCTCGCTACAACCACCACAATTGTATAAATACACAAACAAACGCAAATTTAAACATGCATACATGTTACATATATGCAGGGCTGTTTTAAAGGAATTTTTTGAACTGCACAACCCCTTCTTTCCTTTCCATCCTCCATGGTAAATTACTTCCAATCGGAAGAAAATGACCTTTTTTGCTAGTTTTAACTGTGCAGAAGTCCTTCTACAACTGCACAAATCCATTTAGAACTGCACATTTTGTGTACAACTGCACGGTAAAAAAGGCCTGCATATATGTAAATAAATGCTTGCCATTAAGAAAAGAAGATTCTTGTTTCAGTTTGTTGAAAAGACACTTCATCTTTTAACCAAAAAGAGAGATTAATTAATATTAATTCAAACAAAATATTTATTTATGTTGCTTATATAAACTGAACTTATACATAAAACCTTTGTAAAATTATAGTTATAAATGTAACTTGCTGCGTTCTGCCAGCCTGAAGTGCTCAATCGAAAATTGATTGATTGATAGATGTTCTTACCTCAACAATTTCCGTTCGTGCGTGGATGACCCATCGTTCGTCGGGTGGAGGGAGCATGTAGTGGACCGACGCAAAAGTGTCTGGCAGACGACCACTCGTCTCCGCCGGAAGTCCAATGCACATGAGGCACATCTCAAGGAATGGATCCTCTCCCGGTTCCCTGTCCGTGTCTACAGTACACCGAGAGAAACATACGACGACTTACCATGTATCACGCATGAGATGACAATGCGCCCGTTTAACATTTCTTGTATAAAATATGTATTAAATCTCCCGAATTAATTTATCTGAGGTACAAATTATTAAAAGGAATGAAGAAATTAGCTTAGCAGTAGAAAATAATTTACCTTGAATGTGGTGAAAGACGGAAACAAGGGAGCCTCCCAAGACCACTGATATGCAATGTCTGAACCTAGGAATCAATTCCACACCCTGTGCAGTGTCTATCCTTCTTGGTAGCAATGATCCTTTAAGGTTTTCGTATTGTTACTATCAATCAGTTAATTTTCTTACGTTTTACTGCTGTTGCACTGGTTTAATTGTAACTTGTCATCAGGCAAGACAATAAAATCCATACCATCTGTCAATGTTCAGTCAACAGTTGCCCATTGCCTGGTTCTGCAACTGCACAAAGGATCTTCGAGTTTTACTGCACAGGGTCATCGCTCTACCAAGCAGGGTGTTCTCATCATCCTTTTTGCCCTCACAGCCACCCAGCAGAATCATGCATTCTCGGTGGTGGCCCCTCGCTTGGGAAAGGGGCTCCTTTTGCTGCTGCGCTTGTTCTCTCACGCAGGCCTTCTATGCGGGGTCGTTAGCAGATCCCAATGTCTCATCAGCGCTAAAGCTTCGTAAGGCCGTTATCAAAGGGCAGCTGATTGATAATGTGTTTGCCTTCATATCCTTGTCAGACCAGGGTTCAAATCTTATTTCATCTTCATGTGACCTTGACAAAGTGCTTTTGATCCATTGAAGGACAGGCTGCAGAATTGTCACTGCATCATTTGTGTTTCAGAAAAGAGATCAACTTCAAACCAGAGTCACACCCCTCTGGAGCAGGTAGACTGATTTTGTGAGGTACGTCAACGTCAAGGGTGTCATAGTATCGCAATACAGAGATACACAGATGGCTGGATGGTCTGTCTGGTGGATGGGTAGATTAACTATCAATTCTGATGAGAGAAGTGGATCATTGCAAGGCTGAATGGATGGATTGATTTAAGCTAGTACCACCAGACACTTATAAATTACCTTAACTTCTTCCCCATACATTATTATCACATATCCTTCCTTACCTAACTTTTTATCCACATAACTTTCCATTTTTTTACCATAGCCTTGGCCTACTTAATCTTTTTAAGCAGTGGCTGGGCTGGGAGCGCCTCCGAGTCAATCTCTTGAAGATGTGCCATACACATATAAAATTAGAACTCGGAGTGAATGAATGCATGCTTTATGTCACACTTTCTTACCTTATTTTACCAAAACCTACCATGCCATTATTCGGTTGACCCCGAATTTCAACCCGATTCCCCAAAACAACGTTTGGACGGGACGCAAATTAACCTGAACTCATTGATGGGTAACCAAGAGACCCCAATTTAAATTAACCTGCTATTTCTTCCCATTCTGTCTCTTACATAAAACACATTTTTTACAAATAAAACAAAGAAACCTTTAATCAACAGAGCATTTCTTATAAATGGAATATATCAGACGACTATAATCGATGTAAACTTAAAAATCCCAGTCCTTCTTAAAAGTCACAGTAAACGAACTTCGCTAACAATAATGAGAATAATATCGACAACAGTTCATTCGAATGCAAAAATATCACACGTAGAACCAAACTCCAGATCTGTTAAAAGTCTGTTCAGTCACTTCAGTGCAGAAAATTATATCACAAATTAAATTCACGGTCGATAATAATGAATCTTGTTTTGGAATTGTGAAAGATTTTTCAATACAGATTAATTAATCGAAATTAAACTCACGATTAATACGAATCAAATCAACGACACATTGAATTCGTGTTCATAATAATCAAAATCACGACAAAAGAGCAGATGCTCATTACTGAACGTATGCATGCAAGTCTGTATCATTTATGAACATGCAAGTCTGTATTGTATCATTTATATAGCGCCCTCTAGCAACCTCAGTTGATAACACAGGTATGCCATTAAACTGAAGCCTTCTTTGTTTCAACAAAGAAAATATTATCACTATTATTTTTTATTTTTTTACCCGAGGTATCTCAGATCCCTTGGGATTTCAACAAATTATCCGGAAACGTAACAAAATTGCATTCTGGAACGGCTAGAACTTGTATAATCATTATTATTATTATCATTATCATTAGTACTATTATTACTATTATTATCATTATTATTATTATTATTAACAGCTTCATGAATCAAGACTTTAAAGAACCCTTTTCATGACCTCACACTACATTAACCTAATCAATAACCTTACATTCTTTACCTAATCCTGTCTCAACCTCATTCACACCGAGCAACCTATGCAGTCAAAGATCAGTGTCATGGATATCAGTTTCTATGGTCTGTGCTTCGGCGTGAGTGTCAACCTTTGTGGTCAGTACAGTTCTGGAGGACCCTGGACAATTCTGACACCCAGATATATTTAGCCTTTTTTGCAAATTGTGATTGAAGACCGTTCTGTGCGATCGTCATATCATCGTGCCAGGTCTGGAGCACCACTGATAAGTCTTTCTTTCGGTGCTATGTAAATCTGCAATTACTTTACAATTATTGACCGTGGATCTGTGGACGCTGCTGGTGGGGTGGGTTACATAAGATTGAACGAGTATTTTGAGTGATATTGACCGACCATCAAGGACAGTTCTCTATCCAACAGGATAGAAACTATGTAGCAACTCTTCGCTTGCTTCTTCTGATGTACAATAGTTAGCTACTGGCTATGAAGAAATGCATGTCTAGCACGGACATGGCTGCCTCAGGAATATCATCTACCATCTGAATAGGATATACTCTTTTGGTAATTGTAGTCATGTGGTGCAGCACTCATGATTTTAGCAGCCTTAGTTCCTCAATCTGAATGCAACTTAGACTAAGCAGGAACTGTCAACATTGTAAAACTCTGTAGCAACTCTTCGCTTGCTTCTGCCGATGTACAGGAGTTAGTCACCTGTGATCAATTTTCTACTTCACATGTTGCTAAAATATTACCATACAAACCTGGAAGAACTTTAATAATCAATCAATCTAATATCAAATATACCATCAACCACCTTGTAGCAGTTAGCCGCGTTACAGCGCCATAAAAATTGTCGTTATTATTATTATTAACCACGATTCTATGTTATATACTGGCTGACTTAACTCAAAGCTTAAATTATTAATTGTTGCTAAGGCTTATCCCGCAGTTAGCCCCTGTAGCGATATGGCTGCACCATATAAATTGTCGTTATTATCATACAACAAAAATCTTCAATTACATTACCTTACATTGATTTACCCTCAAAACACAACGTCATCATAATGCTACCATACATTCACATTTAACAATGAGACAATATAAGCTTAGTGATCCTGAAAACCTTGTACAACTTTTAAGCAAGAGCTAATCAGTTACTACATGAGTATCTTACGATAAGAATGATGTTATGCTAAAAACATACTAAGAACTTTCACTGCTAATAACAGAATAAGATCAGTACTAAACACAGTAAACATTTCAATCTCAATAACAATATATTGGTAATATATCTCAATATCGCAGTACATGCAAGTATTTTGTTCCGTCTCCAAAATCTAACTCTTATCTCAAGTACTCTAGAGTACTTGGACTCGAGAAGGAATCTCAGCCTGTCAGAGTACAATGGTCTTCTCTGTAGTGCGCATGACTTGGAATCCGACAGGTGCGGGTTCTAGCCTGACCACATGCAGCAATGAACTGGACAAGTTTTTTGGACTCCTGCATAAAAGATCCTTAACACTCAATAAACAATTACCCTATTACCTTTACCTTACCTAACTTACCTAATAAATGACACAACAATTTATATAGCCCATTTTTTAAAACCTAGACGACTTTGAATCTGCCAACGATCGAAGAATGAACGATGTTCTTGTTCTATTTCTACGCTGGAACCCCGCTCCGTCTGGCCAACTGGTTGGACGTTAGGAGGTGGTCGGTCGAATCGGAAATTTAGAGCCACCGTCGCCGGAGCTCAAACTAAAAAAATTAAAGGAAAAAATAATTTCATTACGACGAGAAATGAGAAGTCATTTTTGTACAGAAGGAGAGGAGGTTCCAGCGCAGTTTCCTTACCATATAATCTCACTTCAAATACCCAGAAATCATATTTTAACATTTCAAGATAAAACACGAATATAGTTAGGTCTGCATCCCCGAAAAAGCGCTATAAAATATGCAGCCTCGATGTTACCCGTGTTTCACCCGAAATACCTTCAACCACGACCCTGACATGTGGCCAATATGTCTAATATGCTAGCTTGTATTCAAATTTCATGTCCATCACATACATAAATCATATTGTTGGACTGCTATGTAAATATAATTACAATTATACCCTTAAGAGGCCATCAACTCAATTGCCTCTTCAAATCCAACGCTCAAATACACATAAACACAATATTAACATATAAAGAAGGGCTCTTAAAAAAGCAATTGCCTTATATTTATTATGTGATCTTATGTTACACTACCATGAGTCACATTACATTACGTGTAGGGACACGAGAAATTGAAGATTTTTGCTACATAAAGAACCAGGATGATGTTGCTCTGAAATTAATCTTCACAGAGCGATCAGCCTTTGTAGCATGTTGAGTTGTTTAACCAAGCACTTTCTTTTTCTAACCAATTAACTAAATGTGTTTCATATTAATCGCTATTTGCATCACTTACTATTAATGAAACTATTTACACAGCAACACCTACACCAACAGAACTCAGGACCCCATGCCAAAAAAACACATATTCAAGCTTCTGGTGATGACACCACCAGCCACACACACGTCAATGGCAAGCTACTGGTTCTTCACCTCGTTCATGATGACACTATAACTGGCTGGGCATGGACCGCATATATCCGACATGAAGCAATGCATAATGGTCAGTACAGGGTACCAAGTGCTGGGTAAAAAGGACCAAACACAAAGTACCAAGTACCCATTCCCAAACCGTAAAATATAGTCTGACAAGGTAAGTCAATCAAATAATAATTTGAAGTCTCGTATTTAAAACCAACTGAACTGATGCACATCAAATCTGCTGAAATAAGACCATGTCTGTTCTTTGAAAACTGTCAGCCAAGGCATTTCAAAACACAGAATCATGACATGCTCTTCAACATAAAAACCCCCCAAAAACATTGATCACAGTTTTCCAGTGTCACCAAACACTAGAGGCAGTAACAGAGCACCTCTGAGCAGGTCTCTTAAACAGGCGCTATATAAATTCTTGAAATGAATGAATGAACTTTGTTTCAATAACCAACTAAGCCTGAAACCATGACAACGGTCTTACCTGTTGTCTCTGGAAGTGACGTGACCGCCGCCAGGTCTTGACTGCTGAACGGATCTTTTCCTGTTCGACTGCGCAGCTGCTCACGCAAACTCTGAAGCTGGATCTTCATGCACTCGTAGCTTGCGACGTGCAATGATCCGATCCAACTGTCTCGATCCGCCTCCACCTGCGTCGCAAGTCGGATCACTCGATCGTCACCTTCAAAGACTACACATGCAACAACATCGTTTCAATTATTATTATTATATCATGAACTATTATAGTTACTGGAGTATTTTGAGTCATTTATAGGGATTAGGCCTAAAAAATGTTGTGTTTCCGGTAACAGAGCTAAAAAAAATTGGGTAGGTGGATCGGAAAATATTTTTATTTTGGAAAATATTTTTATGCAGTGACTATCCGAAAAGTATACCCCACTAGTCTTTTTTGCACAAAGGTACACGCTGCAACAAAGTACGTGTTCTAAGCAAGTATAAACTGCCTATTTCCCCACTGTCTGCACCTAAAACTGCTCTAGAAAACAGTCCTATTAATTTCATTTTGTTGGCGTCTTTTCTGCTATGTCAATACAAATGTTAAAAAAAAAATTTTTGCCAAAAAAATAAAAAAAATTTGGCCCAAAACATTTTTTTTAATAAATGTTTTTACAAAATTATTTGAGTCGCGGCAATAAAAGAGGGTCGGTCGGGTTACCGGAAACACAACATTTTTTTAGACCTTACTTTTCCATCAGGTTAAAAAAAAAATATTAATAAAATACTACAAATATGATCAACTTTTACTGAACTGAAGCCCTCACCAATAGCAAAAAGTCAACTAAAAACCACTGTTCACAGACAGCATAAACATCCTGCTTTAGAAATAGTTTGCTCAATATAATAAAAAAAAGATGACATCCACAAAATCCATCCAAACATATCCAAAAAGTAATCCCAAATACGATAAAAAAAATTAATTAATCAACCTAGATAGATAGTCAAAGCCATTGTCACATTTTCTCCAGACAGCTTTTAAAATCATGAGGGACAAAATCAAACAATGAAACAGAAAGTCAAACAACATAATACAAATACCGGTAGTTACTTGATAAATAGATAAATCTTTAAATAGATAAATCTTTAAATAGCTAAATCATCAAATAGATAAATCTTTAAACAGATAAATTTTTAAGTAGAAAATTTTTTTAATTGATAAATTTTTAAATAGATAAATTATTAAATAAATAAATCTTTAAATCGATAAATCTTTAAATCGATAAATCTTTAAATAGATAAATGTTTAAATAGATCTATAAATCTTTAAATAAATCAATCAAAATTAATCATACCGATGATGAACGAGTAATAGGAATGGTCCTCTTCATCATCGTCGAGTTGCACGACACATCTTTCAAGGACAAAAACTCCGAGCACTTCCGACGACTGCACAACAAAACAAATCACTTTACATGCACATCTGATCTAATCTTATCTAAATCTAAATTTCCAATCTAATCTTTTCTCTCAGGATCAATCTCACTGGGAGCAATTCTGAAAGGTTTTGGACAAGAAAAGCGCTTTATAAATGGTCATATGAAATACAATGCAATTTAATGTAACCCCCAATCAATACAATTCAATAATGTAACCGGAATCCGATCTAATCTCAATCCAATATGAGAAGAAACCTTTCAAATCTAATCTTAATCTGAATAGCAACAATCAAATCTATTCTGGTTAATCAAACATCAAATCCAATCCAGTCAGTAACAACACCCAAAAGTTCTACCGGTACTTTAGTTTTCATATCTTCATCCACTCTTGATTCAAAATTTCAAACTGTGTACCAATAATAAATGCTTTGAACCTTTCAGCCTCCAAAGCATCATTTTCCGTGTTTTTCCTCCCCTTGAAAACTTCTAAAACGCATTGTGATTCATTCTCTGCAGTTTAACAATGAGATGATCTGCCATTGCATCTGTACTTACAACATCCTTGTCCTATAACCAATCGATTCGTCCTATGACCATTCGTCCTATAACCAATCGTCATAGAACCATTCGTCCTATGACCAATACAATAGTCCTATGACCAATCATCCTAGAGCCCTTACATAAATGAGATGATCTGGTATTGCAGATCTGTACTTACAACATCCCTCGTTTTGAAGTAGAAGAGGAGATTTCCTCGCAGGCGAAACAGTCTCTCGACATAAACTGAAACCGCAACAAAATCATATAATTACTCAACACACTTCACAACCGTTACAATTAGCTTTCTCTTTTGCGACAGACAAAACTAAATATTACCCAAATTCATTCTGTCAAATGGCAAAGTCAGAAGATATGAGACACATGGGCTCAAAACCAGTCACATGTCAGTTTCTGAGTTTCTGACCTTTTTATTCAGCCATATGCTACAATGGATCTGCCTTAAAATATTTTTTAACAGGATGAAAGGATCATTTTATTACTGAAGTTACACTCGTTTAATTGTTGTTTCTTCCATTAGTTTAGAGTGAAAAAATTGAATAAAACGTTTCTGACTCTGACTTATTGTGTGATGAAAGTCCTCAAAAACCATTAACCCTTACCAGTTCATTTTTAAATTTTAAGCCGGTTTTCAGCGGATATTCTCAGGGCAAACGGGTAAAAGATTAATATTATTCTGTAATTTGCTGGGCAATAAAGAAATTATATTCTGAATCAAATAACGTAAACCGCATCAAAATCGGTTAACAACTTTGCAAATTATGGTAAATTCAAAAATCCATCTGTCGAATTGAAGAATATTCTACATTCTTGATCCCTCTTGCCTATTTCAGGTTCTAGCACAATATCTAAGAAGCAGCAAGCAACCTGGTTTCGAGACCCAGCACCACACATATCCAAGGGTTGAAGGAATTTTTCACTGAGGCCCAGATATGACAAGACTCATCCTCTTATGAGTTGCAACAAATCAACAGATCACTTAGAAAAATGGCTTAGACTTAGAGAATGACACCTAAACATACTTGATCTTGTTTAACATACTTGATCTTGTCTAACATACTTGATATTGTTTATCATACTTGATATTGTTTAGCATACTTGATATTGTTTAAACATAAAAGATCTTCACTCATGACTTCATTGAACAGTAATACATGCTACCAATGTGGTTTAGACAATCCACTCAGAAAAGTTCCCCAGATGTTACTTCTACTCCTTTCTCCATAGCGCAATTACACCCGATCATTTTCAAAAGTAAAAAATGCCATATTTTACAAGTATGTGAACTCTTTTACAGCTACATTGCTTCTGATGAATTCTGCCATTAGAAATTGATACCAGCACAAACGCTTAAAATCTGTAGAAATACTAACATGCCAAATATCATTTTGTTGGAATTTTATTCCTCAACAATTCTGCCCTGAAATGTGTTTAAATAAAAGTTAATGAATAAATAAAACATTTAAAAAAATTAAAAAGTAGAAATCCATAAAAATTCTATGAACATGATCTTTTTATATAAAAAGTTGTACCTGCAGACAATTGCATATAAAAATTGTAGCCACAGATGCAGATCGAAAAAAAATAGCCAATTTAGTCCAAACATTTGTTTATGTTTCTTCTACTCTATGATAACATTGGCACTCCGAATGTACATCGCTGTTACCATGTCTCAATCCAAACACATCCACTGTGTCATCAAATATATAACTGAACAACATCGCATGATAAATATAATTTACCTTGGGGAGACTTGGCTGATGAATACAAATCAATAGACTATGCACATGGCAGAAATGAGCTGATGTATTTTTTTATTAGCCAACGATGAGATGAGCACTCACAATATTGTCTCACCATCTCTCAATACATCACAATCCTGAAACATCTGCCTCTTCAAAAGCGTCGCTTGAGAGCCTTTACAACATTTTCTTAACGACATAATTTATTTGTTTGGACACGCTCAATTGCCCATGGATAAAAACATCAGACTACACAGAAACAACCATTGACCCAGAAAGGTGTATGACTATTTCAATTCAAATGCATGACTGCAACTGTTTTAAAAGAGGTGGGAAGGAAGGGCTGGGCTTGGTGGGGCAAAAACCGAAATTTCCAGAGCAACCTCGAGTACCTTAAAGGAGAGGTGCTGGATGGGTTGGGACGGGTTGGGAGGAGGCAGGGAAAGATGGAGGCTGGGAATATGAGAGGGGGGGTGGGTTTGGGCAAAAGAATAAAAATTTACCGGGCAATATAGAGTACCACAGAGGGGTGGCAAACCCGCCCCACAGCTCGGTTGGGGGACGAAAAACCTATATTTCCTGGGCAATGCCAGGCACCTTAAGCTAGTACTGTATAACTGTAAACGTATCCAATTACAGGCAGGGAGGTGCCTCTTTGCTGTGTGGTCACTGTTGACCTCATTTATTGCAAATGAGTTAAACAAGTAGAAATACTTAGCAAATGAACACAAATCTAGTTAAAGTCTAAAAATAGATGTTTCATAGTACCTTGCACTAATAACCACCATGTGTCAATTTAGTGTCACTGGGAGGTGTGATGTCGCTGCGCGTTGCCTGAATTAGCAGATTACTTAACCGCATGTTATTGGACTATTGATGTAATCACAGTTCAACATGTCAGTGACGTTACATTCGGAGGCTGTTCCATTTATTTATTTATTTCTCACATTTGCTATAGCGCCTCTTCAAACTCTCGACTCAGAGGCGCTCCCAACTATAGCACGGACACTGCATCGGAGTTTCACGCCAAAGAGCATCAGCAATTGCGAGTGAAGAACTTGCTCAAGGCCCTACGCTGCGGCTTAAGGTGGATTCGAACCTGGGACCCTCTGGCTCCAAGGCTCCGAACACAACACTACACCACCACACCCCCTGTTTGTAGCAAGAGCAGTACTACTAATATGCTGAAAATTGTGAATAGAAACTATTCAGTGACAGACCTTCTGATTTCCTAAAGATGCCTTCCTGGCGTTCCTTTGCAAAAAGAATTCCCTCTTTATCGAAACGATCAGGATTCTGACGAGCTAGACAAGACAACTCCCGTGAATTGAACCTCATGCTGCCCTCTGCCAGATAAGAGCATTCCCACAATTGTAAAGTCTGCAACATCAAAAACAGAAAACACTCTTAGAAACTAAGTACAGGGCACCCTGGAGCTAATTCATCCACACTGGTCCAAATCACAAGGATTGTCTATATATGCTGTAACAAGAAAGACTGTCCCATTGACAGGAGAACAAAGATAGGGCTTAGTTATAGTAAGCGGGTCCCTATGTGTTGGTTAGGTTCAGGTTAGGCATCGTCAGTGTCGGTTAGGGTCAGGATAGGCATCGTGACGGTCGGTTAGGATCAGGATAGGCATCGTGAGGGTCGTTTAGGGTTAGGAATAGGGTTAGTGCAGTCATTCATTAACATAGGGACCCGCTTACTATAACTATGCCCAAAGATAGGAAGAGACAAGAAGCAGTTGTAATATAATATACGCACTGGCTACGGAACCGTCCGGACGGTGCCGTAATTTTTTTTCTACGGAACCGTCCAACACTTATGGAGCTACCATTCGCACTAACACCCGTCGGCCAATGAGGTTAGCGGAAAACAATGTGGAAGAGTCGAAGACCGTAGGGGAGGAGGTTGTCGAGTACAATTTATGCCCATCCCTTTGTAAACAGTAGCCTACTGTGAACAGCACGTGCGACACGCAGGGTCTCACGATTTTAGACGAATTGCAATGTAAAACGTTTAAAATGTCTTACAAATGACCCTACGTATGGAGGAACATTTTGCACAGGTAATTATGTCTCACTTTAGCGCTCTTTATCGTTAAATTTAAGCATGGTTATAACATAGAAGACCTAGGTGTCGTTCGCGTATAGGGTATAAGGTTTCGCGTCGTGAGGGTCGGTTAGGGTTAGTGTTAGGGTTAGTGTCGTCATTAGATTCTTATGATTTTTGCGTCGTGAGGGTCGGTTAGGGTTAGTGTTAGGGTTAGTGTCGTCATTAGATTCTTAGGATTTTTGCGTTGCTTGTTTAGCAGTTGTTGGCCAAGCTAGCCTAATAGCTTGACCATCAACTGCTAACATCAACTACCTTCTCCCCCCCTACGGTCTTCGCCTCTTCCAGACGGTTCCGTAGAAAAATAATTACGGCACCGTCCGGACGGTTCCGTAGCCAGTGCCTATAATATATGTGGTTAAGTAGTGAGGCACGGTATAGTTATAATAAGCGGGTCCCTATGTGAATGAATGACAACACTAACCCTATCCCTAACCCTAACCGACTCACGATGCCTAACCGGTAAAATCCCAGACTGGCTGCCCGTACTCCAAACAATATGGCTGCCAACGAATGCAATAAAATTAGAGCGCGACCATCGACGACATTGTTCATCAATTCAGCTTTAATTTCAGCAGAATGACTGCACTAACCCTAAAACTAACCCTAACCGACCCTCACGACGCCTAACCTGAGCCCTAACCGACCCTCACGACGCCTAACCTGAGCCCTAACCGACCCTCACGCGCTCTAATTTTATTGCATTCGTTAACGGCCATATTGTTTGGAGTACGGGCAGCCAGTCTGGGATTTTACCGCCTAACCTTACCTTAACCGATCCTCACGATGCCTAACCTGATCCTAACCGACCCCCACGATGCCTAACCTGACCCTAACCAACATATAGGGGCCCGTATAAGCCGTGAGGCGCTGCACACATTTTCTTGATCAGCGTAGGCAATGTCATTCCCGGATCCGGTTAATCTCGTCTCATAATGAATAGCTCAATAGTATATCGGTTTAAAAAAGCGACATAAAATAGTTCGTAATTAATTCCATGCTAACCTGTGCATTAGCTCTCCGTGAAATATGTCGTATTTTGGTTAAAACCGAATATCATCTGGATTCACTCAAGGACCAATTATAAATTTATTTTCTGTTTTGAGATAGACTGGTTCACTGCTATGAGAGTGATGTAAAATTTATTTAGCACCATATCTTAAAGCTTCATTTATTTAAAAGACTAGACATATTTATATTGATCCCAACAATTCAATTGTCCATGTAAGCTTACTTATCTTTTGTTTGTGTTCTTTCTCTGAATTTTTTCTGTAGTGTTTACTACATTAGGTTTTATAAAAAAAAATGGTTTCCTTAGTTAAGTAACATCTTGCATTCAAGTAACAACGCAGGTTTCCCAAAGATATTCTTTTTAAGTGACCTAGTTTGACCGTCAGCTACTGGTGCAGTGTTTTGTGAATTCCCCTCAGGCTTTGGAAAATTTAATCTTCGGGAGGGGGAGTGGCCGCATTTCGACGGACAGCAGTCGGCAACTGCTCACTGTGTGCCCAGGCAGACAATGGCGAAACACCTTTGAATGGTACTTTTTTCTATCTTTTATAGTCTTTCTATCCAAATTTCATATAAATATACAATCCTAACAATAAATGGTCTACTTCGATGTCTGCAGAAGGTTCTGTGAACTTCTGTCACAACACATTTAGAAAGTACTTATGCTACAGAAGTTTTTGCCGTCACTAATGACGACACTAAAGCCATAACCCTAACCCTCACGACGCATAACTGACACCTACTGTGAAAACATCACATACTTACATGTCTACCATTTCAAAATCTCGGAAGAAGTGATAGTTCATGGGTATCTATGGGGCACTTGAGTTCCACTAACGTCCCTGAGCATTAAAAGATTCACTGCGTTAACATAAAACGAGGCTAAAACTGCAGCTGCTGCTAGTTTCACTAAAGTGGTGCTATATAAATTGCCACTTATAACAATGCAGTCAGATGGTCAAGAAAAAAATTGGCAAGCTCAAGAAAGGCACTAAAAATGTTACCACAACTACAGGAATTCAAAAACAGACACAGAAAACAGAATAATGAATTCTGACACAATTTTTAACCATGATGTCACAGCATTCAAAATGACTTTGGCAAACAGAAACATTTTAGTACATATTGAGTGCTGGAAAAAATTATGAAAATCAAAAACGGCAAAAGCACCTGAAAAAGATGTGACGTGCAGGAAAATATGAAATACGCAAAAAATCAACAATTTTCAAATTAATAACAAAAGAAATTGAAATGTTCTAAAATAAAATAGAGTGTTCAGAATGAGCAGAGACCAGTTATTTGTAGACGTTAACATCTTTTCCAGTAACCAGTACTTTCAAGCAACTACCACGTTCAAGCACCTAGTGCATCAGCAAGTAGCATGTTCCAACAACTAGCATGCTACAGCAGTTAGCACAATCGAGTTCCTATCAGTTTCAAAACACATGTATATTGTATAAGCACATACCTCCATTCTCACAAGCACATTTTAACTTTAAGCACATTCCACTTCTCATCATTTCCCATTTATTAATATTTGACACCATAGGCATACAAGGTGAGGGTCCAGAGGGGCAAATGCACCCCCCAAATTTCGGTCAAGTCTGTGTTTTGGGCAAGCAGACCCATGAAAACCTAAAAAAATAGTATTTTTCAAGACATTTCAACCCGATAACAAAAATTTTTTTGCCACCAACGAGATTTTTTTTCGGGCAGAAGTCAAATCTTTGCTCCCCCACTGCTGAAATCTCCCGTATGCCTATGTTTGACACTTTTCCAAAATGCATGTGTACAACAGTGTACATGTCTCGATGCATACCATATACAATTACCGCATACATTATACATACGTACATTTCAAATGCCCAAGAGCTCAGTCAGAAAACAGATTCCCCCATCTGATGAAACTTTTAAGGTTGACAATAATCGAAAGTTGTGAGTAATAATTAAATCCATTTTAACTGATCACAGGGGCCAGAACAAAAAAGTCTCATTTAAAAATAGGTTCATAAAATAATACAAAATCAGCACATTTCAAAACTACAATAAAATTTGTACATGCAAACTGAAATCCTTTGAACCACTCATGCACTGGTTTATATAATCTTTATAATCAACATTATCGACGGCTAAGTTACGCCCTAAAAAATCATTTCTACAGGCATTTACATGGTCTAAATATTCAAGTTCCCCAACTGCTAGCTTTATAGTCTCAAACATTGTCTGATTACTAGTAATTATTAATAAGTAAAAATAATAAGTGTCTGATTACTAGTAATTATTAAGTAAAAATAGGTGTCTGGTTACTAGCAATTATTGATAAGTAATAATAATAGGTGAAATATCTCAGAAAACAAGAACCTCCTTACAATGACTGAGACAGTAACATCAAATGCCGTTATAACATGGTTGTATTGTAGCCAGGTTGGATTACAATGAGGTCAAGTCTACACATTTTTGAATTATAAACTGGCTGCATTATAATGATGTGATACTACAATTAGCTTGCTTTACAAGGTCTATGGGCAATTTATTCAATGCTAGGCACGTTATGCAGGTGTCACTAGTTATGGAAACAGTTGCCAGGTAAACTTGTCTAATATTACAGAAATGCAATGTACAGAAAATAAGAGAAACTGATAACAATTTTAGCTGGTCATCAACTAAAGGACATAAAAAACCAAGGGAACATAGCAAAGGCTATCACAATCTGAGTCATAAAAAATCTAAGATGCAAAGTATGGTTTTGCTGAGTTAGACCTCTATGCAAACTCACGAAATATTCTCAGACAAAGTATCCGTGTCGCTGACCATGATATACCGGAATTGGTGTTATAATCATCAGTCGCATTATAAGAAGGTTCAAGTGTATTAGGAATGAAAATAAGTAGACGAGTCAAATGTTACATTTATGAACTAGTGCAGAAACGTTTTTGTTGGGCAAAATGTCTGAAACATGGACAGAAACTAAATTCCGTTGTTGGCAGGTCTTCCATGCAGCGTAAGGTGTTGCGTGCAGCACGACACGACTCGCCCTTACAGTTGTGTTCAGAAGCTGTATCCGCCACGCATGCGCGACCAAAGGTACTTGATGCGGATGTACTGCAGTGACCCAGAGCATGAAATGAGCACACCTGTATAAACAAATTTAAGACAAGCACTTAGTACTGTAGGCAGTGCTGAAAGTATAAAAAAGAAAGTCCCTGGATGACCCTTACCTTTTCAGGTGTGCTGACCAAATAAGTGGCAGGACGGCATGTAGTGATTTGAAAATAAGTGCCTGCATGCAGTCCATGACCTTCGTGCACACTTTAAACTATGAGTAAAGGTAAAATGAAAGCTAACACAAACAATATGACCTAGTATTGTGCTCGTTCCTACTGTATCCTACCGCATTGTACTGTACGGCATTGCTTTGTTCTCAATTGTATTGTTTAGCACAGTACTGCTTTCATTGTATTAGCACCGTGTTGGGCAAGCATTGTATTGCATTTGCAGAGCACTGGATAATGCTTAAATTTTGCCAATCAATAACAATCAATAAGTTGAACTGACCGAAGGTGATGAGTAGCCACCAGATCCACGAATCCTCTTCAGTGAAACCAGCGGTCCAGTTATTGCGCTGCAAAATAACAAAGGAATTGCAACAGAACAAAGGAATAACAATAGAACAAAGGAATAGGAAGATACAGCAATGAAGGCAAGTTAGTCAAAGTAACTTACATTAAAGATAAAACACCGTAAATTAAATTACTGCAGTAGTAGGCTACAGGTTAAATTCAAACAAGGCAAGTTAATGTATGGTAACGGCGGTTAAAGCAACGTTACTTCAAGGTAAAATAACGTAACTGTACGTCAAAATATGGCAATATAAAGTGAAGAATGGTCACGCAATTTCTATCACCCCACCCTTAACCTTCAATCTAACCTGATAGAAATTACCCAGACAGAAATTTTTAACAAGAATAATAACAACCATGCCTTAACCCTTAGTCCGATTCAACATAAGCCTTACTGCAACCTTTGACCTTGGCAACCCATAACTTTGACCTACCCTCACGATGGCCACCCATTTGACAATGGAAAGGCCAAACCCAGAGAGGGCGCCGAATCGTCCTGCACAGGTGTGCATCATGCAGAAGGCCAAGAGCAGACCGAGCCAGTTGAAGATAAATGCAACTGATCGAAATGAAAACAAACAAAACAAATTTAAATGATACATCTTTCAAAGATAAGCCATTTCTACTCCAAACCTGTTGTTCTATTGTTCTATTCATGAAGGAACCGTTTCACCGAAAGCACAAAGAACACAAAACAATGCAACTGAATTTCCTTATATTGTATAAATTAATAACTTTAATAGTCTGTTGTTATGATCAGGCCTTAAAAAAAATGCTGTGTTTCCGGTAACAGAGCTAAAAAAAATTGGGTAGGTAGGTCGGAAAATATTTTTATTTTGTAAAATATTTTTATGCAGTGACTATCCGAAAAAGTATACCCCACTAGTCTTTTTTGCACGCTGAAACAAAGTACGTGTTCTAAGCAAGTATAAACTGCCTATTTCCCGACTGTCTGCACCTAAAACAGCTCTAGAAACAGTCCTATTAATTTCATTTTGTTGACGTCTCTTATGTTATGTCAATACAAATGTTAAAAAAAGATTTTTGGAAAAAAAACTTAAATTTTTTTTTGGAAAAAAATTTTTTTTTGAAAAAAAATTATTTTTTTAATAAATTTTTTTAACAAAAATATTTGGGTCGCGGCCGTAAAAATGGGTCGGTCGCGTTACCGGAAACACAACACTTTTTTTTACGCCTCATCATTATTGCAAAAGGTACTTGTGCCACCATCCAGCCTAATCTTTTTGTTTAAAATCCTGTGGGGGTCGTCTGCACTTGAGTTATAAAGAAATGACAATACTAATTTAAGACTATCAATAACAGAATTTAAATTTCCAATTTCCACTCACAAATGAAACCGAGAACGAACATTCCGTCCGTTCCGATGACACTCTCCATCTTGCGGCTCGACTCGTCAGAAATCTGTCGCAAAAAATCCCATCAATCATAGCAACAGAATTTACATAAAAAACTACACTCTATATACTCTATATATACTTTATCAATTATGCACCAAGGTCTGTAAATTCGAACAAAAGTCTGTGCCGTATAAGTTGCTCAATAACATTACACCAAATTCAAAGCAGCTACAAATTTCCAATCATTGGAATATGTAGCATGCTACAGAATAAACAACCATCACGTTAAGCTTACACTATATTCTAATGATGCATTGGAAGATATAGACAAACCATTGCTATAACTTGCTTATTATATTATTATCTTGCTTCCACGGCTGAATTTGATTATTAGAGATAAGGTAAAAGAAGAGATTGTATACAGTTAAGATTGGCAGTTTTTACTTCTCAGATTACATTAACTTCAACAGCCTGTAGATTATATCAGATTATCAGATTAGAACAAAAAAAATCTGAAGTTTCAATATTTTATCACATATCGAAGTTCAAAAAGTATTCTGATTAGATCAGATAAGTGAAGACTTTGAAAAGTCTCTAGATTAGATTAGATTACCAAACTTGAAGGCAGCCTCATGCCTGCACCAGGTACCGGTACATGCAGGCTGGGCACCAATGTGTAAGATGGCACTAGGATCGTTAATGCATAAATTCTCAAAACCCAGGTAACAGTGACCAATCAGAAAAGCATAACTACACTGTGTCCCAATAAATCGGGCACCCTTTTTATAATGTGAATAAAACAGGTAAATTTTAATCGATTTTCAAAATTTCACAACTGTTTTTATCCTGAGATAATTATCTTACACTGATTCAAATATGAAGTTTCTGGCATGAATATTGACGTCACAATTACGTCATTTGCATCAGAGAATTCAAATGTTAAGTACCGAACACAACGATTTTTGTTGACATTTGGTTTCGATATGTAAATTAACGACGTCATTATGACGTAATTTTTTAATGTTGGCCGTTCATAAATTACCAATTTGTAGATAATTATCTCAGGATAAAAACAGTTTTGAAATTTTGACAATCGATGAATATTTACCAGTTTTATTCACATTATAAAAAGGGTGCCCGATTTATTGGGACACAGTGTATATAGAATAAAAAAAATTATGTAGTCTCTAGCTATTTAGTATAAATTTATCAACACGCTGACAAGTGTACTGATGCGTTGAAAGACATCATAGCCTCTAGGATAGGGTTATTGCTGAACTCCTCTTACAATTCCTACAGCACTAATGGGTTGTAATGACAACATTGACTTAATTATCAGCCACTGATGGCTAATACTGACTTAGGAACAAGTGCATAAAAAGGCTCAAATGCTTCTCAGGGTAGGTAGCTAAATACCACTCAGACTGGCCAACAGCAAACATAACACCACCAATGCTCATACTCTGGCAGTGTCAGTTCCAAGCCTGGATGAAAGAAACTACTGAAACTACTACTACCACCAGCACCGATGTCACATCAAATGCAACCAGACCTAAGTTACGTGTCTCCCATTAGACTAGAATGAAAATGTCAGACCAAACAACAGCAGTTTAGATGAGATCAAATCAGACACTTGAAGATAAGAATGCTTGAAGTTTTGGGATAAGATTACCAGACTTGGGGGAGCAGCTGCCCTTGTCTGTTCCTGAGCTGCTTCCTCTTCTTCCTTTGACTTCTCATACTCTTCATAAGTTGGCAGCTCAACAGCAACTGTGTACGATGGTGGCTCAACCACATGCTCAACTGAAACACCAAGAAATGATAACGCTCATTTAAACAACAAGCGGCTGAAACAATCGATTTAAAACGAGCAGCCCAAAAAATTAACGACCACTTCAAATGAACGGCTGACTGACACAAAAGATCTTGATCGCAGCAACATGACAAAATGAAACACAAGCTCAATCAAATGAAACCATCATCTCATCATGCCACATAGTCAGTCTCGAACTCTCCATAGATCTCTCTGGCCCAGTAATCCACATCGGACATCGGTCAGAGAGTTGACCGCATCTCACGTGCCTCTGTGAAAGAGAGAGTGAGGACCAAATGCTGTTCCAATTCCAAAAGGTGTTTATCAGAGATTTCAAATCTCAGGCTAGCATGATCCACACAAGAGGACCTTAAATGGCATGATGCCTATTCAAACGGCAGTGAAGGTTCCCCCCCCCCCCCCGATTAGAAAAAAACGTAAGAACAATATTCCGTTTCTGGGTTTCCAACAGGCATAGTCACAAAACACACAGAATTAACATCAAATTTCATGAATTATTAATTTAAGGCGTTTTAAGCCAGCAATCCTTACATATGCCCATGCACCCTAACAATTCGTTTCAAATGAGAGAGGGTTGAAAACATTCAATGGTCACTATAGATGCAAAATTGGGCAATCCTGGGAACGGCGGTCTTAAATTCCGATGGCTGTCATAAATTCCGAAACACTGTTTTCAGCGTCGAAATAATTGATGTCAATCGCGTCATTCAATAGTTGCTATCCAACTTCTATTTAGATAACAATTTTTTCGTCAATCCAGCTCCAGTTAGGCAAGAACATTTTCATCAATCCAGCTTCAATTTCCGCAGAATGACTGCACTAACCTTAGAACTAACCCTAACCGACCCTCACGACACCTAACCTGAGCCCTAACCGACCCTCACACGCTAAATCCCGCTTCTATTTCGTCAACAAATATTTTTAATCGAATTTATCAATTTTAAACGGCGAGACGCGTAAAACACGGAGCTGAAAACAACAACTATATACACAATATAAAAAACAGTGTTTCGGAATTTACGACCGCCGTACCCAGGATTGCCCAAAATTGAGTACATTTACACTTATGGTTTACCAATGCCATTTGGGAAACACTGAGTAACGAGAGCATGTATACCTGATTTATCGGAAGCCACTGGATGCACAACAGCTGCCCTGCAGTTCACAACCACTCTTCTGTCTTCCACAACTTCAGGGTCAGGTAGATCTACTGTGGCTGTGCCAATGTGAATGGCTGGAGCCTCACTCTCATCGCCCAACTGTAAAATCAACAAAGTGAGGACAAAACGACGTCATATTGGAACCGGTCAGAATAATCAGATAATTGCTTATGGTATGGTTGCTAGGTCAAGCAACCTGCAACGATGCCAAACAAATGCCATAAACGGCGAAAATGTAGCATTCCTTCAGGGATTAAAAAATTATCGACACCTAACCCAACACCGAAAATCAACTAAAACTCGTAATTTCTTTCTTAGTTTCGGAGTTAAACATTAGCACCAGTTGCAATAAATACCAATAAATAGTTGATTTACAATAAACAAACTGTTAATAATAAACACAAACAAAATGGCCCCAGACGAAAACTGATCTGACCTATCGACTCAGAAAAATATTTTTTTAAATATCCACAAACCACTGTGTATCTATTTCTTCGTTCCATCTTTTGAGTCACTTATATTCGAGGATTTTCAATAAATCCAAGCGATAAGCCCTCATCCGAATACTTAGTCTAATCACGATTAAATAATTTAAGCGAGTAATAATTCGACTGTTTATCTCACGAATAGACTACTACGACCTCCTTCTTATCTCTGTGTTGTTTGACATCACAGTCTCGCGAGATTTTGTCAACATGTAAGTAAGTAAGTAAGTAAGTAAGTCACCTCGTCCACAAGTTCGACATTGCTTCAGCGTGAAAAAACAGTATTAATAATAATAATAATATTAGGCCTATTATTTATACTGTTACAGCTGCTTTTCGCAAATAAAAGGCTTGATGCTACATGTACGCTTGTTACGCTTCCATTAAGAATCTATGAATACTTTCATTTGGGTTTTTTTTGCACTTATAAAGCGCGAATAACCTACATCGAATTTTTTAAAGTTTTGGATGGCTCATGACGATGAGGTATCATATCATCAAAGTCATATCCGTAGCGCTGCTAGTGCTGGAATCAATAATGTCACATAGGCCTACGGCCGCCTACCTGACCCAGTTTTTAGCCAATCATCACTGCAAAAATATCTTATGATAGGCCTACTTTTCAACATGGCAATGTAACCTCACGAAGGGCATTCAACTTTCTTCTTCGGCCCATTAAGTTTTACGTCTACACAAGTCACACAAACATAGGTCAATTTCCCGTAGGCTTAGCATCGGTTTTAGTAGGCCTATATTATAGCCTATATTTTTCAAGGACAAGTTGGACAACTGACCATTAGCCTAACATAAAGCCGCATGTCGGTTTAAAACAGATCCCATTCTTTTAATATTCATGACAAAATCTTATGACAGAAAAGGCCTATAAGCTTAGAGTAGACAATAATTAAATTTTGTGCGGCTATAATATTATATTATTATAGGCTAGTTATATAGGCGTGGCTAGGCCTACTACACTTCGGAGACCATGGGCAGCATGAACACGTGCGTGTTAATTATTATAATAGGCCTAGAGTAAGCTTATCACATACACTGAATGTGACGAGACTGATTGACAGGGTGTCGGAAGAGCAGCAGAAATCCATCGACACGAAAGGGCACAACGGTACAACGAGCGACACAGACACAGACACATATAGAGGGTTGCAATGAAACAGACAGACACACAGCCATAGATGCAAAGTAAGTCAGGACGAGTCAACAAACGCATGGCAGATGTTTCGCAGCTCCACAATAATAATCAATGACGATTTCCGACTAATTATACAATAGGACAGGCATATATATATATATATATATATATAGGCTTAGTCCTTATGTATAGTTTATGCTCTCCCGCTAGGCCCTAGCGGTAGAGCACAAACTATACATAGCGGCTAGGCCACTGTCTTGTCGCAACTAAAGGAATACTGGTACACAATGTTTTGACAAACTTGCAGAATCACTCGCTGACTGGGTGCTCGCGTGTTTACGGGATTCAGATTGAAGCATACAATCCATACATACATACATACATACATACAGTCTGTAAGCGATCATGCAACAACAGCAATCGCCTGCAGTCTTACTACGTATTAGAGGCCTATATAGGCCTACACATCAACGAATCGTTTCCGTGAATGAAACTCAATTTAACAGGTGTTCCTTTGGGGATAGGCCTATAATATTGTCGAGATAGAGGCCTACTATATAGCTGCACATTTGAGCAGTTTTGCTTGTAGGCCTACGCCAGATTCTCTGCGCATTTTATGTGTGCATGCTTCATGCATGCTTCAGAGCGTGGTTTTCGGCCCTAGGAGATATTTTAAGAATGCCTCCCCATCACTGTCTTGTCTGACCCCGACAACAATAATTACGGTCAAGGTCGAGTAATTTCCAATTCACTTAATTCTCTTATAGTGCCTGCCTTTGTACAGGGTGGGCCAAAAAAAAGACCCCCCTAGGTTTTTTGCCAATATTTTGGTCAAAAGTAAGAATTTTTAAATGAAATTTTGCAGTCTTAAAGGCAATTCATATTTACACATGATGGCCAGATTTAATCTAAATATATCAAATAGAACAAAAGTTATAGCAGTTTTAGTGAGGCCACCCCCTGTTTTTTGACGATTCAAAAACGAAACGCAAAAAAAATTAGGGTTTTGCCCATATCTTCACCAAAAGTAAGAATTTGGAAATGAAATTTTGCACGCTTAAAGGCAATTCATAATTACATGTTATGGCCGGATTTCATCAAAATATTTCAAACACAACACAAGTTATACCACTTTTAGCAGGACCACCCACCGTTTTTGACGATTCAAAAACGAAACGCAACAAAAAGTAGCAAAAACACTATTTTATTAAGTCTCGTCTCAAATAACTGTTGTAAAATGAACTTGGTAGTGCTTCACAACTTGTGTTCAATGTGCCCATCACCAGCGCCAAAACTTCTTTTGAGTCTCTTTGCAAAGTTCTTGATGGACCTCTGATTAATCTGACAGATTCCTTATTTACCAATTTTATTATCGTCTTGCTAAGTGACTTCTCAGTGACGTGCAGCTACGCTGGTACCCTGTTTCATTTTTAAATACTAATAATAATGATCATCTGTCAATGTCAAGGCTATTTGATAATAATTATTTGAGATGAGACTTAATAAAATCGTGTTGTTGCTGAGTTACGTCTTTGAATTGTCAAAAATTGGGGGGTTGCCTCACTAAAAGTGGTATAACTTTTGATGTTTTGGAAATGTTTTGATGAAATCTGACCACCATATGCAAATATGAATTGTCTTTAAGCCTGTAAAATTTCATTTTGATAATCTTACTTTTGGTCAACATATTGGCCAGAATAATTAGATTGAATTTTTATTACTTTTTGTTGCGTCGCGTTTTTGAATCGTCAAAAAACGGTGGGTGGCCTCACTAAAAGTGGCATAACTTTTGTTCTGTTTGAAATATTTTTATGAAATCTGGCCATCATATGTATATATGAATTGTCTTTAAGACTGTAAAATTTCATCTGAAAATTCTTACTTTTGGTCAAGATATTGGAAAAAATCTTAAGGGGGTCTTTTTTGGCCCACCCTGTATACTAAATAAATGCAGACAGCGTGTAGAAACCTGGACTCCACGCAAATGTTATACATTTGCACCCGATGACCGGTAGGGTCTTGTCCTTGGACCGCAACTGGGGCGATGTGTATCGAGTCCACGATATTCATAGTTGATTTAGTCTTATGGGCATTTACGTTGTACGAACATGACATTGTGTGCTGCTGTTTGCATGTGTGTGTGTGTGTGTGTGTGTGTGTGTGCGCGTGCGTGCATGTATGTGTGTCTGAATCTATGCACCTAGGCCTATGCATTCAGCGCTTTTGAGAGACTCACCAAAACTTCACTGCAGCAGACCTCATCAGCCTGTTCGCCCGACCATCATCTATAGGCCTAGCAGACGTCGTTGACCTGATTGACAGGTGTGACTCAAGGCAAACACGGAATCGACGTCGCAGATGAGTCATACAAAGACGATAGGATCATCACAGCAGCCAGAGCAGGGGCTCCTAGGCCTATATAACAATGATCAGCATCCCTGCCATAACAGAGGTCATTGGTTCGAGACGTATCTTCGGATACAGCAGCAGACACGTCGTCGTCCGTATATAATAATTATTATGTCGATGGTTTCATTGTCAAAGCGACAACAGATTGGAACTATAACAGCTTCTTTTCTTACCACTGCAGTTAAGTATTATCTCGATATATCCCCAAAGGAACACCTGTTTTATTATAAGGTCATTGTACGTATTATACAACATAGGCTACACTGCATACAGCTTAGTTGGCCATGAGGTCGAAATGAGCGCTTATGTCACGTGGTTTCGAACCATCGACCTCTCGGATTGCAGTCTATAGGTCGTTAGCCATTGTACTCGCAAGCATCACGTAGTAGCACGCAAATAGTAGGTAAGCATATTATACACCAGAAATTGACAGTGATATATTGATGATAGAGGAAGGTCTGGCCGCTCTGGCGCATCATACTGACGCGGTTTGCTACAATTTTTAAATATACATGGTGGCTCAATAAAAAATGTCCCACCAGCAAAAATGCAATTTCAATCGGTTGCGAAGATATTGCATTTTATCCGGTGGGACATTTTTTATTGACCCACCCTGTACATTGTATTGGCTATTGGGTACGCTTCGTGCGCTCTTCTATGCGTGCGAATCCATAATTAAGTGTAGCGCCGCGCGCAACCCTTGAAGGGAGGGAGGTTAGAACATGGCTGTCTGTAAAATCTAAAACAAACTTTTCCATGCAGATGAGCTGAGAATGTTTTCTGTCTTCGTGAATGTATACGTGACATTTAAAACTCATTTTCCAGAAACAGAACCGACCCGAATGCGTGAACATTATTGTCAATATTGTGTAAAATAATTATTGATTTTATGGAAGTCTCTAAAAAGCATTGGTTAATAAATTAAATAACCCAAGGTTGTTTGTTTTCTTTCAGATTTCCGCAATTCGGTTGGATTCAACTCTCGTCTGCTTCAATCTGTCGACCGCCATTAATTAATTATTATTGACAACAAAAAACCCTTTGCAACGGCGTCTGAAATGTAGCCATAGAAACGGTGTTTTGCTATGGCAGGCTACAACGGCTCTTTGTCAATGCAAGCAGCAACCTTAGCAACGGCGATTCGAATTGAAACATTAAACCTTAGCAACGTTGTTTCCGATTGCAACAACGTGGCCACCTAAGCAACGCCATTTTGGATTGCATCGTTGTAACCTTAGCAACGCCATTTTGGATTGCATCGCTGTAACCATAGCAACGCCATTTTGGATTGCAACGTGGTAACCTTAGCGACGCCATTTTGGATTGCAGCTCAGAGACCCTAGCAACGCGGTGTGGTTATGTCACCACTGGTCGCAGTCAGCGGAAATGTTCTATCGACTGCTCGGGACGGATAGGAAGGAGAAAGAGCAGAACTCTTTACAAATGCGCTATACAAATGATCTGAAGGGAACAAGATGCGTTGCGTCAGCCGCGGATTCGCCTTCGCCTTCATCGGTCTCGTTCTGATGACGATGGGCTTCTGTCTCGCCATGGCTGGATGGTTCACGCCGCCCGTCACGGTTGGCGTCCTCCCGATACGCTTGGCTGGCACGATCGCCTTCTTCGCCGGCTTCGCCTCCCTGCTCGGCTCCTGCTTCGCCTGCGCCATTCGCCAGAGGCGCTGCTGTCGTCGCTGTCTATCCACCGCTTCCTCCATCAACACGCGGCGGCAGACGACCACCGCCAGACGACGCGCGAAAACGGAGTCAATGGAGCGGAACGGAAGTATGGAAGAAGAGGGCGGTCGGGCGGAACTACTTGATGGATCCAAAATGCGGAATGCGCGACCGGAAACGCATCATCCGACGCAGAGAGTGGGTCGCGCGGAACGGGTCGTTCAAGTGGAACGTCACTCGGACGGTTCCGGTCGACAGGTTACGACCACCAACAGAGAGGAAGTTCCACCGAGTTATTCGACGTTGCAACGCGGAGATCCAGAAAGAGTCTCAGAGGAAAAGCAAAGAGTCAGAGGCAATCGAGGGGAACGGGTGCCAACCAACCTCGGTCTGAAAATCAGTGATGCGAGACGATCGCCAGATGGCGGGAGAATTCAGAGGCCACGGTCAGTTGGCGTAACGAGGACGGATGGCATCGGAGTCAGTTCCGCACCGATTGAATACCTGTACATTTCACCTGGATTAACGCAAACGGAACTAAATTCAGAATTCCGGAGCGATGGAAAACGACGAAAAAGGGAAACCGTTCCCAGATATGAGGCACCGGAATTCAGTTCATCGCTGGGTGAACTCACATTTGCGAAACATGTATCCGGTGGGGTCAGAGGTCGCGACCTTGAACTTGCGACCTTGAACTTTCAAAGCGGAAGTGGATCGCAGCTTAGGCAAGACGAGGTCCGTGGAGGTCAAGGTAAGGGTCAAGGTGAGTCAGCAAAGACTAAGCGTCAAGGTCAAACTGTGGAGAATAAATCCCGAAGTCAAGCTGCAACAAGAGTTAACAGTCAAGGTCACGGCTGGAGTAAAGGTCAATCTGATGAGGTAACAGAGCAGCAGGGTCTTGTAGCTGGGAGGTCGAGACTCGACGCCGGGGTAAGAGACGAAAATAAACAACTGAAAATAGGCAAGGGACTCGCTCCAAACTCCACAGGTCATGGTCACACGCATACAGGGCGAGAAAAAACAATGCTTGGAGACCAAGGTCATCTTTCAACCTTGAGTTCGGAAACGAAAAGAAAAGGTGACATTTTGTCCTCCTTTGATCACGATGAAGTTGATGAACCTGGAGATGGAATTGAAATGCGGCCGACCGTGAAGCGGTGCCGCAGCTGTGAGGAAAAGTACCTCATGCGAATCGT
This sequence comes from Lumbricus rubellus, assembly GCA_945859605.1. Classification (NCBI taxonomy): domain Eukaryota; kingdom Metazoa; phylum Annelida; class Clitellata; order Crassiclitellata; family Lumbricidae; genus Lumbricus; species Lumbricus rubellus. The sequence goes on from OX243818.1 coordinate 17,419,865, forward strand.
CCGCACCGATGACGAAAGCGAGACCCCACTTCCGGTTTCAACCGGAAGTAGACGTCGCGGGATAATCGAGGCGACGCAGACACCCCGTCCAGGGGGCAACAGACCACGAGGGGCGGTCAGGGTGGGTGAACAAGACTTAGGGTTAAATAAGGTTGAGGATAGAAACAGAGACGCGGAAGGGATGGAGCGGAGGTCAGGTAGATTGGACACAGTGGAAGGAGGGAGAGGCGTAAGTGGACTTGGATCACCGGAAGGGCGTCCTGAGGGCGCAGCGGTCAAGTACCGGAGAGTGCTATGTCCAGTTCATGATCTGCCGCAGAATTGGAGGACGTCGTACACGTAGTCGTCGAATGGAGACGGTAGAGTGCGCTACGATAGCGGCGGTGGCGCTGTGTAGCGCCTCCTGGTGTCTCGTCGGTTGATGGTGTCGACGTTCAGAATAACAGAAGGAGACATGCCTTAAAACGATGCTGAGAAACAAACTGAATAAACACCAAATATTGATTATGGATTATTTTTCAAAAAATTATATTTATCACATGATATAGCGCCAAGTTACAGTGACCAATTCGTGCTCCACACGAAGAAATGTCAAATAAACTATTTTTTAAAAACCTATGTTTATTTATTATTTACTATTAGTTAGCCTAAGGCAGAGGGAAGGCATCCTGATGCAACTGCTTACATGATTGTTTCCCAAGTTATCACCGTCGTATCCATCGTTTTGTACCTGATATCATGCTATAATAATGGATATGCTTTGGTGAAAAGTCCATCTAGCCAGATTCAAGCGGCATCACACCCTCCTTCGCGTAGCCTGTTGCTCCCATGCATATGCAGGAACAATTGTAGGCCTATATCACCATAATAGTCAACTACAATATTTATAGTCATCACCGCGTTTATTCATTGTGAGTGTATCATTGTCTGCCTTCTTTTTACGAGAACAATAAACAATTGAAATTATTGTCATTCTATCAATTTGAGGTGTCGCTGCGATCAGTTTTTTAGCCATGGGTTGATCCACATCTGCCTTTGTCAACTTTGCTCTTCTGAAGGCGCTAAATAAATGAGCTGTTACGTTACCTGTCAGTCCCGATTTAAACGACGACTATATTACCACGTTTGCGTGTGCACTGAAAAATTAATGAGGCTCAGACGGTCAGAATATTCCTGCCGCCGAGGAAAGTCAGCGACAGAACAGATTCTTCGGACGGACCGTATTTCTTACGACACCCGACAGGACAGATATTTTCCTAAGAGGCACGCGTCGAAATGACAATTTCTGGCTAATCGCACGGGTTGCGCAGAGAATAAAAGAACGTGGCGAATATAAGAAAGCCCAACTCGAACCAATGCCCTTGATTCACTCGAGATCAGTGAATGACTAATAAAGAGAAGAAGCGCTCGATCTTCTACTGGAACCCCCAGTATGAGAATTGTGGAAAAATAACTGGGGGGGTTGGCCTATGATAAACTTGAAATTGGGGTATGAAAAACATACTTTAACATGGGGCTCTGAGAAAGACTGGGGGGGTTGAACCCCCCCAATCCCCCCGGCAATTCTCACCCTGGGAACCCCACACACTGTTTGCACTCTAACCGTACCAGTCATCAGTGTTTAACCTAGACGTCTCTTGAGGGGAAAGTCCCGGTTAGTCCCCATCCCCAAGAAATTACTTTTTGCCCCCCCCCCACAAATTTCGCGAGGTGTTGTATGCGGACCTTCTCCCCCAAACCAACCCCCAAACAGGGGTCTAGATCAGTGTTTCTTAACCAGTGTTCGACCGAACCCCTGGGGTTCGATGAGCCAGTGCCAGGGGTTCGGCAGAGGTCCTCTGAAATATATACATATTCAGGGTCAGTGAGTGTGAGTGTTTTTACTGTTTCCGAACGGCAGCAACAAAGGGCACACTAAGATGCAATTGGTAGTGTTGGACTGTTGGTACGGTTAGTTAACTGTTAGAAGTTCATGTATTGAATGTATTAAAATTGTATCACATTTTGGTACAATTTTTTTCCCTTTTGTTCCCATTAGTTAAAAACTTATTGTTCAAACTCGAGGGGTTCGGTGAGTGGTCATGGATTTCTCTTGGGGTTCGGCTCCCTAGAAAAGGTTAAGAACCACTGGTCTAGATTAAACACTGGTCCGTCATACTCAGCAGCATTCCTTTCCCGTTCATCTGCCTCGTCTGCCCCTTCCCCTAGTTTCCCATCTTTATCCTCCTCTCTCTTTCCTCCTCCTCCTCCTTAAATTCTCCTCTTTTATTGCTCATTCTCCTATTCCTCTGCCTCATCTTCCTCCCACTCTCCAATTCCTCTCTCCCAGTTCCTCTCTTCCTCCTTCTTCTTCTCCTCCTCCTCCTCCTCCTCCTCTTCACATTCCAGCTCCTCCTCCTCCTCTTTCAATTCGTCCTCTTTTTCTTTCATTAATCGTCATGTTCCTTCATATCTATTTTCTACATTTCTCCTCTATACCCTCGAGTACCCGACTGGGTTCTTACCGCACCCTTTGCGATTGTCGCATTCGCGTATACGTCAGCGGCGGCAGCGTCAAGGGACGGACACCGGTGGCATAGGCCCTATATGTGTAGCCATCCAGCACAGAGGACAGCATTCACTGAACAAGTGGGAAGAAGGAAGCGAGACGACGAGAGACAAGAGACACAGAGACCGACCGACAGACAGACAGACAGACAAAGACAGACAGACAGACCAAGACAGACAGACAGAGACACAGACAGAAAAACAGGTAGACAGTCAAACAAAGACAGACAGACAGACAGACCAAGACAGACAGACAGAGACACAAAGACAGACAGAGACAGAGTCAGAGACAGACAAAGACAGATAGACAGACAGAGACACAGACAAAGACACAGACCCACATGAAAAGACGCAGCCGATGCTCGTTCGGTCACGCGCCTAGAATCATCGATTTTCTGCAGATGAGGCGAATGGTGTGGCAGAAAATGTAACGCGAAGAAACAATGTCCGCTAGATTCTTGACTATTAATTTTAGTTTGAATATTTCAAAAGAGCTTCAACGATGTCACCGTCATATTGCTCATGAAATCCAGTTGACAGTCGGTATTATCGTGCAAAAGCGTTGTAAAAGAAAAATATCCAGACTGAGTGAAGTATAAGGTCAGGGTAATAACAATAACAAAACTAAAATACATGATAATAATAATTATTATAATGATAATGATAATTACAATGATAACGACAAGTAGAACAACAACAGACGCTCCTCCATCCTCACACACACACACACACACACACACACACACACACACACACACACACACACACACACACACACACACACACACACACACACACACACACACACAAACACACACATACACACACATACACAGTTACACACACAAACACACATACACACACATACACACACACACATGTACAGTTATCCACGAGAAAAAAACTTTAGAAACCTTAGCACACCCGGTCAGATATCAGCTGTATTTTATTCATCACCACACCCATGCTTGCTAACTCGCACGCACAGCGCAAGAAGAGTGAAGGCCGCCGCGCCCGATAGCGCTCGTTGCTTCCACGGGCGAACGGGCAAAAGCAGCAGCAGCAGCAGCAACAGCGCTAGGCAGACGACCAGGCAGACGGAGTCCGTCTGGGGTCGTTCGCGCCAATCCTCCTCTTCCTCCTACTCTTCCTCCTTCTCCTCCTGCTCCTCCTCCTCCTCCTCCTCCGCTGCTGCTGCTGCTCTCTCTCAGTGTTGACCGTCAAACCCAGCTCTACAGAAGCCGCACATGATCGTGGTCTCGACTAGAGGGGGAAGTAGAAGAGGAGGCACGGTGGACCAGATCGCTGTCCCCACCACCATCCTCGTTTTAGGGTGCTGCTGGCAGTACCACAAGTACCACGACTACAATTGTTACTGAACATTGGATTCTACCAACGGAATTATTATCATTATTATTATTATTATCATTCTTCTTTCTATTATCGACGTCGTTTTGTGTCGAAACGCCGACTCGGACGGCGCGGCTATTTTTAGCGCATGACGTAATCGTCATCGTCGGCGATGTTCGTACGGAAACACAGAGTACCTTCGACAGCACGTACTGATCTGTAAGTACCGATGGTTTGTGTTGAGTACTACGAAATAATGTAGTTATTGATGGCTATCATTCTGTAACAGACTAATCTCCTTCTGTATGCATTTGCAATAATTATTATTAAAAATTATTACTGCAGATCTAAAATTCCTACTGGATTGACAAAAGGATAATTTATACAGGCCCTGATAAAAACAAAGATGATGATTGATGATGTTGATGATGATGATGATGATGATGATGATGATGATGATGATGATGATGATGATGATGATGATGATGATGATGATGATGATGATGATGGTGGTGGTGATGGTGGTGGTGATGATGATGATGATGATGATGATGATGATGATGATGATGATGATGATGATGATGATGATGATGATGATGATAATAATAATAATAATAATGAAAATAATAATAATAATAATAATAATAATAACAATAATAATAACAATAGCAATAATAACAATAATGGCAACAGCAATAACAATAACAATAATAACTGTGCACACAATATAAAAAAATGATAGGGCATCATTTTTATCGTTATAATTATTATCAATGTTCGCTAAATATATGCTTTTTCATTTGTCTCCGTCACCCGACTGAATCGACCAGTGTTGCACAAGACAATAGTCTATTGTTCTATTGTGGTGAAGCAGAGAACAAGTTGCTGCACGTCATATGCTCTGAATTTCTTAGAAATCCATGGTTAGGCCCTCTGTCGAATGCCACAGTCAGTGTTCATTCGCTAGATGGCCGTTCAGCTAATCAGCGTCATCTACGTAATTATAACGGGTGCCAGCCTGCTCTGTGGGGTCAAACATGAACTCATATGAATAAACTAACATACACAGAATCCCTGACTCAACAAGGGTAGCTGTGAGAACACGTAATGTCTATGACCTCGGCCATCCCGAACATAGGCCCCCAAAATGTATGCCCGATATCTGACGAGGAATCCAGTCTGACTGACTGATTGACTGACTGACTGATTGACTAACTAACTGACTAATTGACTGACTGACTGACTGACTGACCGACCGACCGACCGACCGACTGACTGATTGACTGACTGACTGACTTACTGGCCTACCCACCGACCGACTGACCGACCGACCGACTGACTGACTGACTGACTGATTGACTGACTGACTGACTGACTTATTGACTGACTGACTGACTGACTGACTGATATCGACTATCCGACCAACCGACTGAATCATTAGAATCATTGGAATCATTCAGCCCGATTATTAGGTCAGGTCAAGAGTTCATTAATTTTCAGAACTAGGTCGTCGGTTGACTTCCGCCATAGGCAATACTCTGGAGACCATGCACCACTTAATCTATTCCAGCGCTTGCCAACATCATGCACACAAGTGACACTGTAACGCTATAACTCAACAGCTTTCACAGGGACTTTTATGGATAACACCGCGAACGAGAACCATGAGCACATAATAATTTATAGCCGCGATGGTTATTCTTTGGAATTGGTTTTAGGAACCTACATCGGAAAAACATTAATAATAATACCAATAATAATAATAATTACAAGGGCGATATCAACAGCAACAACGACAATGGCAACAACAATAGCAACAGCAACGACAAAGCAGTAAAAAGATAATAATGATGATAGTAATGAAGGTAATAATGGTTATAACAGTAGGTTCGATTTTGTCTGCCTTCAAACTCTTTGTTAGGCGTCACTCCTGTAGGTCGTTGTAAGAGGAGTATTATAGGCTAAGAATGATTATAGGGTCAACTGTATATGTAGCCGAGTAATGTCTTACATTGTCTTAGTGCAAAACCGGATTTGACTATTTGTTAAGAAATGGATTGTCGAGTGTTTTGAACGTGAAGAAGGTAGGCCTATTTAAGCATAATTATATAAATTCACACGTGCTTGCAAAGATAAAAGCAGACAGACAGACAAACATACAGACAGACAAACATACAGACAGACAGACAGACATACAGACAGACAGACAGACAAGCATACCGACCGACAGCGATCTGACTCGTTTTCAACATTGCTACTTGTCAGATGAGCTGCGTGACGTCATCGTTGCCATGGATTTCATACGCAAATATGACATCGAACTGGAGAAAGAGTATTACTACGCCGGCGAAGTAGTGCGCGGATGCGTCGCACTCGAGAACCTCGAATCCCTCCGCGTGAACGGTAACACGGTCTTTTCAAACATAGAGTGTGAAAGATCTGCAGAAGTTCGCTGAAGGCGCTATATAAAACACTCAAGGCAGAGCCGGGAAAATTTGGGTGGCGCAGTGAAGGGGGGGGACCTCACTCTTCCCTCGTCTTCATTTCTTTTGTCTAAGAAATCTAAGACACCCTTATAACTGTTCAAATAATGCTTATAAATACACTTTCTAAATACTTAAATACAAATTCGAATAGCCTTGGCTTAGCGTAACGAAATATTAATTAGCGCATTGAAGTAACGAACATTGTAGGCCTGCGAGTGTCACATAAATTGTAACAAAGTAAAAGTACTGATATATGGGTAAAATTTTACTTCGTTGAAAGTAAAAGTGTTTTAGTTTTTTGATACTTCATTACATGTGAAAGTATTCAAACTTTTACTTAAGTACAGTAACGCGTTACTTTTACTTCGTTACTGTACAACACTGGGTCATAATTATATTATCTATAATTCTATATTCTATAATATATAAGCGTCTTCGTCGTACCTTATTCTCATTTTATCTTATCTACCAGAGTCTAATCTGTTGAGTGACATCTTAATTAATTACCTGTCCTGATCTGTTAGGCATACAGGTGTTTCTGAGAGGAAAGGCGCACGTCGAATGGCGAATAACAAGAGCCGGAGAACGAAGAACCGTGAAAGAAGAACAGTTCTTCATCGACGACAAAGCCATCATCTGGGGAAAGGGTAAGGACGACCTCCACTGCCACGACCACACTTACTAACCACATGATTATCATGATATCCATCCATTATTACATCCATCCATCTAAATTCATCTATGTACTCATTCACTTCCCCCCATCCATTCACCCGCACATCTACCAATCCACCGATCCGCAAAGCAATCATACATCTATCCATCCATGCATTCATCCATCCATTCATTTAGTCATTCAGTCATCTATCTGTTTATTCTTTCATCCATCCATCCATCCATTCATTTATCAATTCGTCCATCCTTCCATCCATCCATCCATTCATTTATTCATTCAGTCATCTATCCGTTTATTCTTTCATCCATCCATCCATCCATTCATTCATCAATTCGTCCATCCTTCCATCCATCCATCCACTCATCCATCCATCCATCCATCCATCCATCCATCCTGAACTATCCATCCATCCACTCATCCATCCATCCATCAATCAATCAATCAATCAATCAGCCAATCAATCAACTAATCAATCAATCAATCAACTTATCAATCAATCAATCAATCCGTCCATCAACCGCATCAGTAAATAAATAAATAAATTAATCAATCAACCAATCAACCAATCAATCAATCAATCAACGAGCCAATCAATCAACCAACCAATCAATCAACCAATCTATCCATCCATCAATCATCCAACCAACCAATCAATCCATACATCAATCATTCAATCCATCCTTCTGTCGCAGAATCAACGGATGAGGCATCATCATCATCCTCCTCATCAACCGCTGGGTGCGTCCTTCCGAAGGGTGACCATCGTTTCCCATTCGAGTTCCACCTCCCGAACACCTCCCTACCCTGCTCCTTTGAGAGCAGGGTGGGGTCCGTCAGATACTACCTGAGGGTCGTCGTCGACATACCCTACAAGTCACCCCCACAGGGCCTCAAGTACTTCACCATCATTGGACCATATATCGACAGCCTAGACGCAAAGTACATGGTATGCCGATCACAATAACACATATAATTATAGGCCTAGGAGACGGGGGTCCAGAGGGAAAATGCCCTCAAAATTTAGGGCAAGTCTGATTTTCGGGCAAGCAGACCCGGAAAAAGTTTTTAAAAATTTAAAAAATTTCGGGTAAAAGTAATGGGAAATTTCTTAAGATTTAAGATTTCGGCCGTACGACTTAAAAATGTTGTCAGAATTTTTCGGGCAAAGTCACAGTTTTGCCCCCCCCCCACTGCTGAAATGTTCCCTACGCCTATGCATATAATTTTATGCACCGGAGGCTTTTAAGCCACCTATCTAGTCCTATGTACTGGTACTATAATGAGACAGTGCATTCATGCCATTGGTACAATCAAGTACCAATACATAATAGTGCCAGTACTTTCTCCATCTTTCTGATAGTTGAGTTAACACCATCTCTAACTGCAGGCTGTACAGACGTGTTTTGGAAATATTAATGTGCTACATTATATTATACTTGATATGCACTTAAACTAAACTGATATTTAATCCAGTTGCATAATCTAATCTGATCTACTTTATAATCTACCTTTATCTAAACTATTCTGGTCTAATCTAATCTAATCTAATCTAACCTAATCTAATCTAATCTAATCTGCTGGTCTTTCAGACGCGGCAGACGGCCTTTCGTCAGAAGACGAATCGTTGCCTGTGGTGCGTGTCGTCCCCCGTCAGCCTCGAAGTCTCTCTTGACCGCAGCTCTTACTGCTGTGGTCAGCAGATCAAGGTCCAGTGCGAGGTTCAGAACGGAAGTGACCAGGCCGTCACGCTCATGTGCAGACTCGTACAGGTGAGCCTAGGACAGGGACAGGGACAGGGACAAGGAAAGGGACAGGAACAGGGACAGGGGCAGGGGCAGGGGCAGGAGCAGGGGCAGGGGCAGGGACAGATAGAGAGGCAACTGCAAAGGTGTTTGACCATCACCTGACACCTATACATGTATTTTCAAATCGAAGACAAAGGAAGGAAGGTCCACGACGATAGATTGTTTACAGGTCTGGTGCGAGAACCATCATTATTATCATGGTGTCAGATGTGAGTGGGGAGGGAAGAGTGTCAGATGTGTGGGGGAGGGAGGGGTGTCAGATGTGTGTGGGGGAGTGAGGGGTGTCAGACTCTGATGTGTGTGGGGGAGGGAGGAGTGTCAGATGTGTGTGGGGGAGTGAGGAGTGTCAGATGTGTGGGGGGAGTGAGGCTTTGACGTCGACATTATTCTTAGACATAATTATTATGGGATACATTTACAGTGTTCAATCCATACAAACATTATTACTCTTTCTATATTTTTATAACGTTTATTTTTATTTTCAACAGTTTTTTTGTAGGATGAACAGAGGGCGTAAATATGTATATGTACACTGTGTCCCAATAAATCGGGACCCCTTTTTATAATGTGAATAAAACAGGCAAATCCTAATCGATTATCAAAATTTTAAAGCTGTTTTTAATCCTGAGATAATTATCTTACATTGATTGAAATATGAAGTTTCGGGCATGAATATTGACGTCACAATTACGTCATTTGCATCAGAGAATTCATATGTTAAGTACCGAAAAAGTTGTGTTCGGTACTTAACATATGAATTCTCTGATGCAAATGACGTAATTGTGACGTCAATATTCATGCCCGAAACTTCATATTTCAATCAATGTAAGATAATTATCTCAGGATTAAAAACAGCTTTAAAATTTTGAAAATCAATTAAGATTTGCCGGTTTTATTCACATTATAAAAAGGGGTCCCGATTTATTGGAGCACAGTGTATATATAATACATATATGTCATATATATGACACGAAGAAAAGTGTATTTATATATATATATATATATATATATATATCTGTTTCTAATAACACAGATTAACAGGTATGTATACAATGTAAATGGCTATAAGTAAGAGTGAGCAGATGGCTGTTATTGAACTGAATAAACGAATATTATAGCAAATGAATTCAACATGAATCGTGATGTGATGAATGATTTCAGGAAGTGGATTACAGGATCAACAAGGGATCGGTGACCTTGAACAAGGAGGCATCACACAGCGTCCTTGAACTGCAGAGCCAACCGATCCAGCCACACACGGCAGACGTTTTCCAGGATCTGCACAAGCACTTGCGTGTTCCTGTGATGCCACCGACCATGCATGACGTCTGCAAGCTCATCGAAATCGCCTACATACTGAGGGTGAGAAGTTACATACTTAAGGGTGAGAAGTTACATGCTAAGGGTGGAAAGTTACATACTAAGGGTGAGAATTTACATCCTAAGGGTGAGAAGTTACATCACAGGGGTGATAAGTTACATCATAGGGATGAGAAGTTACATCCTAAGGGGTGAGAAGTTACATCCTAATGGTGAGAAGTTACATCCTAAGGGGTGAGAAGTTACATCCTAAGGGGTGAGAAGTTACATCCTAATGGTGAGAAGTTACATCCTAAGAGGTGAGAAGTTACATCATAGGGATGAGAAGTTACATCCTAAGGGGTGAGAAGTTACATCCTAATGGTGAGAAGTTACATCCTAAGGGGTGAGAAGTTACATACTAATGGCGAGAAGTTACGTCCTAATGGCAAGAAGTTACGTCCTAAGGGTGAGAAAGAGCAATGGATGTCCAGATATATTCACTGAATGACACACTCCCTGTTTGAATGGCTGAATGACTTTTTTACAAACTCACTGACTAGATCCCAACCCCCAATCCCATTGTTTGTATAAGCGACTGAATTTGTGGGTGAATTTGTGAATTTCAGATAAGTCTGTATACGGGCAAATCTGAGGAAGAGTTACAGGCTGACTTCTCCATCGTTATATCATCGACCGTTCCGCACCAGATTCTCAGCAACGACCTCACAGACATTGCTTATGGTGGGACAGTCTATTACTTTAGTGGAGGGGTCTGAGGACGGGACTTCCCCAACTGGTTTAAAGGTCCTCCATTCATAGCACACAATCATTCCGTTGGTAGTTTGTTCCTTCCCTAAAGTTATGGATATTCCATAAGCGTCCTTTCATGCACTATTCCAACGCATAGGTCATCCATGGTCATACTGCTTTCAATGCTAAATAAGCAAGCATTGATGTGTGGATGCATGTATGTATGCATGTATTCATGCAACCATATACATGTGTATATGTGTGCAATGATGCATGTACAAGTAGAATGAGTTTATAGTGTGCAATGATGCATGTATGTTTGGTTGTTTAGAATGAGTTTACTAACCCATGTGCACGCATGCATGTGTGTAAGTACTGTAAGGCATGTGCGATCGTCCATACTTTTGCCACATATACTTTAGATCTGCTTTCTCTAATATACACCTATAGGTAACATTACTAATGTACACCGTAGTGTGGGTTTTTAATTCACATTAGCCATAGGAGTCCATAAACTGGTTCAAATATTTCGTCTTTGAATTCAGTACACAAGAAAAGCAGGTAAACAAATCAACGGTCCGTTTAGGGTATTATACAATATAACCCCATTGGATATTACACAATATCCTGCCTCTGCCTCTGTCTCTGCGTCTTTCTCTGATTCTTTCTCTGCGTCTTTCTCTGACTCTTTCTCTGCCTCTTTCTCTGCCTCTTTCTCTGCCTCTGCCTCTTTCTCTGCCTCTGCTCTGTTCTGTCCTCTCCTCTCCGTCACTTTCTGTTTGTAACCTCACCTTACAGTTAGAATGCTGTACTAATAATTCTAAACTCATATGTAGATGCACCGGAATACCATTTGGCAGGTAGTTCAACAAATACACACTTATCAACTCAACTTACCTTACATCACCTTATTACCTTACCTTACCTTACGTTCTCATTAACCTACCTAATTTAACCTTACATGTACCTCACCTCGTTGACCTATACTTGACCTCAGGGCTGTTTTTAAGGAATTTTTAGAACTGCGCAACTCCTTCCTTCCTTTCCCATTCTCCATTGTAAATTACTTACACATACAATCGGAGGACAATGACCATTTTTTGCTAGTTTTAACTGTACAAAAGTACTTCTACAACTGCAAAATCCATTTAGAATAGAACTGCTCATTTTGTGTACAACTGCCCGTTAAAAACTCCCTGCTTGACCTTGCATCACCTTATTACCGTACCCTACGTTCTCATCAACGTATACCTACATGTAATTCAACCTTACATGTACCTCACCTCATTGACCTCTACTTGACCTTGCAGAGCCAGCAGACGACCGCGTCGAAGGCGGCAACTACATCAGCCCCGAGTTCCAGTTGGGTCAGGTCTACGACGGCGAGGCTGACGTAGTAGCTGACGTCATTCTCTATCGACCAGTCTACGTCTGCCTCCAGTCGCGCACAGGGTCGCAGTCGGCAATGACGGCAGACGACGAACAGGACCAGGACGGGGGGACGAGCCCCGCCGGGTCCAACGGGGCTGTAGAGCCGTGTCCCCGGAAGGGCGACGCTGGAGGCAACCCACGACCCCTCGAGGAGTCGACCAAGAAGGAGGAGGAGAAGCAGGCGGGTGATGGGGGCGATGCAACATCCCCCCTTGTTAAGCCGTCTTCGACCGGGGCTATACCACGGGACGGGGCGGACAGACCCACAGCGAAGAAAGAGGGGCAGCAGCTGCTGTTGGGGACGTCGCCCGTGGCAACCACCCTTCTTGGCAGCGGCGGAAAGACGACGTCGTAGCCATGACGACCGACGCAGACAGTGGGGTCGCCTAGATACCGGCGTTGCGTAGCAACCGTCGCGGTTGATTGTTCTTGTTGTCCATGGCAACCCCGGATAGCTTTACGAGTGCATGTACGGGGTCGAGAACGCGGCGGCCAAAGAGTTAACGGGCCTAAAGAGTTAACAGGCGTGTCAGGAGCAGATATTTATTAAGTTCTTCAAAAAACGTAGCAACCGTGTATGATGGGTAAATGTTGTACGTGTTGTCAATGGCAACGGTCACGTGATCGGCGAAGTGTGGTCCGTCCCCCCATCCCCCGTGTTCAATGATGAGCAACTGCGTCATTCGAGGGTCTAGACTAAAGGTGGAGGCCTAAATGTTAGTCATGGCCTAAAGGTCGACCAGGTCTAAGGAACGAAATGTTTTTGAACTTACAAGAATGGCAACTTTTATAAGTTGACATTCAGTTACATAATTTTATTATAATTATTATTATATACGTTGTATGCTGACAGGAAATGTTGTCCGTTTAAAACATGGACTGACTGCAGGTCCACAAGATAAACTTTTCATGAAAATCGTTTTAGTTTATGCACGTTGCAGATATATTATACATATATATGCATTACTACAATAATATATATATATATATATATATATATATTTTGTATGTATGCATGCATAACAATAATTATATGCATATTATATATAATATTATATATAATTATGTGAGTGTGTATGTGTATACTTATATACAGAGAGTGTGAGAGAGAGACATAAACAAAGAGGCAGAGACGGATAGAGAGTGCGAAGGAGCGAGAGCTAGAGAGACAGACAGACACACACGAAGAGAGAGAAGGGCAGACAGAAACACAGACACACAGACAGAGAGACAGATATGCTAGCTGTTTAATTATTTACGTGGCCAAGGTCCAAGATCTTTTTTAATAATTCATGCTGTACATTTAAATATGCTAAGATATCAAAATCGATTACTAATCATAATCATTCTAAGTGTTACATTTCAACTAATCTTGCGTGAAACGATACAAGAGCGAAATAGACGATGATTATTTTACAGTGAAAGGAAGCACTGTATACAGTGTACACACGGTACACACTGTGTACACTGTACACAGTGTACACACTGTATACAGTGTACACACTGTACACACTGTACACACGGTACACACTGTACACAGTGTACACACTGTACACAGTGTGCAGTACACAGTGTACACACTGTAGCGTACACACTGTACACACTGTACAACCGTTCACAAAGGTCGGACTACTCGGACTCGTTCCGCCATTACTGATTCAATTGAGATAACTCAAACGATTGGTCATTCTTGTTTGAGGATATGTTTGTTCTTGCAGATGATTAGATTTCAAATCAGGTCCAGTTAATCATTCAGATAGCTGGTTAATCATTTATTCAGATTAGGCCTAGCTGTTTAATCATTTATTCAGATTAGGCCTAGCTGTTTAATCATTTATTCAGATTAGGCCTAGCTGGTTAATCATTTATTCAGATTAGGCCTAGCTGGTTAATCATTTACTCAGATTAGGCCTAGCTGGTTAATCATTTCTCAGATTAGGCCTAGCTGGTTAATCATTATTCAGGAAACTCTATTAGCCTATCATGACGCGCCAATATATTTGTAACGGTCTAATTATGCATGCTAATCCGACTGTAATTGTAGGCTAATGTAGTAGAGATCAACATGTTGAAAATTAGAATGAAGCAGCTATATTTAACGCTTGTTGTGCCGAAATCATAGACGTCATTTAAAGTTTTTCTTGTATTAGGGCCTATAACGTTAAGAAAAACTCGTCAGAAGCAGGCTCGCGAATAATGATTCACAAATTTCGTGATGATCTATTGACATGCTGCAGTTAGTTTTTGGCATGGGCTTATTGTTGATAATTATTGTTATTATAATTGATGATATAGCGGGTTGTAATTTTAAAACCTGCTATAAGTGTTTTCTGATATTACAAACTGTAATAAATCATTTCGAAATAAACTTATGATTATTATAAAATGTGTAAATAAACGTGTCTCTCGCGCAGCACAATCTTATAAAACGATTTTGTTTAAATTCTGAAACGAATCTCTGAAGGCGAGTAGGCCTACGGTAGTGTGCTGTCTTATTTCTTTACACTATTGCATTGTTTTGTACGGTAATTTAAAGTAATCGCTTATTTACGAACCGAAGACGCACAATGTAGTATTTCTTACAAATCATGTGACCTTCCTTACAAGTCATTTATCCTTTCCTCACAAGTCATGTAACACTCCTTACAAGTCATGTAGGGTATACCCTTTCCAGGGCTTTTTTAATGTGCAGTTGTACACAAAATGTGCAGTTCTAAATGGATTTGAGCAGTTGTAGAAGCACATGTGTACAGATAAAAGTCGCAAAAAGGTCAGTGTCGTCTTGTTGGAAGTAATTTACCATGGAGGATGGGAAGGAAAAGAAGGGTTTGTGCAGTTCTAAAAATTCCCTAAAAACAGCCCTGAACATTTCCTTACAAGTCATGTAACCTTACCTCACAGCGGTTACCTGGTTTCATTTTAATTTCACCCTAGCGTATAATAGCACACTAAGCTTTGAACCATGCATGGGCATATGGTTGAAATGCAGACACGTCCTGACTCCTGAGCCTGACTTTATCCCGGTAAGTAAGTCACTAAGTCTTATATTCCACTGTAGTATATTTACTATTGAAATTTATACGTCACAAGTCGATGAAGAAATAGTTTAAACGAAGAACAGCTTAACGGAGCGCGGCGGTGCAGTGGTGGGTTCAGTGTTTTGGAGCTGGAAGGTTGCAGGTTCAAATCCACCTCAAGCCGCCGCGTAGCCTATAGACCTTGGGCAAGTCCTTCACCCTCAATTGCTCGTGTGCTTCAGCGTGAAACTCCAGGGCAGTGTCCGCGCTGCAGTCGAAAGCGCCTCTGAGCAAATTGCTTGAAAGGGCACCATAGCAAATGCGAGAAATAAATAAATAACTATTTGAAGACCAATGTATACAATTTTGATCGGTAGACTTTAGTTTATCAACAGACGATAAGTTCTTGAAGGAAGATTGGAGGGAAAGAGGTGCAGAGGAAAGCCTAGACAAAAACTGCTGGACGGGATGATGGAAGAGGGATACAGAGAACTGAAGGCCATGGCACAGCAGCTGGAAACGTGGAGACATTGGACGTTTGGACCTGCCGCTTGGCAGAGAACGCAAAGAAGAAGAAGATAAGTTCTTTTAACGAACCCAGTTATTTTTCAGACTCAACGTCATTGACTTATCATGTGATGATGGCTCAGTCTCCAACTCTCCATCTTACCTCTTCATCACCACGCTGATAAATGTTAATGACCATTCATTCCAAGCCCACGAAATAATTTTCTTGATGAGCTTCAACAGGGCCTCAAAAGAGACAGAAATCCTGTAATATTTAATACCTTGTGCCCTGGTACAGTGAGCCTGATTGAAATCTCAACTCTTTACTGACCATACTTTTATGAAGATTTAGCTGCTCGGAATCACCCTTCAGAATCCTGGAAACTGCATTTCGAAGCTGCTCGCAACTTAAAAAGAGCTCATCAGTAATCAGCTTTTTGATCGTAATCGTAACACACAGATTCATTATAAAGCGTTGTTCGCTAGGGCTTATCCCACATGTTAGATGCTTTGTAACTGTATTACTGCGCCATTTAAATTGTCGAAATGGAGGATGACCACTAAATGACCAGATGGAGCGAAGTGGTTGTTTGTATGTTTGTATGTGCACTTGTTATAATAGCGCCCCAATTCAATCTCTCTCTATTCAGAGGCGCTCCCGAATGCAGAGCGGACATTGCATCGGAGTGTCACGCAGAAGCGCTGAGCAATTGCGAGTGAAGGACTTGCCCAAGGTCCTTACGCGGCGAGGTGGACTCGAACCTTGAACCTTCCGGCTCCAAGCAACGACGCCACCACTACACCACCGCGAATGGATGGCGAAGATGTTCCAGAAGGTATCGGACAATAGGATTGTGAGTATGCGTTATTGTAGCTAATTTAGCTAAAGTAGTAGTTTGGCAACAGGACTTTGAAGTGGATTTTGAAGTGGATCTTCAAAGTCCTGTTGCCAAACTACTACTAATTAAAATTGCATTATGATCAGTAGCATGTATTCACTGAATCTATTAAATAAATCTTGATTTGATTTTTTTGGGGAAAAATCGAAAACAGATGGATTTCCAGCTAATGGATTTGCAGCCGGCGAAGTGCACGCTTGAAGAACGGATGTGATATGGCGATGCTTGTTGGGGTCCTGGTAAGGTAAGGGATTATTTGGTGAGTTGTATACAGGCTTTATTTTGGTTGATTCCAGCAATCAGGATTGGAGTGCATGGACAATGGAGATATAGGAATTTAGTGGATTCAGTTTTAAAGTTAGGGAAAAGGGTTAAATGCGGTGTATGTCTCGAAAATCGATGAAGCGCTATCTATCGATTGAAGAAGTGATTAGAAGATGGACGTGGATGAAAGGCAATACAGAGATTGCATGGATTAAGTTGAATTGTGGTGATATAGAGAGGGCTGAGGAGTTGGTGGGCATACATACTATAATTACTATATGCGTATAGAGTATCAAGGTTATCTGGATCTGGTAGTCTATATAGGATAATAAATCCTGTTTAGAAGAGTAAGTCAGGTCAGGTTGGACGATATCCATTAAGAAATCAGGTTGACCACATGTATATATCATCCACCCATTCATCCATCCATTCAATCATCCATCTATCCATACATGAATCAATCCATCCATTCACCCATCCATTCCATCAGCCATCCATCCATCCATCCTCCGTCCATCTGTGTCTTTCTCCATCCATCAGTTTCGCCCATAGTTTGCTCATCCGTCCTTCCATCCATCCATCCATCCATCCTTTTATCCATCCATCCATCCATCCATCCATCCATCCATCCATCTATCCATCCATCCATCCATCCATCCGTCCGTCCATCCATCCATCCATCCATCCATCCATCCATCCATCCATCTATCCTGCATCCATCTATCTCTCCATCCATCCATCATACAGTTTAACCCATAATTTGCTCACCCTCCTTCCTTCCTTCATCCATCCATCTATCGACTGCTTGCTATTGCGCCATAAAAACCTTTCCTATCATCAGACTCTGACTGCTGCTGCTGCTGCTGCTGCAAATGAAAACGGTTTTATTCGTATCAACCCAGTTGCATGGATTCCATTCCGGTTTATGTCAACATGGGACACGAATCGACCTTGGCATTGCCTCTGTCTTCATCCTCGCTTTCATCCTCACGCTCTTCTTTTTTTGTTCTATTCATCTTCTCGCCCCCTCTCTCTCTCTCTCTCTCTCTCTCTCTCCTCACTTTCTCTCCTCTCTCTCTCTCTCTCTCTCTCTCTCTCTCTCTCTCTCTCTCTCTCTCTCTCTCGCTCTCGCTCTTTGTCTCTGTCTCTCTCTCTCTCCCTCTGTCTCTGTCTCTCTCACTCTCTCTCTCTCTCTCTCTGTCTATTCTCCTTTCTAAACGTCTGTATCTCACAATTCATCTCATTCTCTCATTTTAATATTTCTCTTCTTCCTGCACCTGCACCTGCTCCTGCTGCAACACATAGCCTACACCCATTCTCAAACACCTATATCTTCATTCTCCTGTCTTCAACCTCGTGATCATCTTCTTCCTCCTCCTCCTCCTCCTACCCCTCATTCTCCTACTTCCTTCGTCTTCCAATTTTATCACACTCTTCTTCTATATTTCTCTAATTCTCTTAACGTTTTCATCATGCCTTCTTCATCCCGCTTTTTCTCAGTCTCTCCTCCTTGTCGTCACTTCTTTTCAGTTTCTTCCTCCTCTTTCGCCTCCTTCTCTCAATGTCCTGCTTCTTCTCCCATTCCCGATCTCCAGTGGCGGCGCCAGGAAGGGGCTAGGGGGGGCTAAGCCCCCCCTATCGGCGGCTCAGCCCCCCCAAAACAAAACGAGGAAAATCTCTACAACTGCTAACTTCGAATAAGAAAGCTAGACAGTGACCAACGGCAATGAAATCACTAATCATAGCGTAGAGGGCTTATCCTAATAGAATCCACCGCATATTTTGCCAAATATCCCCCCGACCCGTCATGAGGTTATGACTGTATAGTGTATACCATAATATATAATGTAGCCCGCCGGCCGGCTGAGGGGCTACACCTGTAGTCTTATACAATCACATGCGAAATGGGGTTTTCAATTAGCAGCAGCACTCATGGTGAGACTTTTGGGGCTTGGTAACGGTCCCCAAGTTTGTGGTCAAACCCGGCCCTAAAGTGTGCGGGGCCCAAGGCAGCAAGAGATTCTCTGAAAAGGGTTCTGAAGCAGAACATTTACGAAGTTGATTTCCTGCCAATATGTTAAGTATCTGTGTGATCAGATACTTCGCCCCCTTTCTGCCACTTCGCTGCGTCCTCTTAGGTCCTCTGATCGGCTTGACCTCTTTGTCCCACGAGTCAGGACCGCCATGGCCCAATCTAGATCATTTGCCTGCATTGGTCCCTCCCTATGGAATGGGCTTCCCCCATCAGTTCGCTCTGCCATCCTTTCTGGTAGTGTATCCTCATCTTTCTCTCGTCCAAAAACTTGCCTTTTTTCTCGGAGTTGAACGCACTGGGAGCGCTTCTGAAAGGATCTTGCTGCAAGAGGCGCTTTATAAATTGTCAGATAAGATAAGAAGTAGGCCTACTGTATATCAGAGGCTTTGATATTCTAGAAAACCTGAATTCTACCGGTAGGCCTAGCCCGGGGCTGAAAGTGGTTTGGAAAGTTGCCTGGTCTGACTTTGAGCCGAAAATTTTCAGAAATTTTGTTTTGGTCATTCGCCCAGAATGGTAGAAATTTCTCCCATTTTTGGCACCTGACGACCTTTTTAAGTCATTAATTTTTGCCCAAAATTTTTTTAAATCATACCATTTTACCTATTTCTTTTGTTCGATGACCTGTTGTTTTTAGTTGTTTGCCCACAAATTGTTAAGACTTGCTTCTCGGCTGATACCCGGCACCAGCAGGTCAAGAAAATCAATGCCGGGTCGCAGACCCTGACAGACCCGGCTCACTTTCAGCTCTGGCCTACAGCCTATACTTGAACACTGTAGTTGTGACTCGCTTTATTTGCAGACTCATGGGTGGAGTTTGGTCTCAGCTCTGGAGGGGGGGGGGGGCTAAATCAATGTTCCGCGGATCTCCATTATAATAATAGTCAAGTCAACTTCAAAACAGCAGGTCGTTGATAACACCAGAATCAAAATTATGACCTTACCCACCGGAGAATCGTTGGGAACACTAAATCAAAATAATATCCTTAGACACCCGAAAATTGTAGATAACACTAGAATCAAAATAAAGTCCTTAGACACCCGACAATCGTTTGCAACACTAGAATAAAAATGATATCCGTAAACAATAAACACCCGAAAATCGTTGATAACACTGGGATCAAAATAAAGTCCTTAGACACCCGAAAATTGTTGGTAGCACTGAAATCAAATTGATATCCTTAGACACCCGAAAATCGTTGATAACACTGGAATCAAAATGATGTTCTTAGACTCCAGAAAATCATTGGTAATACTGGAATCAAAATAATATCCTTACATGTAGACACCCAAAAATCGTTGATAACATTGGAATCAAAATAATGTCCTTAGACACCCGAAAATCGTTGATAACACTGAAATCAAAGTGATGTTCTTAGACACTCGAAAATCGTTGATAACAAATACAATCAAAATGATGTCCTTAGACATCCGAAAATCGTTGGTAACACTTAAGTTAAAATGATATCCTTAGAGACCCGAAAATTGTTGTTTGCACTGGTATCAAAACGATGTTCTTAGACACCCGAAACTCGTTGGTAATACTGGAATCAAAATGATATCTTTAGTCACCCAAAAATCGTTGATAATACTGCAGTCAAAAAGATGTTTTAGACACCCGAAAATCGTTGATAACAGTATAATCAAAAAGATGTTCTTACACTCCAGAAAAACATTGGTAATACTGGAATCAAAATGATATCCTTAGACACCCAAAAATCGTTGATAACATTGGAATAAAAATAATGTCTTTAGACACCCAAAAATCGTTGATAACAGTATAATCAAAATGATGTTCTTATACACCCAAAAATCATAGGTAATACTGGATTTAAAATGACATCTTTAGACACCCAAAAATCGCTGATAACATTGGAATCAAAATAATGTCCTTAGACACCCGAAAATCGTTGATAACACTGAAATCAAAGTGATGTTCTTAGACACTCGAAAATCGTTGATAAATATTACAATCAAAATGATGTACTTAGACACCTGAAACTCGTTGGTAATACTGGAATCAAAATGATATCTTTAGTCACCCAAAAATCGTTGATAATACTGCAGTCAAAAAGATGTTTTAGACACCCGAAAATCGTTGATAACAGTATAATCAAAAAGATGTTCTTACACTCCAGAAAAACATTGGTAATACTGGAATCAAAATGATATCCTTAGACACCCAAAAATCGTTGATAACATTGGAATAAAAATAACGTCTTTAGACACCCGAAAATCGTTGATAACAGTATAATCAAAATGATGTTCTTAGACACCCAAAAGTCATTGGTAATACTGGAATTAAAATGATATCCTTAGACACCCAAAAAT
Organism: Lumbricus rubellus; assembly: GCA_945859605.1. Lineage (NCBI taxonomy): Eukaryota > Metazoa > Annelida > Clitellata > Crassiclitellata > Lumbricidae > Lumbricus > Lumbricus rubellus. The sequence continues at coordinate 17,441,265 of OX243818.1, forward strand.
CGTTGATAACATTGGAATCAAAATAATGTCTTTATACGCCCGAAAAGGTTTTTTAAACAAAATTGG